>CM064880.1:49689587-49859435 GCA_003313485.2 Penstemon barbatus
TTTTTCATGAAAAGCAATTTAATGACATCACGACAATATTTTACAAAAATTAACATAAAATTTTATTCGTTATTTTGCGCGCACAAATCAAATTTAGCCCAATTCCCACAAAAGAACAATCAGATAACACACAACGTAAATTTACGAGTCATCTCCAAATAATCGCAAATAAAACAACGATCACACTATCATTCGCCTCGAAAAGCAATTTTACGACATCGCGTTAATTTAAAAAGAAATCAAGTGAAATTCAAATCCTTATTTTGTGCTCGCAAAACAAAATTAGGCCGATTTCAATGAAAAAAGAACAATTGGAAGACACTCGATCGAAACATTAAAATATACGATTTAAAAAAATATCTGAAAAGCATAAATAATCAAGTCATTTATAAACCATTAAGAACAAAGAAGCATTATAAATCCAGAATATAAACTCAATATCTTCTGAAATTAAAACATGCAAATCAACCTTTGAGCGAAACCATTTTTTGGATGGTGCAACATAGTACCTGTTATGCCAAACAAACAAACAAACAATTAGATAACTCAAAAGTTATTAGCATTAAAAAATGCATTCCAAAAGACTTGTAAATAAACAAAAAAACACATCATCAAATTTGGATCCTACTGTAGTTCTCAATATTATAAGTCTCTGTCAGCTTAAAAGAGTCCCTGGTATATTGGGCTTGTCTTTTGCCCAACAATACCTCTCATCATGATCTTCAACATCAGCCGGATCTTCACAAGATACTTGAGGACGCCACTCGCGAACTGTTGCACATGTGAAAGTTGTTTCATTGAATGTTTCTCGTATTTCCTCGTATTTTTCTTTGGACGGGATAACCCTCCATTTACCAAACTCCTCGCATTGCACTGAGTAGAGCTGCACGGAGTCCCATACCCAATCATTGGTGCCACTGTTGTTTGTTCCATTTTTTTTGCAAGCACACTATCGTTTTTCATGAAAAGCAATTTAATGACATCACGACAATATTTTACAAAAATTAACATAAAATTTTATTCGTTATTTTGCGCGCACAAATCAAATTTAGCCCAATTCCCACAAAAGAACAATCAGATAACACACAACGTAAATTTACGAGTCATCTCCAAATAATCGCAAATAAAACAACGATCACACTATCATTCGCCTCGAAAAGCAATTTTACGACATCGCGTTAATTTAAAAAGAAATCAAGTGAAATTCAAATCCTTATTTTGTGCTCGCAAAACAAAATTAGGTCGATTTCAATGAAAAAAGAACAATTGGAAGATACTCGATCGAAACATTAAATCATACGATTTAAAAAAATATCTGAAAAGCATAAATAATCAAGTCATTTATAAACCATTAAGAACAAAGAAGCATTATAAATCCAGAATATAAACTCAATATCTTCTGAAATTAAAACATGCAAATCAACCTTTGAGCGAAACCATTTTTTGGATGGTGCAACATAGTACCTGTTATGCCAAACAAACAAACAAACAATTAGATAACTCAAAAGTTATTAGCATTAAAAAATGCATTCCAAAAGACTTGTAAATAAACAAAAAAACACATCATCAAATTTGGATCCTACTGTAGTTCTCAATATTATAAGTCTCTGTCAGCTTAAAAGAGTCCCTGGTATATTGGGCTTGTCTTTTGCCCAACAATACCTCTCATCATGATCTTCAACATCAGCCGGATCTTCACAAGATACTTGAGGACGCCACTCGCGAACTGTTGCACATGTGAAAGTTGTTTCATTGAATGTTTCTCGTATTTCCTCGTATTTTTCTTTGGACGGGATAACCCTCCATTTACCACACTCCTCGCATTGCACTGAGTAGAGCCTGCACGGAGTCCCATACCCAATCATTGGTGCCACTGTTGTTTGTTCCATTTTTTTTGCAAGCACACTATCGTTTTTCATGAAAAGCAATTTAATGACATCACGACAATTTTTTACAAAAATTAACATAAAATTTTATTCGTTATTTTGCGCGCACAAATCAAATTTAGCCCAATTCCCACAAAAGAACAATCAGATAACACACAACATAAATTTACGAGTCATCTCCAAATAATCGCAAATAAAACAACGATCACACTATCATTCGCCTCGAAAAGCAATTTTACGACATCGCGTTAATTTAAAAAGAAATCAAGTGAAATTCAAATCCTTATTTTGTGCTCGCAAAACAAAATTAGGCCGATTTCAATGAAAAAAGAACAATTGGAAGATACTCGATCGAAACATTAAAATATACGATTTAAAAAAATATCTGAAAAGCATAAATAATCAAGTCATTTATAAACCATTAAGAACAAAGAAGCATTATAAATCCAGAATATAAACTCAATATCTTCTGAAATTAAAACATGCAAATCAACCTTTGAGCGAAACCATTTTTTGGACGGTGCAACATATTACCTGTTATGCCAAACAAACAAACAATTAGATAACTCAAAAGTTATTACCATTCTAAAATGCATTCCAAAAGACTTGTAAATACACAAAAAAAAATTTCAACTATACTAGCACATCAGCAAATTTGGATCCTCCTGGAGTTCTCAATCTTATAAGTGTTTGTCAGTTTAAAAGAGTCCCTGGAATATTGGGCTTGTCTTTAGCCCAACAATACCTTTCATCATGATCTTCAACATCAGCCGGATCTTCACGAGATACTTGAGGACGCCACTCGCAAACTGTTGCACATGTGAAAGTTGTTTCATTGAATGTTTCTCGTATTTCCTGGTATTTTTCTTTGGACGGGATAACCCTCCATTTACCACACTCCTCGCATTGCACTGAGTAGAGCTGCACGGAGTCCAATACCCAATCATTTGTGCCACTGTTGTTTGTTCCATCTTTTTTGCAAGCACACTATCGTTTTTCATGAAAAGTAATTTAATGACATCACGATAATTTTTTACAAAAATTAACATAAAATTTTATTCGTTATTTTGCGCGCACAAATCAAATTTAGCCCAATTCCCAGAAAAGAACAATCAGATAACACACAACATAAATTTACGAGTCATCTCAAAATAATCGAAAATAAAACAACGATCACACTATCATTCGCCTCGAAAAGCAATTTTACGACATCGCGTTAATTTAAAAAGAAATCAAGTGAAATTAAAATCCTTATTTTGTGCTCGCAAAACAAAATTAGGCCGATTTTAATGAAAAAAGAACAATTGGAAGACACTCGATCGAAACATTAAAACATACGATTTAAAAAAATATCTGAAAAGCATAAATAATCAAGTCATTTATAAACCATTAAGAACAAAGAAGCATTATAAATCCAGAATATAAATTCAATATCTTCTGAAATTAAAACATGCAAATCAACCTTTGAGCGAAACCATTTTTTGGATGGTGCAACATAGTACCTGCTATGCCAAACAAACAAACAAACAATTAGATAACTCAAAAGTTATTAGCATTCTAAAATGCATTCCAAAAGACTAGTAAATAAACAAAAAAAAAAAATTCAACTATACTTACACATTATCAAATTTGGATCCTCCTGGAGTTTTCAATATTATAAGTATCTGTCAGTTTAAAAGAGTCCCAGGAATATTGGGCTTGTCTTTTTCCCAACAATACCTTTCATCATGGTCTTCAACATCAGCCGGATCTTCACAAGATACTCGAGGACGCCACTCGCGAACTGTCGCACATGTTAAAGTTGTTTCATTGAATGTTTCTCGTATTTCCTTGTATTTTTCTTTGGACGGGATAACCCTCCATTTACCACACTCCTCGCATTGCACTTAAGAGCTGCACGGAGTCCCATACCCAGTCATTGGTGCTACTGTTGTTTGTTCCATTTTTTTTGCAAGCACACTATTGTTTTTCATGAAAAGCAATTTAATGACATCACGACAATTTTTTACAAAAATTAACATAAGATTTTATTCGTTATTTTGCGCGCACAAATCAAATTTAGCCCAATTCCCACAAAAGAACAATCAGATAACACACAACATAAATTTACGAGTCATCTCCAAATAATCGCAAATAAAACAAAGATCACACTATCATTCGCCTCGAAAAGCAATTTTACGACATCGCGTTAATTTTAAAAGAAATCAAGTGAAATTCAAATCCTTATTTTGTGCTCGCAAAACAAAATTAGGCCGATTTCAATGAAAAAAGAACAATTGGAAGATACTCGATCGAAACATTAAAATATACGATTTAAAAAAATATCTGAAAAGCATAAATAATCAAGTCATTTATAAACCATTAAGAACAAAGATGCATTATAAATCCAGAATATAAACTCAATATCTTCTGAAATTAAAACATGCAAATCAACCTTTGAGCGAAACCATTTTTTGGATGGTGCAACATATTACCTGTTATGCCAAACAAACAAACAATTAGATAACTCAAAAGTTATTAGCATTCTAAAATACATTCCAAAAGACTTGTAAATACACAAAAAAAAATTTCAACTATACTTACACATCAGCAAATTTGGATCCTCCTGGAGTTCTCAATCTTATAAGTGTTTGTCAGTTTAAAAGAGTCCCTGGAATATTGGGCTTGTCTTTTTCCCAACAATACCTCTCATCATGATCTTCAACATCAGCCGGATCTTCACAAGATACTTGAGGACGCCACTCGCGAACTGTTGCACATGTGAAAGTTGTTTCATTGAATGTTTCTCGTATTTCATCGTATTTTTCTTTGGAAGGGATAACCCTCCATTTACCACACTCCTCGCATTGCACTGAGTAGAGCTGCACGGAGTCCCATACCCAATCATTGGTGCCACTGTTGTTTGTTCCATTTTTTTTGCAAGCACACTATCGTTTTTCATGAAAAGCAATTTAATGACATCACGACAATTTTTTACAAAAATTAACATAAAATTTTATTCGTTATTTTGCGCGCACAAATCAAATTTAGCCCAATTCCCAGAAAAGAACAATCAGATAACACAAAACATAAATTTACGAGTCATCTCAAAATAATCGCAAATAAAACAACGATCACACTATCATTCCCCTCGAAAAGCAATTTTACGACATCGCGTTAATTTAAAAAGAAATCAAGTGAAATTCAAATCCTTATTTTGTGCTCGCAAAACAAAATTAGGCCGATTTCAATGAAAAATTAACAATTGGAAGACACTCGATCGAAACATTAAAACATACGATTTAAAAAAATATCTGTAAAGCATAAATAATCAAGTAATTTATAAACCATTAAGAACAAAGAAGCATTATAAATCCAGAATATAAACTCAATATCTTCTGAATTAAAACATGCAAATCAACCTTTGAGCGAAACCATTTTTTGGATGGTGCAACATAGTACCTGTTATGCCAAACAAACAATCAAACAATTAGATAACTCAAAAGCTATTAGCATTCTAAAATGCATTCCAAAAGACTTGTAAATAAACAAAAAAAAAATTTCAACTATACTTACACATTATTAAATTTGGATCCTCCTGGAGTTCTCAATATTATAAGTCTCTGTCAGTTTAAAAGAGTCCCTGGAATATTGGGCTTGTCTTTTGCCCAACAATACCTTTCATCATGATCTTCAACATCAGCCGGATCTTCACAAGATACTTGAGGACGCCACTCGCGAACTGTTGCACATGTGAAAGTTGTTTCATTGAATGTTTCTCGTATTTCCTCGTATTTTTCTTTGGACGGGATAACCCTCCATTTACAACACTCCTCGCATTGCACTTAAGAGATGCACGGAGTCCCATACCCAATCATTGGTGCTACTGTTGTTTGTTCCATTTTTTTTGCAGGCAAACTATCGTTTTTCATGAAAAGCCATTTAATGACATCTCGACAATTTTTTACAAAAATTAAAACAAAATTGTATTCATTATTTGCGCGCACAAATCAAATTTATTCCAATTCCCACAAAAGAACAATCAGATAACACATAACATAAATTTACGAGTCATCTCCAAATAATCGCAAATAAAAAAGATCACACTATCATTCGCCTCGACAAGCAATTTTACCACATCGCGTTAATTTAAAAAGAAATCAAGTCAAATTAAAATCCTTATTTTGTGCTCGCAAAACAAAATTAGGCTGATTTCAACGAAAAAAGAACAATTGGAAGATACTCGATCGAAACATTAAAATATACGATTTAAAAAAATATCTGAAAAGCATAAATAATCAAGTCATTTATAAACCATTAAGAACAAAGAAGCATTATAAATCCAGAATATAAACTCAATATCTTCTGAAATTAAAACATGCAAATCAACCTTTGAGCGAAACCATTTTTTGGATGGTGCAACATATTACCTGTTATGCCAAACAAACAAACAATTAGATAACTCAAAAGTTATTAGCATTTTAAAATGCATTCGAAAAGACTTGTAAATACACAAAAAAAAAATTCAACTATACTTACACATCAGCAAATTTGGATCCTCCTGGAGTTCTCAATCTTATAAGTGTTTGTCAGTTTAAAAGAGTCCCTGGAATATTTGGCTTGTCATTTGCCGAACAATACCTTTCATCATGATCTTCAACATCAGCCGGATCTTCACAAGATACTTGAGGACGCCACTCGCGAACTGTTTCACATGTGAAAGTTGTTTCATTGAATGTTTCTCGTATTTCCTCGTATTTTTCTTTGGACGGGATAACCCTCCATTTACCACACTCCTCGCATTGCACTTAAGAGCTGCACGGAGTCCCATACCCAATCATTGGTGCCACTGTTGTTTGTTACATTTTTTTTGCAAGCACACTATCGTTTTTCATGAAAATCAATTTAATGACATCACGACAATTTTTTACAAAAATTAACATAAAATTTTATTCGTTATTTTGCGCGCACAAATCAAATTTAGCCCGATTCTAACAAAAAAACAATCAGATAAATAAAATTAGGCCGATTTCAATGAATAGCAAATAAAACAACGATCACACTATCATTCGCCTCGAAAAGCAATTTTACGACATCGCGTTAATTTAAAAAGAAATCAACTGAAATTCAAATCCTTATTTTGTGCTCGCAAAACAAAATTAGGCCGATTTCAATGAAAAAAGAACAATTGGAAGACACTCGATCGAAACATTAAAACATACGATTTAAAAAAATATCTAAAAAGCATAAATAATCAAGTCATTTATAAACGATTAAGAACAAAGAAGCATTATAAATCCAGAATGTAAACTCAATATCTTCTGAAATTAAAACATGCAAATCAACCTTTGAGTGAAACCATTTTTTGGATGGTGCAACATAGTACCTGTTATGCCAAACAAACAAACAAACAATTAGATAACTCAAAGGTTATTAGCATTCTAAAATGCATTCCCAAAGACTTGTAAATAAACAAAAAAAATAAATTTCAACTATACTTACACATTATCAAATTTGGATCCTCCTCATGTTCTCAATATTATAAGTCTCTGTCAGTTTAAAAGAGTCCCTGGAATATTGGGCTTGTCTTTTGCCCAACAATACCTTTCATCATGATCTTAAACATCAGCCGGATCTTCACAAGATATTTGAGGACGCCACTCGCGAACTGTTGCACATGTGAAAGTTGTTTCATTGAATGTTTCTCGTATTTCCTCGTATTTTTCTTCGGACGGGATAACCCTCCATTTACCACACTCCTCGCATTGCACTGAGTAGACCTGCACGGAGTCCCATACCCAATCATTGGTGCCACTGTTGTTGGTTCCATTTTTTTTTGCAAGCACACTATCGTTTTTCATGAAAAGCAATTTAATGACATCACGACAATTTTTTACAAAAATTAACATAAAATTTTATTCGTTATTTTGCGCGCACAAATCAAATTTAGCCCAATTCCCACAAAAGAACAATCAGATAACACACAACATAAATTTACGAGTCATCTCCAAATAATCACAAATAAAACAACGATCACACTATCATTCGCCTCGAAAACCAATTTTACGATATCGCGTTAATTTAAAAAGAAATCAAGTGAAATTCAAATCCTTATTTTGTGCTCGCTGTTGGTCCCAAGTGGTCAGATGAGGTCTAGAGGGGGGGTGAATAGACCTCTGAAAATTTTTAGACTTAAAAACTTTTCAGTCTTCTGTCAGCAGACTAAGCTGATGAAGAATAGTAAGATGACTACGCTGATCAAGAACAAGTCTAGAACAGCAGAGTGACCACTCTTCTTATAAATACTTAGCTGTTTTTCAACATAATAGTTTTCTCAAGAGTTTACTTGCAGCGGATGTTTGAAAGTGTTTTTCACAAGTAGACTAAGTCCTTAAAGAGATTTTATCCGCAGTTTTAAAAACTCCTTTTTAAAATCCTTTAAACAATTCAAGGTGTTTGCTTATGCAGTTTGAAATATGCAAGAAAAACTTAAATGCAAATCAACACAAAGAATTTTTATAGTGGTTATATGGATAAAAATCCTTTAGTCCACTATTCCAGATCACTTAGATTCTGGGTTATACTATAATCACTCAGATTACAATATTTCTCCACTTATACCTAGACAACTAATGAAAAGGCTATAAGCTCGCAATAGAAAATCACTAAGAAATTCTACTCTCTGAAGTTTGATCACTCACAAAGATGGATCACAACTTCGCACAACACTTAGCTATTACAAGATCACTCAGATCGTAATTTTCTGTTTTCTTCAACTGGGTTTCTGTCAACAGATGACTTCCACCAGACGAGTGAGCTGTTGAGCTTTTTGAGACTTAGATAAATTTCTGCTTCGAATGCAAAATCTCTGATGTTGTTGTGTTGTCTCGCTCGTTGAAATCAGCTCCTTTTATACTTGAATTTGAAAATAAGACCGTTGAAGGAGATCAAATCTTCAAATCCATAGCCTTAGCCCGAAATTAGAACGGTAACCTGCTACAGTACTTTTTCTGCTGTACTTTCCTGTAGCTGCATTAAATGCACTCTGCTGATCCGAGAGTTAATTCCAATCATTTGCCATTACTACCCTTCTCTTCCAGCATTTATTTCACTTGGGGCATTTATTACCGTTGAACTAATCTCTTGATCTCTTAGACTCTGCTGATCAAAACGACTCATCTGATAGGCACTCTGCTGATCAAATACTGAACTAATCTAATTTGACTCGGCTGATGACCTACCCTTCTGTTCGCTGTTTCAGCATGAGATCACTAGTCTTCTGGGCTTTGAACTTTGAACTCTTCTGATGTCTTCTTTTACTTGTTCAAAATTCTTCTAAGGGAACTAAGCTTCCATACTTAGCTGATTATGATGTTTTGGAATTCATCAAAACCTTCCCTTAAATATTTATCTTCTTTGCACTTCATCTTCATCTTCATCCAACAATTTCCCCCTTTTTGATGATGACAAAACTTCAGCTAAGTACCTGTACCTAAACTAAAGTCTTGATCCTCAAAAATTTCTGAGATAGAAATAGTCTGTTGGATTAAAACTTGCAATTTTATAGATATTGAGAAGTGTTACATATTACAAGTTTGTTCAGATGAGTTGTGCAAAAAAAAATTACAAGGAGATACATAAGTAATTTGAACAAGACTAGTCTACTAGCTTGTCTTCTTCTTTCTAGTCTTCTTTATCTTCCTTGTTCTCTTCTTCTTTTTCAGCAGAATCTTCAGAGAGTATCTGCTTTAACAGCTCTAACTTCTTCTTTTTGACATCAGGGTCAAGCTGTTCTTCAGCTGAATCCTTAGCAGCAGCTATTTCCTTATCAGACTTAACCTTTGCTTCAGCTTCAGTTTCTTCAGCAGCTTCACCTTCTTCTTCTGTGATCTTCTCATCTGTTGATCTGCTTGTGCCTTCATTTTCTGCATCATTCTTTTCATCATCATTAGCAGATTCTTCTAACACTTCTGTTCCTGTTCTTTCAGCAGATGATGCCTTATCTTCATTTTCTTCCCTCAGTACCCTATCTTCCCCCTTTTTGTCATCATCAGCAGGGTTGATTTGATAATTTGGCAAGATTGGGGTGATCAGAAGTGAATCACATAGAAGCTTGATGTTTTCTTCCATAGCATGCATTTGAGCTTGTTGTCGTAGTTGATTTGCTCCAAATGCATCCAGTTGAGCTTGTTGTCTCAGTTGATTGGCTTCAAAATCATCCATTCTTTTGAGAACAGCTTCACCTTGGTCACCTAGCTGAATTTTAGTGGCAAGTACCCAATCAGCAGATGCCTTGAAGTCTCTCATCATATTATCTAAGGTTTCATCCTTAGCTTGGATGGCCAATTCAACCGTTTCTGTAATATCTCTCGAACCGGCAGCTGTGCTTTGGGTTCTTCTTCTGATAATGTCCATGTCTTGATAGACAGATTTTACATTCTGAGCAGTATCTTCTATCAGATAGATTGGAACAGCAGTAGCTTTCTGATTTGCAGTTAACTTCTCCTCCATTTCCTTCATTGATTTTGATATCATTTGTTGAATAGAATCCAACAAGGATGTTTGCTGTAAGCTCTGAGAAGTAGAAGCAACTTCAGTTTGAGTTGGAGGTAAGGCAAGAACTTCCTTTTCAGTGGACTGTTCCTCTACTTGAGTTGACTCTTTTGTAGTCTGATCTGCTGACCCAGAAGCAATCTATTCTTCTCTGGTTTCATCAGCCTGACCATGAGTGCTTTCCTTCTCCTTGGTCTGATCATCTTGCTCAGCAGTAGCCTTCCTTTCAATAATCTGATCAGCTGGAATGGTTTCTTCTCCCTTTGATTCATCAGCTAGGTCAGACTTGTCATCCTTTTCTTTATTCTGATCAGTGGGGTTAGGTGCACCCTCTTTTGCTTTCTGTTGATCAGCAACAACAGATGACCCTTCTTTTTCTTTGGTCTTTCCATCGTCAGCAGGTGGCTCAATTTTCTTAACAGTTTCAACTGTTTTCATAATACCTGCATTATCTACGATAGACCTGTGAGCAATCCAAGTAGAATTATCAAGAGGTATAAATGATGATGTTGGATTCTCAGGTAACTCTTCATATGTCCTAATGTTAGGACTATAGACAATCTGTTTTAGACTAGGCAGAGGGATCAGCGAGCTTGGTTGCCCCTGCATCTTTCTAGTCTTTTTGGCCCAAGTTTCCATTGTCTGGGAAACAGCCAACTTGATGGATCTTTCCATGAGGTCTTCATCATCAGCATACTCCTCAGGAACAGATTCATACAACTTCTTGGCTTCTGCCTTCACCACTTGACTGATCCTCAGTCTTAGCTTGTCTAGGAAGAACTCTGAGTCTAATGCTTGAGTGAGTGAACCTGTCTCAAGCCACTTCATCACCCATGCTTCTTCATCAGCAAAGATCTTCCAATTTGCAATTTGTTCTTTACTCCTTAACAGACGATAGTCTCTCCACCTATTGTATCTGACCTTTTCTCTGGTGAACATCGTCAGACGAGTAATCTTCTCATTTTCAGCATCCAACCTTTTGATGTATTCTTCAAAGGCATCAGGGTCATCCCTGACAATCTCCAAAGCCAATTTAACCTCTTCTCTTCTCTTAGGTTGTATTGCTGGTGTTGGCATAGCTGGTTTGGGCTTGGTGGGATCTCTTTGTTCACCTATAACAATACCACCAGAATGCTTTGGACCATGAGAGTCCTTAGCACTTTCCTCAATAGCAGCAGCTAACTCAGCTGCTTCTATGGCATCCCTTTGCTCTTGAGTCATCTTACTGGCTTCTTCTTCCAGTCTTTTTAACTCAAGGTTTTTCAAACGATCTTCCTCAGCTTTTTCTGCAGCTTTCTTTTTCCTTTCTGCTTCCTCTTGTTTCTTCTTCTCAGCAGCAGTCACATAAGTTGAGATCTTACCAGTCCTTTTCCTTTTTGATTCAGGACTTTCAATGGCCTGAATTGGAGTTGCAGCAACAGGGGGTGGGATGTAGAAGAAGGGTTTCTCCTTCACCTGTTGTGCCAGTCTGCTGTTCTTTTCTAACTTCAGCAGACACTGTAGCAGATGAGTCCGTAGCAGAGACTCCAAGTTCAGCAGCAACAATTTCAGCAGGCTTAACAGCAGGTTCTTCAATAATGATTGGCCTCTCAGCTGATGCTGTTATTTCCCTTACTTTTTCTGTTGATTCTTCAGAGAAGGTGACCTTTCTCTTTGCCTTTGATTTAGGAATTTTCTCAGTAGGCTTCTTAGCTTGGGGAGGTCCCCTTGCTTCACTTCTGGTCCTTAATCTTTTCAGTCTTTGAAGTGGGACTCCTTCATCAGACTCTGTTCTTTCAGGTGAGGAACTTGTATCCATCTTCTCAAGCTCAGCAGTGAAGTCATCTATTATCTTCTCAGGGACTTCAATCCCAGCTTCTGTTGATCCAGCTTCAACAGTAGAGCTTGCTGCTTGATCAGCAGACTTGCTTGTCTGACCCTCCTTCTTGCTTTTCTTAGAAGAGGTCTTCTTAGACTTAGTAGAAGCCTTTCTTTTGGGTGCAGCCACTACTTTCCTAACTGGTTCATACAGCTTGAACTCTTTACGGCTATGAGTAGTCTTTCCACCAGCCATAGGACATCTTAGTGCCATGAACAGATGACTAAGCAAAATGGCATGCGAAGTCCTCTTATCACTTAGCAGATCATAGACATGAACTGCCCAGTTCACCTTCAGTCCATAGTAGATACAAATCATGGTGTAGTACCTCCTCCCTGGTAACCCATCCAAAGAGCTCGTGTAGCATTCCAGTACCTTCGCAATGATGTATGCGAACCTCTGATACTCATCTTTTAACTGAGTTTTCATCAGAGTCCCAGTCATCTCTTCTCCCTCTTTTGCACAAATTCCCCAAAATTCATCCTCTTTCTCAGACCCTAGGTTCGTTACGTCTCCTCCTTCATTTTTGAATTTGTAAATTTCACTTAAAACAGCAGCAGAGACAGCGATTTTCTTACCCCCAATAACAGTAGTCATAACAGTGTCGTTATCGGAGAATTTCCTGGTCTTGTAGAAGTGATCTACGTCTTCTAAGTAGACCCTGTCCTCGTGTGCTTCCAGAACTGGGACTAATGATGCCTCTTTGATCTTTTCCATGATGGAGCGCATCAGATCAGTACCGGAGAAATGAAATTTGATGTAGTGTAAGTACCTTCCATCGATAATTTTCTCCATTTCTGAGATTTCTGAGTGTAAATCTGTGAAAGCAATAAACTTTTGAAAGCAAGAGAGTTTGAGAGTTAGAGAATTTGAGAGTTTATGAGTGCGTAAGACGACTGATCTGTTCAGATCGGATTTTATACGTTTCCATTATTTGGGTTATCGTGATTAATCTGATACGTTGGATCAATCTGACAGTTTATTAATCGTGTGGTTGGGAGTTGCGGATTTCAATTTTATTATTTTAATGTCAGATGGGCGGGAAACTCAATCGACACTGATCTGTTACTTATAAAAGCGCGTTTCTAGAGATACGATTTATAACCATGCTTATATAAGATATCAGATGAGTAGAGTTTAACTTATCTGACAGACGAGTGATCTGTTATCTGATATTACTAGAGAAAGCCAATAGCTAGTAATCTTCCTCTGCTGTTTGTCAATCCAGCAAGATAAAATAATCTTCAGTCTTCAAGAATTAAGAACAGATCTTCTGATAACATAACTTGAACTAACTGTCATTAAAAAATTTCATCTTTAGAGCAGAAGTATCGCTAATCTTACACGTTCCCCCTGTCTTTAAGAATTCATAAGTTAACTAGTCTGTTGAAAGTTAATCCTTGAATATAGTAACGGATAACTAAGCTGTTGAACTTCAGTCTTCTGATATGTTCCCCCTCAGCTTATGCATCCAAATTAAGTAGTCCTAGCTCAGCTCTTAGAGTTGAAAACCTTACTTCACTTAAAGGTTTAGTGAAAATATCAGCAATCTGATTGTCAGTATGAACATACTCAATCACTACATTGCCTTTTTCCACATGATCTCTGATATAGGGATGCCTGATCTCAATATGTTTAGTCCTTGAATGACTTGTAGTGTTCTGAGTAAGAGAGATTGCACTTGTATTGTCACAGTAGATTGGAATTCCACTGATTTTGATATTGTAATCTTCTAGTTGATACTTCAACCATAGTATTTGTGCACAGCAAGCTCCAGCAGCTATATATTCAGCTTCAGCAGTAGATATGGATACTGAAGTCTGTTTCTTACTCATCCATGAGATCATACGACTACCTAAGAACTGACAGGCACCTGTTGTGCTTTTTCTGTCAATCTTGCAGCCAGCAAGGTCTGAATCTGAATAACCAATAAGCTCAAATCCAGATTCTCTAGTGATGAGGGGTAATTCAGATCCCCTATCTTTTCTAGGCTCAACGCAGTTCGAGTAGCACCAAATCCGATCTCAGGAACCAAGAGGCAAACCAAAGCCTAAAATTAATCGTTCCGAGCGCGTAAGAGAACCGGAGGTCGAAGGACGCTGTTGGGCCGAGCCCAGGCCCAAGCCCTTCAAATCAGCTATAAATACCCCAAGCATTTATGACAAGACACAACTTCCCAGGTGCACTGATTTTGAGACTGCTGCTCGGACTCACATGAGAAGAATAGTATAGGCTTTCTCATATGTATTTCATCTCTTAATATGTACGGCATCCTATAATGCTCGAATAGGACTCCAAACACTTGTAATCTGTACTCGATAATTCAGAATATAATACTATTGATCTTTCCTATTTATCGCCTAATATTATTACCGCACTGTTTATCCACCCTTGATCGAACACACGAAAACTTGTAAGATCAACTGGCGCCCACCGTGGGGCCTTATTCGAGTATTAGATCGAAATATGCCTACTATGAGGAGAAATATGAATGTTAGCTGGAAGCTTTACCAATCTGAAACTCTGTAGTTCGCTATCCAAGGCAATCCTCTGATCAGTGGGGGGTTCGTAATTTCAAGGACAAAGAAATAAGACCTATACGATAGTTTTCCAAGCTTAAGGATAATGGGCAAGTCTATGATTGCACAGCTCGTTTATTTCCTCAATGGATTTATTTTCTACGAGGAGTCCATTTTCAAGAGCAAATAAGAAGTTCGCCAGATATCGTCCACAACAGATCAACGTTGAATTAATTCCGCCCACTCGATCGCCGGTTAACATCAAAGGCTTAGAAAATCCACAGAGTTGCAGCTGGTTAACGATCGGCATTTATTTTCCCGATCATCATATTTGTCATCTTGTTGCGTTCCAAATACTAATACGCTAACACGCAAGTATACGGTCGTTACAAGTAATTTAAAACGATAAGTACATACCGAGTATCGAATCCCCACGAATGAGTAAAAGGTGGGAATAAACGAATCAATCGACGGCTTATTTCATCTAAAAACGCTTGATACAATATTATCGAGCCCAAATGTACGATAAGGGTGATTTTATTTAACTACGAACGGTTAAGTAAATCTAACTACAAAAGCAAGTAAATGGGGAGTTAATTACGTGGTAAGGAAGATTCATAAGCGATTAGTTAAAGCAGATAAATCATGCGGTTGTTAGGTTAGCTATGCAAACAATTCTAGATTTAGTTGTTGTTTATGAGTTCAAATTAGTTAAGTCTCCCTGTCGGTTTGACTTAACTCTACCAATCTACCCAAACTCTCCATCTCCGGATCAATAACGAACATCGCTGTCAACCGATGCTCAAAAGAAAGTCCGAACCCAAAAGAGGATTCTAAGGCGTACCGTTGTCACCCGGGACCTAAAACTAACCCGAATCCCCGAATAAAGATAATCTAAGTTATTTGATGCATTTGCGAACGAACCCATTATACAAACACGGACCAAACTAGGTATATGTCTATCCTAGGTTGAAATCCACAAATCGTCACTCGCCTAACCTTCAACGTCCTATGTCTAGGTTGCAAAGGTAGATGGCCAAAAGTGCGATAAAACAATAAACCCAACAAATCAAACATAACTAATCAAACGATAACAATGATTCGACAATTAATATATTATGCTCGTGTTTGCTACTCAAGGATTCAGTGACATTCGTATGTATCTGTCGATAGCATACCAACCTATCGAATTAAACTAATCCAATTTACGTATAAACGGAATAAAATCTAATCGATGTCAATTAAACTCAAACCTTAAACGAATATGAAACGACATAGGTATATGTCTATCCTAAATCGAATCACAATCCAAATTCATAATCAAATCCTCAAAATCACTATATCTAGCAATCAAGAATCAATAACATTCATCCCAAAAGTTTGTCAAACCACAAGACGAACAATAAACGCGGAATCGGATAAACAAACACATATAAGCACCATACTAATCATCAAGACATCATTAATCAAACAATAACATAAATTATATAAACCCGGAGAATTCCAATACACAATCATTCATCCAAAAAGGAAATAACAAACTCATCTCCTAATCATAGACAACTAGGAAATAGAAAGAAATCACCTAATCGGAATAAAGTCGAGAGATGGATCATCCTCCCTTTAATCACCACACAACCACTCCCCAAGGGTGGTGATTAACTCACCCCCTTGGTGGAGCCTTCAAATACAAGAAAAAGAAAGAAAAACAAAGAGAAAAAGTTTTCTGAAGCTTAAAGAAAAAGGGAGGCACAAGAGTGGAATGAATTGAGATCCTCCTCAAGTTGTGACCTCTTCTCCCCTCTTAACCCTAAGGAACAAGACCAAAAGCCCCCTAAATGATTTAGAAATGCAAGTGGGGGAAAAGGGGGAAAATACAAGAAAACCCCTGTTTTTCCTGCAGAAAATAGCTGCTGGAACAGGGGTCTCGCGGCCGCGAGACTGAACTTCGCGCCGCGAGGAACAGGCAGTAAGTTTTCTGCACTGCCACACTTCCTTCCGAGCAGCATATCTTTTGATTCCGAACTCCGATTGCGGATCCGTAAAGTCTGTAGCGTAGATAACTCACTCATCTATGACATATCCAAAATTCAGCTCATTTGGATCATCCATGAAAAAGTTGTGCATGTTCTAGTAAGCAGCTATCTACATTCTTCTACGATTTGCTTCGGGTTCTCTTTTCTTTGAAGCTCTTTCTGCGCAAAGGTTTGCATCAACGACCACCAAGACTTGATTTGATGGAATTGCATTGAATCATAACCTCTCGACTTCTCTTTAGCCTTGCAAAATTCTCAAACCTACAACAGAACAAAAAACACGACAAAAAACGAAGAAAACACACAAAATCCCAACAAGGGACCAAAAACGCAAAAGAACACGAAAACAAGCTAAAGCACACAAAACTCGAATCAAAACAAGATATTTTGGGCTTAAAGAGATAGGTAATAACGACGTTCTCACGGCGTTATCAACACCCCCAAACTTAAACACTTGCTCGTCCTCGAGCAAAGAAAACAAAACAAGTACTAAACGTGCATGCTTAAAATCAAAATGCCAAAGCTTAACACTTTCAAATCATTCTTTAAACAAGCTCCACGTGTGTGTGTGATGACTTTGGCTAGGTTCTATTTTAGGTGAATACGCCCCAATAGATTAAAATCATCGGTTCTACTTGCATGAGCTCCTCACGTTAACTTAGACTATCTCCTAACCTTAGGTTTCAAACCTTATGCTCCAATCATATAATGAAACTAAGTTGTAGGTAATTTAAGAGTATTGTCCCTATTCTTGAACTAGTTGACAATATTAGTTCTTAGCTCTTTCTCACATAAATGCTTTTCTTTTGATTTACAATAATAACATAGCACTTTGTGCTTTACAATGATATTACAATACAACCACGCAAGCACACAAAGAAAAGAAAAAGAAACAAAACAAAGAAAACAACAAGGTAAATGATCGAACACGGCTCTATCCAATTCAAGCAAGCATAGATAATCAAAACCAATCAAGTACGGACATATAGATATAGCATTGTAAGCGCAAAATAAACCAAACGGAATGCAAAAATGTAAAGGTTACGCCCTTTTGTCGATCATGGAGTCCGTGCATCCCGTGGTTAACTTCCGTCTCGGATCCTCAATCATGCTTGCCATTACTTCTTTATAATGCACAATCAACACCTACTACACAACACAAACAAAAACAAAACAAAACAAAACAAGACAAGATGATGAAAAAGGGAACGAATGCTTGTTTTAAGTCACGAGCTTGACTTGATACGAGGGATGGTTTGATCGTCACCAAAATTACTCCCACCGTCCATGATTCCACAAAACAGGCCCATCAAAATCCTTAAGCTTTTCGCAATAGGCCGATCAAACCTCGCAAAGAAACAAAAAGATCAAAATTAGCACGAAGTATCAAGCTATCAAACACAAACTAGCCATCAATATCGTCATTTACTCCACACGTTACCACATTCCCCGGCAACGGCGCCAAAAACTTGTTGCGTTCCAAATACTAATACGCTAACACGCAAGTATACGGTCGTTACAAGTAATTTAAAACGATAAGTACATACCGAGTATCGAATCCCCACGAATGAGTAAAAGGTGGGAATAAACGAATCAATCGACGGCTTATTTCATCTAAAAACGCTTGATACAATATTATCGAGCCCAAATGTACGATAAGGGTGATTTTATTTAACTACGAACGGTTAAGTAAATCTAACTACAAAAGCAAGTAAATGGGGAGTTAATTACGTGGTAAGGAAGATTCATAAGCGATTAGTTAAAGCAGATAAATCATGCGGTTGTTAGGTTAGCTATGCAAACAATTCTAGATTTAGTTGTTGTTTGTGAGTTCAAATTAGTTAAGTCTCCCTGTCGGTTTGACTTAACTATACCAATCTACCCAAACTCTCCATCTCCGGATCAATAACGAACATCGCTTTCAACCGATGCTCAAAAGAAAGTCCCAACCCAAAAGAGGATTCTAAGGCGTACCGTTGTCACCCGGGACCTAAAACTAACCCGAATCCCCGAATAAAGATAATCTAAGTTATTTGATGCATTTGCAAACGAACCCATTATACAAACACGGACCAAACTAGGTATATGTCTATCCTAGGTTGAAATCCACAAATCGTCACTCGCCTAACCTTCAACGTCCTATGTCTAGGTTGCAAAGGTAGATGGCCAAAAGTGCGATAAAACAATAAACCCAACAAATCAACATAACCCCACATCCAACATAACTAATCAAACGATAACAATGACTCGACAATTAATATATTATGCTCGTGTTTGCTATTCAAGGATTCAGTGACATTCGTATGTATCTGTCGATAGCATACCAACCTATCGAATTAAACTAATCCAATTTACGTATAAACGGAATAAAATCTAATCGATGTCAATTAAACTCAAACCTTAAACGAATATGAAACGACATAGGTATATGTCTATCCTAAATCGAATCACAATCCAAATTCATAATCAAATCCTCAAAATCACTATATCTAGCAATCAAGAATCAATAACATTCATCCCAAAAGTTTGTCAAACCACAAGACGAACAATAAACGCGGAATCGGATAAACAAACACATATAAGCACCATACTAATCATCAAGACATCATTAATCAAACAATAACATAAATTATATAAACCCGGAGAATTCCAATACACAATCATTCATCCAAAAAGGAAATAACAAACTCATCTCCTAATCATAGACAACTAGGAAATAGAAAGAAATCACCTAATCGGAATAAAGTCGAGAGATGGATCCTCCTCCCTTTAATCACCACACAACCACTCCCCAAGGGTGGTGATTAACTCACCCCCTTGGTGGAGCCTTCAAATACAAGAAAAACAAAGAAAAACAAAGAGAAAAAGTTGAGGGAAGCTTAAAGAAAAAGGGAGGCACAAGAGTGGAATGAATTGAGATCCTCCTCAAGTTGTGACCTCTTCTCCCCTCTTAACCCTAAGGAACAAGACCAAAAGCCCCCTAAATGATTTAGAAATGCAAGTGGGGGAAAAGGGGGAAAATACAAGAAAACCCCTGTTTTTCCCGCAGAAAATAGCTGCTGGAACAGGGGTCTCGCGGCCGCGAGACTGAACTTCGCGGCCGCGAGGAACAGGCAGTAAGTTTTCTGCACTGCCACACTTCCTTCCGAGCAGCATATCTTTTGATTCCGAACTCCGATTGCGGATCTGTAAAGTCTGTAGCGTAGCTAACTCACTCATCTATGACATATCCAAAATTCAGCTCATTTGGATCATCCATGAAAAAGTTGTGCATGTTCTAGTAAGCAGCTATCTACATTCTTCTACGATTTGCTTCGGGTTCTCTTTTCTTTGAAGCTCTTTCTGCGCAAAGGTTTGCATCAACGACCACCAAGACTTGATTTGATGGAATTGCATTGAATCATAACCTCTCGGACTTCTCTTTAGCCTTGCAAAATTCTCAAACCTACAACAGAACAAAAAACACGACAAAAAACGAAGAAAACACACAAAATCCCAACAAGGGACCAAAAACGCAAAAGAACACGAAAACAAGCTAAAGCACACAAAACTCGAATCAAAACAAGATATTTTGGGCTTAAAGAGATAGGTAATAACGACGTTCTCACGGCGTTATCAACACCCCCAAACTTAAACACTTGCTCGTCCTCGAGCAAAGAAAACAAAACAAGTACTAAACGTGCATGCTTAAAATCAAAATGCCAAAGCTTAACACTTTCAAATCATTCTTTAAACAATCTCCACGTGTGTGTGTGATGACTTTGGCTAGGTTCTATTTTAGGTGAATACGCCCCAATAGATTAAAATCATCGGTTCTACTTGCATGGGTTCCTCACGTTAACTTAGACTATCTCCTAACCTTAGGTTTCAAACCTTATGCTCCAATCACATCATGAAACTAAGTTGTAGGTAATTTAAGAGTATTGTCCCTATTCTTGAACTAGTTGACAATATTAGTTCTTAGCTCTTTCTCACATAAATGCTTTTCTTTTGATTTACAATAATAACATAGCACTTTGTGCTTTACAATGATATTACAATACAAATCTAGCACTATTGATGGTTGCTTGTGATTCTAAACATTTGACTTTGTGGGCTACTAGCACCATTCCTTTCCTTTGTGCATTACATTTGAATTTTTCACTACAAGACTTGCACAATTATAATGACATAGAGTTATTACAAAAATCATCCATGAATTTCATCAATGAAGGCTTAGCCTTTCTTTTCTCTCATAGAAGGGCATACATTTTAGCAACTTCTCTACTCATTTCTTTTAAGAGCTAGGTGTTCAAAGGTTTTTCATTTTCGAAAAGGGTTCACTCCCCCAAACTTAAGTCATTTTGTTCCTTTCACACTTAGTTTTCAAACTAAAGTTTGGAGAGAAACTAAGTTACGCAAGAGGAGTCCTAGATCCTATTATCATTAAAGTTCTTTATCCACCCCAAATACAACCTAGCCTTAGCCAATGTGCTCAAATTTTGTAGGAGCATACTCAAATAATAATAAGAATTTGAAAAAATTTGGCGGGTCGACCTAGCATATATGCAAGTACTTGCGACCTCTTTCCCCCAAACTTAAAACGCACAATGTCCCCATTGTGTGAATTGAGAAAAATGGAGGGAGGTCGACACGACAACCACGCAAGCACACAAAGAAAAGAAAAAGAAACAAAACAAAGAAAACAACAAGGTAAATGATCGAACACGGCTCTATCCAATTCAAGCAAGCATAGATAATCAAAACCAATCAAGTACGGACATATAGATATAGCATTGTAAGCGCAAAATAAACCAAACGGAATGCAAAAATGTAAAGGTTACGCCCTTTTGTCGATCATGGAGTCCGTGCATCCCGTGGTTAACTTCCGTCTCGGATCCTCAATCATGCTTGCCATTACTTCTTTATAATGCACAATCAACACCTACAACACAACACAAACAAAAACAAAACAAAACAAAACAAAACAAGACAAGATGATGAAAAAGGGAACGAATGCTTGTTTTAAGTCACGAGCTTGACTTGATACGAGGGATGGTTTGATCGTCACCAAAATTACTCCCACCGTCCATGATTCCACAAAACAGGCCCATCAAAATCCTTAAGCTTTTCGCAATAGGCCGATCAAACCTCGCAAAGAAACAAAAAGATCAAAATTAGCACGAAGTATCAAGCTATCAAACACAAACTAGCCATCAATATCGTCATTTACTCCACACGTTACCACATTCCCCGGCAACGGCGCCAAAAACTTGTTGCGTTCCAAATACTAATACGCTAACACGCAAGTATACGGTCGTTACAAGTAATTTAAAACGATAAGTACATACCGAGTATCGAATCCCCACGAATGAGTAAAAGGTGGGAATAAACGAATCAATCGACGGCTTATTTCATCTAAAAACGCTTGATACAATATTATCGAGCCCAAATGTACGATAAGGGTGATTTTATTTAACTACGAACGGTTAAGTAAATCTAACTACAAAAGCAAGTAAATGGGGAGTTAATTACGTGGTAAGGAAGATTCATAAGCGATTAGTTAAAGCAGATAAATCATGCGGTTGTTAGGTTAGCTATGCAAACAATTCTAGATTTAGTTGTTGTTTGTGAGTTCAAATTAGTTAAGTCTCCCTGTCGGTTTGACTTAACTATACCAATCTACCCAAACTCTCCATCTCCGGATCAATAACGAACATCGCTTTCAACCGATGCTCAAAAGAAAGTCCCAACCCAAAAGAGGATTCTAAGGCGTACCGTTGTCACCCGGGACCTAAATATAACCCGAATCCCCGAATAAAGATAATCTAAGTTATTTGATGCATTTGCAAACGAACCCATTATACAAACACGGACCAAACTAGGTATATGTCTATCCTAGGTTGAAATCCACAAATCGTCACTCGCCTAACCTTCAACGTCCTATGTCTAGGTTGCAAAGGTAGATGGCCAAAAGTGCGATAAAACAATAAACCCAACAAATCAACATAACCCCACATCAACATAACTAATCAAACGATAACAATGACTCGACAATTAATATATTATGCTCGTGTTTGCTATTCAAGGATTCAGTGACATTCGTATGTATCTGTCGATAGCATACCAACCTATCGAATTAAACTAATCCAATTTACGTATAAACGGAATAAAATCTAATCGATGTCAATTAAACTCAAACCTTAAACGAATATGAAACGACATAGGTATATGTCTATCCTAAATCGAATCACAATCCAAATTCATAATCAAATCCTCAAAATCACTATATCTAGCAATCAAGAATCAATAACATTCATCCCAAAAGTTTGTCAAACCACAAGACGAACAATAAACGCGGAATCGGATAAACAAACACATATAAGCACCATACTAATCATCAAGACATCATTAATCAAACAATAACATAAATTATATAAACCCGGAGAATTCCAATACACAATCATTCATCCAAAAAGGAAATAACAAACTCATCTCCTAATCATAGACAACTAGGAAATAGAAAGAAATCACCTAATCGGAATAAAGTCGAGAGATGGATCCTCCTCCCTTTAATCACCACACAACCACTCCCCAAGGGTGGTGATTAACTCACCCCCTTGGTGGAGCCTTCAAATACAAGAAAAACAAAGAAAAACAAAGAGAAAAAGTTGAGGGAAGCTTAAAGAAAAAGGGAGGCACAAGAGTGGAATGAATTGAGATCCTCCTCAAGTTGTGACCTCTTCTCCCCTCTTAACCCTAAGGAACAAGACCAAAAGCCCCCTAAATGATTTAGAAATGCAAGTGGGGGAAAAGGGGGAAAATACAAGAAAACCCCTGTTTTTCCCGCAGAAAATAGCTGCTGGAACAGGGGTCTCGCGGCCGCGAGACTGAACTTCGCGGCCGCGAGGAACAGGCAGTAAGTTTTCTGCACTGCCACACTTCCTTCCGAGCAGCATATCTTTTGATTCCGAACTCCGATTGCGGATCCGTAAAGTCTGTAGCGTAGCTAACTCACTCATCTATGACATATCCAAAATTCAGCTCATTTGGATCATCCATGAAAAAGTTGTGCATGTTCTAGTAAGCAGCTATTTACATTCTTCTACGATTTGCTTCGGGTTCTCTTTTCTTTGAAGCTCTTTCTGCGCAAAGGTTTGCATCAACGACCACCAAGACTTGATTTGATGGAATTGCATTGAATCATAACCTCTCGGACTTCTCTTTAGCCTTGCATAATTCTCAAACCTACAACAGAACAAAAAACACGACAAAAAACGAAGAAAACAAAAGAAAACACACAAAATCCCAACAAGGGACCAAAAACGCAAAAGAACACGAAAACAAG
Organism: Penstemon barbatus; assembly: GCA_003313485.2. Classification (NCBI taxonomy): domain Eukaryota; kingdom Viridiplantae; phylum Streptophyta; class Magnoliopsida; order Lamiales; family Plantaginaceae; genus Penstemon; species Penstemon barbatus. The sequence goes on from CM064880.1 coordinate 49,713,746, forward strand.
CAAAAGCACACAAAACTCGAATCAAAAAAAGATATTTTGGGCTTAAAGAGATAGGTAATAACGACGTTCTCACGGCGTTATCACATCTTCAAAGATAAATTGTTCGAATCGGTTATTTAAGAGATCGGTTGCATAATCGGTATTCGTTGCTTATCGACTATTTCTATTTTTCTCAAATCGCTTGAGATAAGGTGATTATTGGAACAACAACAATTAAGTATGTAAATTCTCAAGGTAATGGAGGAATATCCGATTGCGGAAAAGGAATTGAATAGTAAAATTCGATCAGAAAACAAAACTTATTCATTAATATTCTCCAAACAAGTTACAAAACCAAGCCTCGAATATGATGTTAGAATTCGAGCTCAAGAAATGCAGTACAATCACTCCTACCCTATTACAAATTTTATGAGGTAATTCTATCTTGTTAAGTACTCGGTCTTCGTTCCCAAGATCGCTCCAGATGCAGAACTCAGCAGCAAGCTTTATTGGCGATCACTCGCCACCTGTCGCACAGCCGTCTTCGATCAGGATAAAGCCGGCTCGCAGCTCCACTCCAAGGCTTCAGACCGACCTTAGGTCTTCATCTGTAAACAATGATTAAGACACTCAATCATTGTTTGCAGAATAATTCGAACCGGAGCAGCAAAGGGTTATCCCAGCGGAGGCACTCCAAGGGAACTCGAAGGAACTATCTCGTAAGAAAGCCCTCGAGGAAGCTGGTGCCTCAGATTTAAAGAACTCCTCTCGGAGTAACCAGCTGCCCGATCAAGTACTGCGCTAGAATACCAGAATTCTAACCCGCACCAGACATGATATGTCTGGGAAAACAGGTTGCCTGCCGTTATTCTAGGCGCAATTTCTTTTGCCTGTCGATATTCTAAGCGAAAAGCTTATACAAAAGGAAACAAGATCGAAAAACAAAGTTCGAACTCTAATCTCAAACTCTTTTATCTGGGAGAAAATACGAATCAAATCTAAAATTTGACCCGTGGTGATCGGAGGGAGCATAAGGGAAAAAGCAAGAAGTGTTGTATACACGAAGGGACCTATTTATAGTGGTAAGGGATTTAAATCAACGGCCCAGATAACATATTACAAGCGATTCGGATGTCCGCATTAAATGGAAGGACCGTTACATTTCCCGAGAAATAGGGCCCTGTTTGGTAACGAAGGACACGCGATCCAATGGGGAGTATAGAGGAATTACAACATTCTAAATATCGAACAGTTACGACGTATTCATAACATTATTATTGAAGGATGGCATGTCGGATTCATATCCGATTTATTCAGATGTTTTTACGCTCAAGTATTTATTATTATGCTTTTACGCTGCCAACAGAGAAGAAATATAATCGGTTCAGTCGAACAGAATTTTCGACTTGGAAGTTATGCAATTATGGAAATTTAGCAGTGATAAAGATTTATGGCATCGTTTCCCTTATCAATTTCAGGTCCGCTAAAATATTTATCTATTATCCAATCAGGCAAGTGGTATTCGATTATTTCTTGATCGATATTAGAAGAACAAGATGGAATTATGAAAGATAAACTTTTATCTAGTTATATTTGATGTTATCAACAAAACAGAGAGAAAATGTATTTATATTATCTCGAAAAATTACAAGAAGTGGGAAAATACATATCGAGCATAGCATAAGCCTATGCATTACATCAGTAGGTTATTACAATCCTATAAAACTTTCGGTCTCCCGTCCTATCGTTTACTCGGGATAATTTGGCTCCAAGCACGGAATATCCTTAGGACCCGCAGGCTTTTAACTTTATTTGCAATCTTCCGAAAACAGAGGAGCGAACGCTATCGGCCCAACGTCTTCCTAAATGCATTGTAGCAACAAGGCCAAGGGCCTAGCTTATTGGCTTTCCAGATGGAAATCGCATTTGCCTATCGATATTCTAAGCGTGGTTGCATTGATTTTTCTTCCGCTCGAAGACTGTTCCGCTTAAATATCGTTCGGAGCCTGAGCTCAAATAACCGTACCAATCGAATAATCATCTTGACCACCATGATCAGATAGATAAATTCTCGATGCAACGAATGAGATAATCTCAACAATATGCCAGCCTTTTTATAGCCAAAAACAAAAAAGAATCCAACGGCGTATAATTCGCAAAGTGAGCGGACAAGATTTGTCGACCGTTGCGATTCCCGGTAAAATAGGAACCGTTTTGAAAAAATCAAACTTATCAAAATTGGGAACCTACAGACAAAGAATTTTCTCGACAAAGGCATAAGGATTATTTAAAATCTAGGTTTAATCACTACTGGATGTTTCTCCATGATTCATCCTTTCACATGGTTACAGAAGACTATTTTCTCATCAAAATTTATCTCGATCAGAGTTATATATTCAATGGAAGCTAATCTCGTCAATATTCATATTCGTTCATCTCTCCTTGATATTATCGATCTCTATTATTCTATCTGTATTTGTCTCAGTCTACTATTATATAAGGGTGAAAGCTGTTGCTATGACCCTCGAAAATCGACCAAGGGTGAAAGACGTTGCAACGCTCCTTGGATCGAAAAATGAAAATGGGTGACAACCCTCGAGCTAAAAATGCTCTGATACGACTAAGGGTGAAAGCCGTTGCTATGCCCCTTAGATCGAAATTATTAATGGGTGAAAGCCTCTGCTAAGACCCGAGGGCTAATAATGCTCTGATACGACTAAGGGTGAAAGCCGTTGCTATGCCCCTTAGATCGAAATTATTAATGGGTGAAAGCCTCTGCTAAGACCCGAGGGCTAAAAATGCTCTGATACGACTAAGGGTGAAAGCCGTTGCTATGCCCCTTAGATCGAAATTATTAATGGGTGAAAGCCTCTGCTAAGACCCGAGGGCTAAAAATGCTCTGATACGACTAAGGGTGAAAGCCGTTGCTATGCCCCTTAGATCGAAATTATTAATGGGTGAAAGCCTCTGCTAAGACCCGAGGGCTAAAAAAGCTCTGATACGACTAAGGGTGAAAGCCGTTGCTATGCCCCTTAGATCGAAATTATTAATGGGTGAAAGCCTCTGCTACGACCCTTGAGCCAAGATTGCTCTGAAACGACTAAGGGTGAAAGCCGTTGCTACGCCCCTTAGATCGAAATTATTATCCTCGATCAGCCGAGATCAACCAGCATTCTATTCTATTATTTCTCCATAATTATTCGTTCGTTTAAGGCTAACAGCCATCTTTACGACACTTAGGTCAAAGCTATTATTCAAGATCGATTGAGACCCTATTTCAATTATTACTTCACGATTATTTGTCCGACTAGGGAATTCAGCCCCTCAGATTAAAATGGTTACTCAAAGGTTATATTCAAAATCGAGGAATCTCAATTATCATCTATCATCTAAATATTTATCAAAGTTGGTAAAGAGTGGCGCTTGTTCATATTTTTGAAGAAGAGAAATTGATGCTCGATAACAGTGTACAAAAGCATTTCTACAGGATAACAAGTAAGGATGATAAGAGAAATAAATATCTCATTCATGACATTACAAACAATTACAAGAGAGTTCGAAATTACAATAACAAGGAAAATCGAACAAAGTCAAGACTTTACATTTAATGTAACCCTATTACAAATCAACCCTATGCTAGAATTCTTCCATGATTAAAGGAGGAAGGCGAGGCTGGGCTAACACTTCCACCCTTCATCCTTCACTTCCTCGATAGTCACTCCACATCGGACCAGATCGAGAAAGAAGCAAGCAACCCCTAGGAAAATAACTCCACGCAATCTCGAAGGCAGTTTTCTTCAAGAAATATCTTGAAGAAGTAGAGATCGAGTGCAGGAAAACTCCTCCAGCAGTTGACCCACTGTCCCGACTGGATAGAGATCAGAGTACAGGAGGTCGAGCCCGCCTCAAAGACTTGGAATCAGAGAGAGCTGGTCGCCTGCCGGTACCCCGGTCGCAATTATTTTCGCCTGTCGATACCCTAGTCGAAATAAGTTGCCATCAGGAGAGAGCGAAATTTGTAAATGGTTCGAAGGAAAAACTCGAACAGTTCAGTGGGAGATAGCAAACGGAGCATGATGGCCAGAGAGAGTAAAATCTCATTCATAGGGCCGATCAGAAATGTTACTGAAATGTAAAATTTGAATGTAGATACGGAACTATATATAGTGGAAGGAAAAGGCAATCGACGACTCAGATTTGATAAACTAACGGCTGAGATAAAGCGGTAAATGCGCCGACCGTTACGATTCCCAAGAATACAAAAACTGTTTCGGTAAAAGCGAATAAAATGTCAAAGTCATACTGCTCGAATTTATCTTACATAGTCTCAGTTCCAATCATCGGAGGAAAATCATGAAGAAATCAAAATACAGCTTGTAAAGAAAGCGTTATCAATAATTGGCCCAGGGATAAGTAAAAGTCGATAAAATTACTATATTCCGAGCCCGACATATCTATCGATTACAAATTACAGAGACATCAACTAGAATTACATATAAGGCCAATCCTTCGATACTAAGTACCTTTTACAGTTATGAGAATATTGAAAAAGAAAAAATCTATTTATCCGAACAAGACCGAAAAGAGGAGTTTCATAGCTAGGCGATCCTATGAAATTTTCGGCGGACGATAATGTCTTTACTCGACCAGGAGACGCCTATTGAGCCAACAAGTCTTCGACTATGGTCGAAATTCTTCGAAAAGGAGAAGGGCGATACATCTCTTTCCCAGGAGAAACGCAAACATTTTATGAAGGACATCATTCTCCGAACTACTACCCGAAACGTTTTCAAAAGAGAGCATAGCGAATTGCGTCATACCCTCGAAAAACTTGACGCCAGAGCCTCCCAAAACCACTCAAAGGCCATGGGCCATTGGGGTCGTGGATGGTCAGCAATAAAGCTTATTGGTCTTCAAGGTTGAAATAGCATTCGCCTGCAGATACCCTAGTCGAGATTGAAGTATAAATTTTACTATGATACGCAGAATAACTCCTAACCCGATATTCGAAATATTGAGTCGAGCAACAAAATCTCCTATTCAGCATGATCGAAGGAGTCTGTTTTCGAAAAATATTATAAGAATGCAAAACGAAGAGCCCCATTTATAGATACTATTCTTAAAAATCCAACGGCTATCAGAGAACAAAAGAAACGGTCAAGATCAAAAGATTGTCGCGACTCCCGAGAATTTCACCGGGAAAAGAAAGTGAAATTACTTTTGGAAATTAAGCGGAATTACTACGCCAAGATCGAAAGATCAAGAAAGCAAACTAAAGAATGATCAAAGAAAGAACACATAAGAGGAACATGCGATTCGAGAAGAAAGTAAATTATTACAAGCCATAGAAAATAAAATATCTGAAAATTATTCAGGATAGCACAAGTAAAAATAGTATACTACAAGTCCGGGTAAATAAGAGACAACATCTAAACAAGCTTATTGTCAGAGAGAATCTTTCGAAGCTCAGCATTGCGAGCCTCACATCCTGCTGCAAATCCACGATCATAAGCTTCCTTTTCTCGGCGAACGGACTCTTGTCTCTCCTGCTCATGAAAACTCTTTAGTTTCTTGAGCTCGTCATTCAGTTGCTTATGGATCTCTTCTCCATGCTCTTTAGCAGTCTTCTCCCTCTCTAAAGCAAGCTTCTCTGCGAGGACACGATCGAAATCGATTTTCTTCTCCTCCAGCTCGAGGGAGATAGCAGAACGCTGATTCGCTTCCCGCTCAGCATATGTTTTGAGCTCAATGAAATCTTGTCCAGCCTGTTAGAGGGATCGGCAGTTTTTTTTAAAAAAAAAAAAAAAAAAAAAAAAAAAAAAACAAGAAGAGAAGAAAAGAGAGTACACCTGAAAAAGGAAGTGCTGCTCAGACTCGAACAACTCTTCTATGTTCCTCTCCTTGGACGCGTTTCTCTCCTTGGGTATGTCAGTCTCCGAAGAAGTAAAGTTAGCTTGCAACAAGTTACCCATGGGGTCAACCTTAGAAGGAGATCCATCTTTCAACTCCTCGTGCAGGGAAGAAGCAACTTTTGGAGGAGAGGAATCAACAAGAGGTCGGGAAGGATTATCAATTCCTAAAGTTTCAGCAGAGGCCCCTCCACCAATCTCTAACTTGGATTTTTTGCTGAGATTCCCTGCGGGAGGAACGGTCGAGGCATCGGAAGATGACTTGCTATCAATAGCAAGATTTTGTAAAGCCTCAATGGGAGTGACCCCATCGGAATAAGGCCTCTTATTCGAAGAAGGAATAGGAGTCTTTTCTCGAACGGGATCTTCACTCGGAGAGTCGACCACTTTCGGGGAAGAACCCCCGAGCGCAGCCTCGAGCTCTTCGTCCAGAATGGACTTGCCGGAAGTACCCTTGGTTTGCTTGGAGGAAGTGGTTTTCTCCTTCTTATTTTCCCCCTCTTTAAGAGCTTTCGGGGAAGACAGGGAGGTCTTAGAAGAAGATTTAGAAGGCTTGGCCTCCTTGGCAGGCTTCTGTTCTTTCTGCTCTTTGCTCGAGCTCTTATTTTTCGAACCACCAAATATTGACCTGGGATCGATAGCTTTGCCTAAAACGTTCTCCATGGTAAGCGAATTCGGGATCGACAAGCTAAGTTCTTTACTTTTTAAGGAATTCAGAAAATGCAGAAAATATGGGGAGAGCTCCGATCTCTGTAAGGAAGGATGTCGTGTGAGTAATGAGAAGAGATCCTAATATTTATAGACGCTACACACTACAATTGTGATAACGAATCGACGCAACCGTGAAGAGAAACCCCACTCGGATAAATAAAGTTCGAGCAGAAAGCGTGAAAAGCTATCAATATTTATAAAGTTAGAATTCACAAGTTACACGAATCAGATCAAAAAAAAAATATAAAGTTAACTCGTTTACAAAATTGGGTTACATGAGTAAATACAGCTGATTCCTAACTAGGGAACTTTGAATCGCCCCCTCCGGCTTGCTCAACCCTAGTAACTCACTAAACTGAAGATCGGACGATATTTATATATGGAGCTGGATAATTACCCAGCTTGGTCGAAAGATCGACCGTCTCCCTTATCCGGGGCATTGCTTATATTGACATCTTCGCCTGTCCCCCCGGACACATTAGAAGGGTCGTTGCAGGAGTACTCGAGCACATCAGGATTAGGCATCGGAATGCCATACTCCTCAACTAAGGGGGCAAAGCGATGTTCCCGCCAATTAGTATTCACCTTGGGTAGAGAGGAAGCTTTATAATCCTTCCCTTCAGCATTCTTGAAAGGGTCCATATACTTAAAGTATTCCTCCATGTCATCTGGAATTTTCTCGGCCGCGACTAATTGTTGAACCCCTTTATAAAAAATCGCCTGAAGAATTTCTCCCGTTTTCCTTTGAACCAAAGGGTCTAAGATAGGGGATTCCAAGAATTCTCGTATGGCCGGAATCTCGGCTTCTTCCCGGCCCTGGGCATAAGCTCGCTCGGAATCTTGCTTCGCCAATTCGAGTTCTATCTTTACTTTCTTCAGCTCTTCCTCGAGGGCACTCCTCTCTTTAACGGACGCCAGCAAGTCCTCTTCCACTGAGGAGGAACGTTTCGTACTCGCTTTCTCGTGCTCCTTCTTTACTTGGGATAATTCTCGCTGACTTTCCGCCAGCTGAGATCGAATGGCCTGGTTATCAGCAAAAATTTGGGCATATGCATCATGAGCGTCCTGCGATTCCTGCTCCAGTAACGCCAAACGATAGGACTGAAGGGTGAACAAATCCCCAACCTACAAGATATTTTCGAGTATCAGTAAAGGCTAGGGGTTCTAGGGAAAGAAGAGGGACGAAAGATAATTTTTCACCTCGTGATACGTTCGGGAAAAATCACTCAACACCTCAAAATCGCCTTTGACGGTGTGAAGCAGCATATCCCGTTTGAACCGACCAGCCATAAAAATCCTAGCGGCCTTGTCGAATTCGTTCTCCCCACCCACATCCGGATCAGTCAGAATGGTGCAATCTTCAGGGTATCCAGCGGCTCTGCTACCTCGAAGGTGTTCTTCCATAAAGTCTGCCACGTCAGGCTCCGACCTACCCTCTCGACATGGAACAGAGTCAGATTTCATACCAAAGGGTTTTACTCTCCTTGAGGGCCCGGGATGTTCAGCATTTCTTTTTCGACTCAGGAGCTTCTCATACTCCTGGACGCCCTGAATTCGATTCCAAGAGTGCTGGCTATAGCCAACCGATGAAAGAACGGAAGTATCCGGGGAAAACAGAGCTCGAAGAGGCCCGGCAGTGGCAGAATTCAGGCTACTCATAGTACCAACCCCTCTCAAATCGGGAAGTGTAGCTGCTATAACGACTGAGTTCCCACCTATATTACGTGCGTCCGCACTCTTCTCGGAAGTATATGGCAACGGCTCAAAATAAAATGGTTTATCTCCAACCAAGTCAGCGGCGGATACTCAAAATCTCTCGACAATTTGACCTGCGGGGTAATACGAATCAGGCACGGATTTAGGCAAAGAGACTTGTTCGAATAAACCTCAAAGTAGACAGAAGACAAGGAGCTTACTCAAAGAAGGAATCTCGTGGGGCGGAGCACCAGAGGTGGGCAGGACATTAGTTTGCGTACGAGATCCTTTAGAGGATGAATTGGGATACTTGATCGCCGTGGCGGGATAGTCACAACGGCTCAACCCAGCCAGCCGTAATACGCCTTCTTGAACTAGGGATTTGGTATAGTAAGGATTGGATCGCATTTGTTCGAGAAAATCGTCGGAGAGACGCTGTCTGAGCTTTTCTCGGATTCTGCGAGAACCATACGACCAGGAATCCGCACCATCCCATCGATACGGTCTAGTCTTTAAACTACCTTCCGACACGGGAACATTAGGACCCTTCACGAAGAAGAATCTCCTCTTCCAGCCTACACTTTGTTTGGTTGCTATCTTAGTAAGAAAAGGTCGTTTCGACCTCTGGAGAATGGATACGAACCCCGCATTGGAGCCCTTACTTAATTCCATTCGGAAGGTATGCCAGAAGTTGCTAAAAGAAGCCTCTTCCCCTTTTGCCTCCATTAGAGCACTGAATGCCATTATGTAGGCGACGGAATGCGGGAGAAGTTGAGCGGGGGACAGCGAAAAGAAAGAAAGGACGTTTTTGATAAGGGGAATGAATGGAATTCGTAGACCACATGAAAATTGACCCTCATAAAAGGATTGACAACCAGCTGGGGGCTCAGTAGCACGGTCGGAATAAGAGGGAATGACGATCGAAAACCCTTTCGGAAGATATTTCCCAAACTCCGTCTCAAGATAAACGCGATCTTTCTTCGAAAAACAACAGGAGGTTTCTTTAGCAGGAAGTTCTGACGTGTTCGAGGTCACGACCTCAGAAGTGAGCTTGGGTTTGAAAATTCTGACAAAGGCACCCTCACCGATGCTGCGTTTATCAACCTCATTTTCTTTGAGATCCTCGCTCGGATCATCATCCTCGCCTCCTTGACGGAATTCTCCTTCTTCGTAATCATCAACGAGCTTTAGCAAAGGATCAGATTCTTGACTCTCTTCGACCTTATTCTTGCCCTTTGAATTTCTAGAACTTGACATAATGAATTCGGAAATGAATGTATTAAAGTAAGTACCTTTTCGATTCAAACACTTCGAGCTCAAGAGAAATGTAACATGGAAGTAATTTTTCAACGGGTCAACATATATATACGGGGTTAAAAAGGTAAAATTGCAAAGAGGTCCCCGAGTAACCGTGACGGTTGAACTTACCAAGGGTAAAAACTTAGTGTTATCCCCCTCAGAATAGCCTTTTTGATCCTTCATTCTCCAGAATTGCGGAATATGTCCTTGCAATTTATACCTAAGAATCTCAGAGGCCATCCTGGTTATGATCGAAAATTCTGGAAAGCATTCATCAAGGGATATAACAACACATCGTGGAACCAAAAAAGGACATGACTATTTCAACATCCTCCGATAAGGGTAGCTTTAGAAACACGCCGGTATAGGTTTTCTTGTATATGCACTCTTTTTCCCTAGCTCGGTTTTTGTCCCAATGGGTTTTTCCGAGTTAGGTTTTTAACGAGGCATATCCTAAAGACATTTTGAACGGCTCATCTCATTATAACGTGGGACATATTTTGTACTTCTTCGAGTGCACGCTTCACTTCGCACTCGAGAAGTGGGGGAGTATTGATGAGGGGTAATTCGGATCCCCTATCTTTTCTAGGCTCAACGCAGTTCGAGTAGCACCAAATCCGATCTCAGGAACCAAGAGGCAAACCAAAGCCTAAAATTAATCGTTCCGAGCGCGTAAGAGAACCGGAGGTCGAAGGACGCTGTTGGGCCGAGCCCAGGCCCAAGCCCTTCAAATCAGCTATAAATACCCCAAGCATTTATGACAAGACACAACTTCCCAGGTGCACTGATTTTGAGACTGCTGCTCGGACTCACATGAGAAGAATAGTATAGGCTTTCTCATATGTATTTCATCTCTTAATATGTACGGCATCCTATAATGCTCGAATAGGACTCCAAACACTTGTAATCTGTACTCGATAATTCAGAATATAATACTATTGATCTTTCCTATTTATCGCCTAATATTATTACCGCACTGTTTATCCACCCTTGATCGAACACACGAAAACTCGTAAGATCATCTAGGATACCATAATCCCAATTCTTGAGTGCCTTTAACATATTTCAATATCCTCTTGGCAGCTAAGAGATGAGATTCCTTGGGATTTGATTGAAATCTTGCACAAACCCCTACTGAGTACATTATGTCAGTTCTACTTGCTGTTAGATATAACAGTGACCCTATAATGCCTCTATATTTGGTTATGTCTACTGATTTGCCATCTTCATCTTTATCCAAGCGAAGACTGGTAGACATAGGAATGGTAGCAGTAGAGCTAGTTTCCATACCAAACTTTTTAAACAGATCTCTTGTGTATTTAGCTTGATTTATAAAGATTCCATCAGGTAGCTGTTTAACTTGTAAACCAAGAAAATAATTAAGTTCTCCCATCATGCTCATTTCAAACTTATTCTGCATCAGCTTAGAGAACTTGTCACACATCTGTTGGTTAGTTGAACCAAAAATGATATCGTCTACATATATTTGCACAATTAATATATGATTCTCCCATTCAATAGTGAACAAGATTTTATCTACCTTACCTTTATGAAATCCTTTAATTAAAAGAAAATCAGATAGGGTATCATACCATGCTCTTGGAGCCTGTTTCAGTCCATAGAGGGCTTTCTTCAGACGATATACTTTGTCCTCTTCTTGATAGACTTCAAATCCAGGAGGTTGTTCAACATATACCTCTTCTTGCAGTTCTCCATTGAGAAAAGCAGACTTCACATCCATCTGATAAACAATGAAGTTCTTATAAGCAGCATAGGCTAGAAACAGTCTGATTGCTTCAAGTCTTGCTACAGGTGCAAATGTTTCATCAAAGTCAATGCCTTCTTCTTGACAATAACCCTTGGCCACTAATCTTGCTTTGTTTCTGGTAACAATACCATCTTCATTCATCTTATTTCTGAAAACCCATTTAGTGCCAATTACTCTTTGATGACTTGGTCTAGGAACTAAGTACCAGACTTCATTCCTTTCAAATTGATTCAACTCTTCTTGCATAGCTTCTATCCAGAAGGAATCATTGAGAGCTTCTTCAATTTGCTTAGGCTCTATTTGAGATAGAAAGGTGACAAACATGGCATCATGTGCAGCAGCTCTTCTTGTTTTCACTCTATCTAATGGATCACCAATCACTAACTCAGGTGGGTGATTTCTGAGCCATCTGAGATCAGGTTGCAGGTCTGAATGTTGTCCTCTGTTATGATCTTGCAACACTACTGTTGGAGTTGCAGTAGTAGTCTGTTGAACATTTGCCGTCTGTTGAACAGTCTCTGGTCTATCAGCTTGTTGTAACTCGTCTGTTAGACAATCAGTGATCTGATTTTGAACAGCACTTGAGTTGACAGCTGAGTTAAGATCAGGTAGTATGATGGGAACATAATCTTCATTCTTTCCAACACTTAACTTCTGTAAATCAGTAGATAGATCTTGATTAGTGCTTTGATTCTTTTCAGAAGATTGGTTTGGTTCATCAAATACTACATGAATGGATTCTTCTACTAGTAGTGTTCTTTTGTTAAAAACTCTATAAGCTTTACTAACAGTAGAGTATCCTACAAAGACAGCTTCGTCAGCCTTTTCTGCAAATGCAGTAAGGTGATTTTTCCCATTATTCAAAACAAAACATTTACAACCAAAAATTTTAAAGTAATGAATGTTTGGTTTCCTGTTGTTCCAAACTTCATATGGAGTTTTGTTCTGATTTTTGTTGATCATGCATCTGTTCTGAGTAAAACAGGCTGTATTTGTTGCTTCTGCCCAAAATCTTTGTGGCAGCTTGGCTTCAGCTATCATGGTTCTGACAGCTTCTTTCAGTGTTCTGTTTCTCCTTTCAGCAACACCATTCTGTTGAGGGGTTCTAGCAGCTGAATACTCATGATGTATTCCTTTGATGTTACAATACTCTTCAACAGTAGAGTTTGTGAACTCTGTCCCTCTATCTGATCTGATCTTCAATATTTTTGTACTCTTTTCATTTTGGATCAGCTCCATCAGATTAGTAAGATGTTCCTTGGTTTCACTTTTCTTTTTCATGAATATCACCCAAGTGTATCTTGAATAATCATCCACAACAGCTAGGCAGTATTTCTTTCCACCATTGCTTACTGGATCAATGGGTCCAAATAAGTCCATATGTAGCAGCTCCAAGATTCTTTCTGAAGATTGGTGCTTCTTGCTTTTAAACGATGACTTGATTTGTTTACCCTTCTGACAGGCGTCACAGAGCTTCTCTTTGCTCATGACTGTCTTTGGAATCCCTTCTACCAAATCATTCTTGATTAATCTGTTGATGGTCTTGAAGTTTAAATGATTCATCCTTTTGTGCCATAGCCAACTAACTTCACTTGGTGTAGAAGCCACCAAACAAACACTTGAATTCTTGTCAGCAGAATTCCAGTCTACTATGTAGACATTCCCTTGTCTCTTTCCAGATAAGATTACCTTCTTTGTACCAATCTGTTCAACGTAACACTTATCTGTTGAGAAGATGACTAAATATCCTTTGTCACAGAATTGACTTATGCTCAGCAGATTATATTTGAGGCCTTTAACATATGAGACGTCAGATATCTCTATGTTTCCTCTGATCAATCTCCCTTTAGCTTTAATCTTGCCTTCTTTGCTGTCCCCAAATGTAACATTTGGACCATACACATCAACTGCATCAGTCAGCTCATGTATGCTTCCACACATGTGCCTTGAACATCCACTGTCCAAGTACCAAATCTTCTCTACTTTACTCCTACTCCTAATCCTAACCTACAAAACAAAAATAAAATTGTTTTAGGTACCCTTATTGAGAGGGTCCTGAAGGATTAGTTTCACCTTTGACAACCCAAGATGTTGATGTCTTAGGCTTCTTAGGTTTCTGAGTTTTGATAGGAGCATGAACAGTTTCATTTTTATCATAAGTAGCAGATAAGTCATGTTGATGATTAGTATGATAAGAATAGTGTTCATAAGCAGGGTAAGGTGCATGATACGCAGGATATGCATGCATTGGATGAGCAGGATAAGGTGCATAGTAACTAGGAAATTGAGGTGCATGATACATAGGATGATATGCAGCAGGTTGCACATAATATGACTCATTTCCATACCAAGCATTTTGATTTTTCTTATTCTTATGCTTCTTTGGCTTACTAGTAGCTTGCTCATTGACAGACGACTTAGTTTTACCACTAGTCTGATTGACTTTAGCTTTATCAGCAGACTTCTTAGGACTCTGCTGTTTGGTCTTACTAGTCTGTTTACCTATACTAGGCTCTTTGCTCTTTTTAGCCTTAGGAGATTTCTTCTCCTTTAATTCTTTCTCAGTTGAGGCAGGTCTAGCAGTTTGAACATACAGAATGACCTTACTATTGTCAGCAGATATAAATTTCTCAGTATGATTCAATTCTTGCTTATCCTTTTCTAAAGGCATCTTATGTTTACTAGATATGTGATTTGATGCAACAGATGATTTTTCATGAGACTCAATAACCTTTTCAAGTTCCATGATTTTTCCTTTATAAACCTCACATTCAGCTTTCAGAGATTCATGTTCTTGCTCAAGCTGTTTGTATTCAGCTGATTCTTTTGGCTTTTCAGCTAAAAGTTTCAGTGAACTGTTTTGCTCTTTTAGCAATATCATCTCTTCCTTAAGCTTTTTATATGCTTCAGCAATACCAGTATTGTTCAGCATCATTTGTTCAAATGAATTAAATAGTTCATTGTCAAGAGGAGTTACCTCTTCCTCAGAGTCATCAGATTCCTTTGCCATCAGGCAGAGGAGAGCAGGTTTTTCTTCATCAGACGATTCTTCATCAGATGTGTCTGAGTCTGAATCAGATGAGTAGACAGCAGCCAGCTTTTCTGCTTCAGCCATCATAGCCTTGCCTTTCTGATGCTTTCTTTCTTTTCTTATTTTCTTCTCTTCCTCGGTGTATTTCTCTGCTTTTGGATATGGGCAGTCTTTGATGAAGTGTCCCAATTTCCTGCAGTTATAACACATTAGTTTGGATTTATAATCCTCTTTATCTTGAGAAGAAAAGTTAGGTTTAGAAGTAGAAGTATTGTTGTATTTGTTCTTCATCTTTCTCTTGTATAACTTCTTGAAATTGTTCATTAACAACGCAACATCTCCAGCAGTATACTCCTTTTTGTTGAGCAGTGTGTCTTCATCAGATGAGTCAACTTCTTTACTTTTCTGTGCTGGTCTTCTGGTGTTTTCAGCAGCAACCAAGGCAGTTGTGGGTCCTGAAGTTGAGGTTTCTTCAATTCCCATTCTAGGCAGTTTATACTCGAATGCCTTGAGTACGGAGAACAGTTCTGTAAGAGAGATTTTTCCCAAATCCCTTGATTCTTCCATTGCTGTTACTTTCATGTTGAACTTTGGGGGTAGGGCCTTTAGTACTCTGACGGTGATTTCTTTGTCAGTGAAGGTCTTTCCCAGCTTTAAAACTTCATTAAGTGTTCTGGTGAATCTGGTATCCATCTGATCAATGGTTTCTCCAGACTTCATCTTGAAGTTGTCAAGTTTCTCCAAAGCAACAGTGAGCTGATGCTCTTTTATTGCATCATTACCTTCGCTCATATCCCTGACTTTATCCCACATCTCATTTGCCGTTTTGCAATGTTTAACCTTGTCAAACCGATCATTGTCCAGGGCTTTTGTCATGATGAATCTTCCGACTTTATCCAGATTGAATAGCTTGATTTCTTCGGGAGTCATCTCATGAAGGTCTTTTTCCATAACCGTATCAACTTCATTGATTTTTATGGTCTTTGTGAATCTGAATGGACCTTTAATGATACATGTATACATGTTGTCATTGTAAGCAGCTAGAAAGATTTCCATTCTAATCTTCCAATCCTCAAAAGACATACCAGCAATGTGGGGAACATGGCTGATACAATCCATTTTTCAAAAAGTTTTAATTTTTCAAAAAGATGCTCTTTTGAAAATTTTGACAAACCTTTGAAAAACACTTGGATCAAGCTCGTTGATCAGGCAGCTGATTCTAATGAACCACCTGCTCTGATACCACTTGTTGGTCCCAAGTGGTCAGATGAGGTCTAGAGGGGGGGGGGTGAATAGACCTCTGAAAATTTTTAGACTTAAAAACTTTTCAGTCTTCTGTTAGCAGACTAAGCTGATGAAGAACAGTAAGATGACTACGCTGATCAAGAACAAGTCTAGAACAGCAGAGTGACCACTCTTCTTATAAATACTTAGCTGTTGTTCAACAGAATAGTTTTCTCAAGAGTTTACTTGCAGCGGATGTTTGAAAGTGTTTTTCACAAGTAGACTAAGTCCTTAAAGAGATTTTATCCCCAGTTTTAAAAACTCCTTTTTAAAATCCTTTAAACAATTCAAGGTGTTTGCTTATGCAGTTTGAAATATGCAAGAAAAACTTAAATGCAAATCAACACAAAGAATTTTTATAGTGGTTATATGGATAAAAATCCTTTAGTCCACTCTTCCAGATCACTTAGATTCTGGGTTATACTATAATCACACAGATTACAATATTTCTCCACTTATACCTAGACAACTAATGAAAAGGCTATAAGCTCGCAATAGAAAATCACTAAGAAATTCTACTCTATGAAGTTTGATCACTCACAAAGATGGATCACAACTTCGCACAACACTTAGCTATTACAAGATCACTCAGATCGTAATTTTCTGTTTTCTTCAACTGGGTTTCTGTCAACAGATGACTTCCACCAGACGAGTGAGCTGTTGAGCTTTTTGAGACTTAGATAAATTTCAGCTTCGAATGCAAAATCTCTGATGTTGTTGTGTTGTCTCGCTCGTTGAAATCAGCTCCTTTTTATACTTGAATTTGAAAATAAGACCGTTGAAGGAGATCAAATCTTCAAATCCATAGCCTTAGCCCGAAATTAGAACGGTAACCTGCTACAGTACTTTTTCTGCTGTACTTTCCTGTAGCTGCATTAAATGCACTCTGCTGATCCGAGAGTTAATTCCAATCATTTGCCATTACTACCCTTCTCTTCCAGCATTTATTTCACTTGGGGCATTTATTACCGTTGAACTAATCTCTTGATCTCTTATACTCTGCTGATCAAAACGACTCATCTGATAGGCACTCTGCTGATCAAATACTGAACTAATCTGATTTGACTCGGCTGATGACCTACCCTTCTGTTCGCTGTTTCAGCATGAGATCACTAGTCTTCTGGGCTTTGAACTTTGAACTCTTCTGATGTCTTCTTTTCCTTGTTCAAAATTCTTCTAAGGGAACTAAGCTTCCATACTTAGCTGATTATGATGTTTTGGAATTCATCAAAACCTTCCCTCAAATACTTATCTTCTTTGCACTTCATCTTCATCTTCATCCAACACTCGCAAAACAAAATTAGGCTGATTTCAATGAAAAAAGAACAATTGGAAGATACTCGATCGAAACATTAAAATATACGATTTAAAAATATATCTGAAAAGCATAAATAATCAAGTCATTTATAAACCATTAAGAACAAAGAAGCATTATAAATCCAGAATATAAACTCAATATCTTCTGAAATTAAAACATGCAAATCAATCTTTGAGCGAAACCATTTTTTGGATGGTGCAACATATTACATGTTATGCCAAACAAACAAACAATTAGATAACTCAAAAGTTATTAGCATTCTAAAATGCATTCCAAAAGACTTGTAAATACACAAAAAAAAATTTCAACTATACTTACACATCAGCAAATTTGGATCCTCCTGGAGTTCTCAATCTTATAAGTGTTTGTCAGTTTAAAAGAGTCCCTGGAATATTGGGCTTGTCATTTGCCAACAATACCTTTCATCATGATCTTCAACATCAGCCGGATCTTCACAAGATACTTGAGGACGCCACTCGCGAACTGTTGCACATGTAAAAGTTTTTTCAATGAATGTTTCTCGTATTTCCTCGTATTTTTCTTTGGACGGGATAACCCTCCATTTACCACACTCGTCGCATTGCACTTAAGAGCTGCACGGAGTCCCATACCCAATCATTGGTGCCACTGTTGTTTGTTCCATTTTTTTTGCAAGCACACTGTCGTTTTTCATGAAAAGCAATTTAATGACATCACGACAATTTTTTACAAAAATTAACATAAAATTTTATTCGTTATTTTGCGCGCAAAAATCAAATTTAGCCCAATTCCCACAAAAGAACAATCAGATAACACACAACATAAATTTACGAGTCATCTCAAAATAATCGCAAATAAAACAACGATCACACTATCATTCGCCTCGAAAAGAGATTTTACGACATCGCGTTAATTTAAAAAGAAATCAAATGAAATTCCAATCCTTATTTTGTGCTCGCAAATCAAAATTAGACCGACTTCAATGAAAAAAGAACAATTGGAAGACACTCGATCGAAACTTTAAAACATATGATTTAAAAAAATATCTGAAACGCATAAATAATCAAGTCCTTTAGAAACCATTAAGAACAAAGAAGCATTAGAAATCCAAAATATAAGCTCAATATCTTCTGAAATTAAAACATGCAACTCAACCTTTGAGCGAAACCATTTTTTTGGATGGTACAACATAGTGCCTGTTATGCCAAACAAACAAAGATAACTCAAAAGTTATTTGCATTCTAAAATGCATTCCAAAAGACTTGTAAATAAACAAAAAAAAAAAAAAAAATCAACTATACTTACGCATCAGCAAATTTGGATCCTCCTGGACTTTCAATCTTAAAGGCCTCTGCCAGTTTAAAGGAGTCCTTGGAATATTGGGTTTGTCCTTTGCCCAATAATACCTTTCGTCTTGATCTTCAACATCTGTCGGATCTTCATATGATACTTGAGGACGCCACTCGCGAACGTTTACACATGTGAAAGTTGTTTCATTAGTGTTTCTCGTATTTCCTCGTATTTTTCTTTGGACGGGATAACCCTCCATTTACCACACTCCTCGCATTGCACTGAGTAGAGCTGCACGGAGTCCCATACCCTATCAATTGGTGCCACTGTTGTTTGTTCCATTTTTTTGGCAAGCACACTCTCGTTTTTCAAGAAAAGCAATTTAATGACATCACGTCAATTTTTTACAAAAATTAACAAAAAATTTGATTCGTTATTTTGCGCGCACAAATCAAAATTAGCCAAATTCCCACAAAAGAACAATCAGATAACACACAACATAAATTTACTAGTCATCTTCAAACAATCGTAAATAAAACAACGATCACACTATCATTCGCCGTGAAAAGAAATTTTACGACACCGCGTTAATTTAAAAAGAAATCAAACGAAATTCAAATCATTATTTTGTGCTCGCAAAACAAAATTAGGCCGATTTCAATGAAAAAATAACAATTGGAAGACACTCGATCGAAACATTAAAACATACGATTTAAAAAAATATCTGAAAAGCATAAATAATCAAGTCATTTATAAACCATTAAGAACAAAGAAGCATTAGAAATCCAAAATATAAGCCCAATATCTTCTGAAATTAAAACATGCAACTCAACTTTGAGCGAAACCATTTTTATGGATGGTACAACATAGTGCCTGTTATGCCAAACAAACAAAGATAACTCAAAAGTTATTAGCATTCTAAAATGCATTCCAAAAGACTTGTAAATAAACAAAAAAAAAGGAAAATCAACTATACTTACGCATCAGCAAATTTGGATCCTCCTGGACTTTCAATCTTAAAAGCCTCTGCCAAATTAAAGGAGTCCATGGAATATTGGGCTTGTCCTTTGCCCAATAATACCTTTCGTCTTGATCTTCAACATCTGCCGGATCTTCATATGATACTTGAGGATGTCACGCGCGAACGTTTACACATGTGAAAGTTGTTTCATTAGTGTTTCTCGTATTTTTCTTTGGACGGGATAACCCTCCATTTACCACACTCCTCGCATTGCACTAAGTAGAGCTGCACGGAGTCCCATACCCTATCAATTGGTGCCACTGTTGTTTGTTCCATTTTTTTGGCAAGCACACTCTCGTTTTTCAAGAAAAGCAATTTAATGACATCACGTCAATTTTTTACAAAAATTAACAAAAAATTTGATTCGTTATTTTGCGCGCACAAATCAAAATTAGCCAAATTCCCACAAAAGAACAATCAGATAACACACAACATAAATTTACTAGTCATCTTCAAACAATCGTAAATAAAACAACGATCACACTATCATTCGCCATGAAAAGAAATTTTATGACACCGCGTTAATTTAAAAAGAAATCAAACGAAATTAAAATCATTATTTTGTGCTCGCAAAACAAAATTAGGCCGATTTCAATGAAAAAATAACAATTGGAAGACACTCGATCGAAACATTAAAACATACGATTTAAAAAAATATCTGAAAAGCATAAATAATCAAGTCATTTATAAACCATTAAGAACAAAGAAGCATTAGAAATCCAAAATATAAGCCCAATATCTTCTGAAATTAAAACATGCAACTCAACTTTGAGCGAAACCATTTTTATGGATGGTACAACATAGTGCCTGTTATGCCAAACAAACAAAGATAACTCAAAAGTTATTAGCATTCTAAAATGCATTCCAAAAGACTTGTAAATAAACAAAAAAAAAGAAAATCAACTATACTTACGCATCAGCAAATTTGGATCCTCCTGGACTTTCAATCTTAAAAGCCTCTGCCAGTTTAAAGGAGTCCATGGAATATTGGGCTTGTCCTTTGCCCAATAATACCTTTCGTCTTGATCTTCAACATCTGCCGGATCTTCATATGATACTTGAGGATGTCACGCGCGAACGTTTACACATGTGAAAGTTGTTTCATTAGTGTTTCTCGTATTTTTCTTTGGACGGGATAACCCTCCATTTACCACACTCCTCGCATTGCACTAAGTAGAGCTGCACGGAGTCCCATACCCTATCAATTGGTGCCACTGTTGTTTGTTCAATTTTTTTGCAAGCACACTCTCATTTTTCTAGAAAAGCAATTTAATGACATCACGTCAATTTTTTACAAAAATTAACAAAAAATTTGATTCGTTATTTTGCGCGTACAAATCAAAATTAGCCCAATTCCCACAAAAGAACAATCAAATAACACACAACATAAATTTACGAGTCATCTTCAAACAATCGTAAATAAAACAACGATCACACTATCATTTGCCATGAAAAAAAATTTTACGACACCGCGTCAATTTAAAAAGAAATCAAACGAAATTCAAATCCTTATTTTGTGCTCGCAAAACAAAATTAGGCCGATTTCAATGAAAAAATAACAATTGGAAGACACTCGTTCGAAACATTATAACATTCGATTTAAAAAAATATCTGAAAAGCATAAATAATCAAGTCATTTATAAACCATTAAGAACAAAGAAGCATTAGAAATCCAAAATATAAGCCCAATATCTTCTGAAATTAAAACATGCAACTCAACTTTGAGCGAAACCATTTTTTTGGATGGTACAACATAGTGCCTGTTATGCCAAACAAACAAAGATAACTCAAAAGTTATTAGCATTCTAAAATGCATTCCAAAAGACTTGTAAATAAACAAAAAAAAAAAAAAGAAAATCAACTATACTTACGCATCAGCAAATTTGGATCCTCCTGGACTTTCAATCTTAAAAGCCTCTGCCAGTTTAAAGGAGTCCATGGAATATTGGGCTTGTCCTTTGCCCAATAATATCTTTCGTCTTGATCTTCAACATCTGCCGGATCTTCATATGATACTTGAGGATGTCACGGGCGAACGTTTACACATGTGAAAGTTGTTTCATTAGTGTTTCTCGTATTTTTCTTTGGACGGGATAACCCTCCATTTACCACACTCCTCGCATTGCACTGAGTAGAGCTGCACGGAGTCCCATACCCTATCAATTGGTGCCACTGTTGTTTGTTCCATTTTTTTTGCAAGCACACTCTCGTTTTTCTAGAAAAGCAATTTAATGACATCACGTCAATTTTTTACAAAAATTAACAAAAAATTTGATTCGTTATTTTGCGCGTACAAATCAAAATTAGCCCAATTTCCACAAAAGAACAATCAGATAACACACAACATAAATTTACGAGTCATCTTCAAACAATCGTAAATAAAACAACGATCACACTATCATTTGCCATGAAAAGAAATTTTACGACACCGCGTCAATTTAAAAAGAAATCAAACGAAATTCAAATCCTTATTCTGTGCTCGCAAAACAAAATTAGGCCGATATCAATGAAAAAATAACAATTGGAAGACACTCGATCGAAACATTATAACATTCGATTTAAAAAAAAATCTGAAAAGCATAAATAATCAAGTCATTTATAAACCATTAAGAACAAAGAAGCATTAGAAATCCAAAATATAAGCCCAATATCTTCTGAAATTAAAACATGCAACTCAACCTTTGAGCGAAACAATTTTTTGGATGGTCCAACATAGTGCCTGTTATATCAAACAAACAAAGATAACTCGAAAGTTATTAGCATTATAAAATGCATTCCAAAAGACTTGTAAATAAACAAAAAAAGAATTTCAACTATACTTAGACATCAGCAAATTTGGATCCTCCTGGAGTTCTCAATCTTATAAGTCTC
This sequence comes from Penstemon barbatus, assembly GCA_003313485.2. Classification (NCBI taxonomy): domain Eukaryota; kingdom Viridiplantae; phylum Streptophyta; class Magnoliopsida; order Lamiales; family Plantaginaceae; genus Penstemon; species Penstemon barbatus. The sequence continues at coordinate 49,735,901 of CM064880.1, forward strand.
TGCCAGTTTAAAAGAGTCCTTGGAATATTGGGCTTGTCTTATGCCCAACAATACCTTTCATCATGATCTTCAACATCAGTCAGATCTTCACAAGATACTTGAGGACGCCACTCGCGAACTGTTGCACATGTGAAAGTTGTTTCATTGAATGTTTCTCGTATTTCCTCGTATTTTTCTTTGGACGGGATAACCCTCCATTTACCACACTCCTCGCATTGCACTGAGTAGAGCTGCACGGAGTCCCATACCCAATCATTGGTGCCACTGTTGTTGGTTCCATTTTTTTTGCAAGCACACTATCGTTTTTCATGAAAAGCAATTTAATGACATCACGACAATTTTTTACAAAAATTAACATAAAATTTTATTCGTTATTTTGCGCGCACAAATCAAATTTAGCCCAATTCCCACAAAAGAACAATCAGATAACTTACAACATAAATTTACGAGTCATCTCAAAATAATCGCAAATAAAACAACGATAACACTATCATTCGCCTCGAAAAGCAATTTTACGACATCGCATTAATTTAAAAAGAAATCAAGTGAAATTCAAATCCTTATTTTGTGCTCGCAAAACAAAATTAGGCCGATTTCAATGAAAAAAAAAACAATTGGAAGACACTCGATCGAAACAATAAAACATACGATTTAAAAAAATATCTGAAAAGCATAAATAATCAAGTCATTTATAAACCATTAAGAACAAAGAAGCAATATAAATCCGGAATATAAACTCAATATCTTCTGAAATTAAAACATGCAAACCAACCTTTGAGCGAAACCATTTTTTGGTGCAACATAGTACCTGTTATGCCAAACAAACAAACAAACAATTAGATAACTCAAAAGTTATTAGCATTCTAAAATGCATTCCAAAAGACTTGTAAATAAACAAAAAATAATTTCAACTATACTTACACATCAGCAAATTTGGATCCTCCTGGAGTTCTCAATCTTATAAGTCTCTGTCAGTTTAAAAGAGTCCCTGGAATATTGGGCTTGTCTTTTGCCCAACAATACCTTTCATCATGATCTTCAACATTAGCCGGATCTTCACAAGATACTTTAGGACGCCACTCGAGAGAGAGAGAAGAGAGAACACACTAGAAAGAGAATTTTCGGATTTTCACCACACAGCCTCGGTTTTTCGCACATTCCATCTTCGTCCACCGTTGGATCATGCCCAAATTTTGTGTGAAGGTTTTTCACACACGGGGCTACATATTGACCGTTCGGATCGTCGATTGGATCTCCCAAAGTGAATCTACACTCGTTACAAGTTGGTGAAAAGTAAAGATTTGAGGGCTTTTGATATGAACCACCATCGGAGCCACCACCACTGCCACCGGAGCCGACACCACCACCTTCGGAGGTCTGAAAATGAAGAGAGTTTCATCCCCTTCGTTGCTTTGGGTAAAAATCCGTCTATGCATGTGTTCATTAATTCTTGTGATTTTATTTTCCTATCTTCAAAGTATATAATAAGAAGTTTAGTTTATTCTTGTAGCTTTTGTGATAAGTTGTTGAGTTTATGTTTAATATTAGATATTTAATGTGACTTGCTTAGGTTTTGTTTAAATATTGCTTATATGTTTGGATCTTGATTTATTTTTGTAAGAAAGTTATTGTTTATAATTTTTGAAATTTGGGGAGTATTTTTGAAAGATTTTAAATGTTGAAGGGTTAGGCTGCGATTTTGTTGGGGGTAAAAAGGGACTGAAAATATAATTTTTTGTTTGATATTTGGTTAGCTTTACTTGAAAGACTTTTGTTTTAAAGTTTGTTTCGATATTTTGCAAAAATGGGAGTTTTTGAAACATTTGGGGTTATTTTTGTAAATTTGAAAATAAGGGGCCAAAGGTGCTGTTTTGTCATTGTTTTTACATAGTAACTTTTATTAACTTTTGATTAATTAATTTGATGTAGTGCTTTGTTCGCTTTTGTTTTTAAGATTGAAAATTTATAATTTTTACGAAGAAAATTTATGATTAAAGAACTTTTGTTTCTCATTGTTAGTTTGGTGGAAAGTTATTTAAACTTGTTTTTAATCTCAGTTATATGGTGAAATTGTGCTTAATTATTTTTAAATATTGCTTAGATGCTTGGATCTTGAATTATTTTTCAAGAAAGTTGATTTTCTTAAGTTTTCAAACTATGAGGGTATTTTTGAAAAGTTTTAAACTTGTGGGATTTTTTCTAAAGCTCTGATTTTGAAGTAACAAGATACTTAAAACTATGTTTTTATTTGAGTTTCGATATGGGTTTAGTTAAAAATCTTTTGATTTAAAGTTTGTGGCAAATTTTTCGGAAAAATGGATGTTTATAAAAGTTTAGGGGTTGTTTTGTAAATCTGGAAAATAAAAGGAAAATTTTGCTGTTTTGGTGCTGTTTTATGAAATTAGAATTTTGAGTTTTGAAAATAATAACTTTTAAATTTTAAACACTTTTGTGCGATGTGTTAGTTAATGAAATCCTTGTGTAGGATTTTCATTAGTTACGTTTTAGTAAGGTTGTTAGATACATTCTAAGTCCTATACGTACTTGCTCAGGTTTTGGATACGCTTCATTTGTGGAGTATTAGTCGCTATACTAAGCGACAAAGGTGAGCGCTGTGTGTTTAATTTGTATGTCGGTCCGATGTGCTAGTAGATCGAGTCCAAACATGCACTTAGGCTCTTAATAATCAAAGCATGAATTTTATTCTAACTTTTCTTGCATGTCGTCACGAATAGGTTGACTTATTAGGTCAACATTACTCGCATGAAATCACTTAGCATTTCAACATGATTATACAAATACATGCTACATCCGAATCTACTAGCTGCGAATATATTTTTCGAAATTATCATGATACCCAAAATTTCATTTGATAAGTTATTAAATGTTGATAATATGTTAATATGTTTGATATGTTGTGTTCCGTTTGTTTCCGGCTATATGTTTCCGTTTGTTTCCGATTTTGTGTGGGCCCCCTTTTGATTGGTATATGGACCCGATGTCAACCTGGCCGGCAAGGGCCGGCAGGATTGTCACGGTTACCCGTAGTCCTGGCCTTACAATCCAAGTGGGGAGGAACACTTGGGGAGTAAGGACGAACTCCGGCAAAGACATGTCGATGCATTTCAGATAGTAAGGTCGCTCCTTACTTGGTGAGTTTGGATGGATGTCAGACTGAGGATGGAGGGTAAGTGGAGGACGGCATCAGCAAATTTTTGGTTATGTGAATTCCGTGTTTCGTCCGTCTTAAATATATGTTTATTTGCTTGATAACATGCTTATGTTATATAATGTGTTGCATTCACACATCACCATGCAAATTCGCACACAACCTCACTAAGTTGGACGATCAACTTATGCGTTCCGTGTTTCATCTCTTTTCAGTTTCAGGTGTTTTGGAAAATAATAGTTGGGTTGCGGTTAGGTCATCACGGTTGCGGTCCCACCCTAGTATTCGGGAGAGTAGTAATGTTTTGTGGTCGATTTATGCTCTTTTCCGATTTTGATTAAAACCTTGCTTAGAATGTTTGTTTCGCTAAAGTTGATTTATATTTTCGTCAAAGATTCAAGATTTTCATAAATTACTTAATTATCTCTCTCGGTTGATTTTGTTCAAATATTTTGATATGTTGTGATTAAATGCTTCCGCTTTAAAACTCTACTATGAAAATTGATTTTATTTGTTTGTCAAAAAAATAAAAAAATAAAAACTTAGTAATTTAAATTGTTCTTGTTTTATATTAAACTTTAATCTATTATTCGATAAAAAAAGGGCTTCGATATTTTTAAAACTTTTTCAAAATAACAATAATTTTTCGACCGTTATCCGATGGACCCGCGGAGTCGGGCCGCCACAGATGGTATCAGAGCTTCGGCTCAAGGCCAGGATAGAATCTTCGGATTTGTACTGAGGGGTTAGTAAGGTGGGACTCACCGTCATGACTTTAGGGTGCCTACCCACATTGGGTAGTTCACTTTTAGGACAATACCGCAACGGAAATCATATGTATAGTACATGTCTTTCGGGTTAACGGTTATTTTTGCTTGATTATGTATTTTCTTGATTAATTATTTTGTTGGTGGTATCCCGAATACCATAATGTTATTCGAACTTTATTGTTGATATTATTGTCTGGTTATGATTGTATATGTGTGCGTTCCGTGATTTTACGTAAATTAAAATATTTAATCAAGTGACCTTTCTTGAAGTACATAGAATGACTAAAATAGCCCTAATCCTTTTGAATTCCATTATCGAGTTTATCTTACTCATTATTCTGATCCTAAATGCATCCATCTCCAAATTGATCTGTCGACTTCAATAAGCTCTCTTGAGCCTATTTTCGCTATAATTAATTGTTTCGCCGTTATTCTAATGTTGGTTCTTATTCATTGGTGAGCTTGTGATCCCTAAATGTCTTTTCTTCATCATTTTGGCGAATCAAATTGTTATTTATGTAATCTTTTTTTCAATAGACAAAATATCTTTCAAATTTCATTTACATCATCATCCTGAGTTCTAACTTGTCTATTACTCGTTCCTTGCATTCAACTATGAATTTTTATTGATGGCGAGTAACTTCATTTTGAATTCTAAAACTACCCTAAGTTCATATCTAATCTTCTCATTCTCGCTCTAGCTTTTCTGAAGTTTCTAAATGCCATTGTCCGATTGTATCTTTTCCTTCATGTTGTGTAATTTACCGTAAAATATTCTTCAATCATTTTAGCCTAATTCTTGATATGGCTTCTTCAAGTTGTGCTCTTAATTACCTTTAAACTGACTCTTTGATTGTTTTCCTTTAGAGCTTATCGACACCCTCAATTAACATGTCTTTGTCTATTGGGGATTGACTTTTTGTATCCTATCAAGCTTTTATATTGATCTCTTATTTTTGTACTCATTAAGAGTTTACCCTTCCCTATTTCATGAGATACTTCCTCATATCGACTTCGTCAACTAAAATTATTTATTTTTTTGAATTCTATGATTGTTATTGTTCCTTGTCCTTTTTTTTCGAGCTTATTTATTCCGTTATGATCGTTTTGAAATTATCCATATGATTTCATGTTACTCTTTTTCGTTGTATTCAATTATACAATCTTCTAAATTTCCTGAAGGAATTGAATTGTCTCGGTTCCTTTTTGAACTTCACGTTTTCATTTGTCCATTCCTAAATTGTTGTTCCTTTGTCTATTTCATTCCTTGTTGCAAGCCGCATAAATCAGATCAATTTATTCTCAATTTCTTTTGAACTTCGGACTTACCTTCTATTTGTTTTGAACTTATTTTTAATTCCCGTCTCGTTCAATTTGATCGTTTCGGTGTTCTCACATTTCACTATCGAGTTTTACTTGTTTTCTATTGCAGCTTGTTGTAATCATTATTGAAATGATCTTCGAATCTCATCATTTATCTTGACTTGCTTTTCAAATGACCAAACACACTTTAATGTTTTTGGTTATTATTGTCATGATACTTGTTTCGACATTCTGTTATCCTTACCGATATCCTTGCTTTGATCTTCTTTTTACTTGCACCGTTTGAAATGGTGAGGCTCTTCCCTTTCGTTATTCTTATCGGTACACCTTAATTGTTCGCCTTGTCACTTATATCGAACTATTCATTTGGTTATCTTTATTATCGATATTTCAGTCCTTTTCCAATCTTCGTTGATTCTTCTTTATGTTGCCTTTGCTAATTCCTATCTTGTCATCTTGAGCATCTTGATTCGATCATCTTTTCTAATCCTTATCGCGTCTCTTCATTTGACTCATTTTTTCCTTGCGAGAATCCCAAGTCAAATGTCATTCAGTACCTTTTGAATTTTCTGGGCCAAACTGAACTATATATTGTTATGTGAGTAGTTTTTCGTTTGAGAAGAATCTATCCGCGACATAGGAGTTGGAATTATCGTTGTATCCCATTCTACCGCGTCATGATTATGCGTAATGTATATGAAGTACTACATCGATCATCCTCGTGAACCTGACTGCATATCTTAAGATCTTCAGAAATATCTAACGTACAAACGAAGACCACGTTTGCATTCTCATCTAGATGAAGAAACAAGTGAATTCGATTATAGCACGGCCAGAGTATAAAAAGGCGACTTGGGAGTTAGAGAAAAAGATACGTCAGAGTTTTGAAAATGCCTAACGTACGAGAGAACATTTTCGCACACTCGTTTTAATCAAGAAAGCTGCAGATTCAACAAGAAAATGTTTTATGACGCACACATAGTAAGGAAGAAACGTTTCGGGAGCAAGAAAAGAAGATACGTCAGCGTTAACAGTACCACGCGAATCTCAAGATCGAATTTGGGGACCAAATTCTTTTAAGGGGGGAGGATTGTAACGCCCCCGAAATTTCGAACGCTTTCGATTGGATTTTAATCCAAATTTAATTGCTACATTTTATTTTCAAAGTTAAGCATTAATTTGAACTAAAATATACAAATTAATTAAATCTTGTGATTTTTTTTGACCTTTGAAATAATTAAAAATATAAAAGTTACTTTAATATAAGATCAAGACCTTCTTGAAAATTTTCGGGCTTGGATGCACAAAAATCTTGTTTTTGGGGACAAAAATGTAAGTTTTCAAAACTTCGGGGGGGCAAAGTGTAAATTTACCCCAAGTTGCAGATTTTTGCAGGAGAGTAATTATTTTCTCTCCTTGCACACTCCAAGGTCTGCTAAGGCATGCCCTTGGATAGAGTAAACTCCTCTACCAAGGTTTACATGAATTGGTGGATAAAATAATAAGTAAACATTATGTCTCCCTCTATTCCCAATGTGTATATAATTATTATACACACTTAACATCCGATTTTTATCCTCTCCATAATAAGAGAGAGAGAGAGAGAGAGAGAGAGAAGAGAGAACACACTAGAAAGAGAATTTTCGGATTTTCACTACACAGCCTCGGTTTTTCGCACATTCTATCTTCGTCCACCGTTGGATCATGCCCAAATTTTTTGTGAAGGTTTTAAACACACGGGGCTACATATTGACCGTTCGGATTGTCGATTGGATCTCCCAAAGTGAATCTCCAGTCGTTACAAGTTGGTGAAAAGTAAAGATTTGAGGGCTTTTGATATGAACCACCATCGGAGCCACCACCACTACCACCGGAGCCGACACCACCACCTTCGGAGGTCTGAAAATGAAGAGAGTTTCATCCCCTTCGTTGCTTTGGGTAAAAATCCGTCTATGCATGTGTTCTTTAATTCTTGTGATTTTATTTTCCTATCTTCAAAGTATATAATAAGAAGTTTAGTTTATTCTTGTAGCTTTTGTGATAAGTTGTTGAGTTTATGTTTAATATTAGATATTTAATGTGACTTGCTTTGGTTTTGTTTAAATATTGCTTATATGTTTGGATCTTGATTTATTTTTGTAAGAAAGTTATTGTTTATAATTTTTGAAACTTTGGGGAATATTTTTGAAAGATTTCAAATGTTGAAGGGTTGGGCTGCGATTTTGTTGGGGGTAAAAAGGGACTGAAAATATAATTTTTTGTTTGATATTTGGTTAGGTTTACTTGAAAAACTTTTGTTTTAAAGTTTGTTTCGATATTTTGCAAAAATGGGAGTTTTTGAAACATTTGGGGTTATTTTTGTAAATTTGAAAATAAGGGGCCAAAGGTGCTGTTTTGTCACTTTTTTTACATAGTAACTTTTATTAACTTTTTATTAATTAATTTGATGTAGTGCTTTGTTCGCTTTTGTTTTAAGATTGAAAATTTGTAATTTTTACGAAGAAAATTTATGATTAAAGAACTTTTGTTTCTCATTGTTAGTTAGGTGGAAAGTTATTTAAACTTGATTTTAATCTCAGTTATATGGTGAAATTGTGCTTAATTATTTTAAATATTGCTTAGATGCTTGGATCTTGAATTATTTTTCAAGAAAGTTGATTTTCTTAAGTTTTCAAACTATGAGGATATTTTTGAAAAGTTTTAAACTTGTGGGATTTTTTCTAAAGCTCTGATTTTGAAGTAACAAGATAATTAAAACTATGTTTTTATTTGAGTTTCGATATGAGTTTAGTTAAAAATCTTTTGATTTAAAGTTTGTTGCAAATTTTTTGGAAAAATGGATGTTTATAAAAGTTTAGGGGTTGTTTTGTAAATCTGGAAAATAAAAGGAAAATTTTGCTGTTTTGGTGCTGTTTTATGAAATTAGAATTTTGAGTTTTGAAAATAATAACTTTTAAATTTTAAACACTTTTGTGCGATGTGTTAGTTAATGAAATCCTTGTGTAGGATTTTCATTAGTTTTTCATTAGTTACGTTTTAGTAAGGTTGTTAGATACATTCTAAGTCATATACATACTTGCTCAGGTTTTGGATACGCTTCATTTATGGAGTATTAGTCGCTTTACTAAGCGACAAAGGTGAGCGCTGTGTGTTTAATTTGTATGTCGGTCCGATGTGCTAGTAGATCGAGTCCAAACATGCACTTAGGCTCTTAATAATCAAAGCATGAATTTTATTCTAACTTTTCTTGCATGTCGTCACGAATAGGTTGACTTATTAGGTCAACATTACTCGCATGAAATCACTTAGCATTTCAACATGATTATACAAATACATGCTACATCCGAATCTACTAGCTGCGAATATATTTTTCGAAATTATCATGATACCCAAAATTTCATTTGATAAGTTATTAAATGTTGATAATATGTTAATATGTTTGATATGTTGTGTTCCGTTTGTTTCCAGCTATATGTTTTCGTTTGTTTCTGATTTTGTGTGGGCCCCCTTTTGATTGGTATATGGACCCGATGCCAACCTGGCCGGCAAGGGCCGACAGGATTGTCACGGTTACCCGTAGGCCTGGCCTTACAATCCAAGTGGGGAGGAACACTTGGGGAGTAAGGACGAACTCCGGCAAAGACATGTCGATGCATTTCAGATAGTAAGGTCGCTCCTTACTTGGTGAATTTGGATGGATGTCAGACTGAGGATGGAGGGTAAGTGGAGGACGGCATCAGCAAATTCTTGGTTATGTGAATTCCGTGTTTCGTCCGTCTTAAATATATGTTTATTTGCTTGATAACATGCTTATGTTATATAATGTGTTGCATTCACACATCACCATGCAAATTCGCACACAACCTCACTAAGTTGGACGATCAACTTATGCGTTCCGTGTTTCATCTCTTTTCAGTTTCAGGTGTTCTGGAAAATAATAGTTGGGTTGCGGTTAGGTCATCACGGTTGCGGTCCCACCCTAGTATTCGGGAGAGTAGTAATGTTTTGTGGTCGATTTATGCTCTTTTCCGATTTTGATTAAAACCTTGCTTAGAATGTTTGTTTCGCTAAAGTTGATTTATATTTTCGTCAAAGATTCAAGATTTTCATAAATTACTTAATTATCTCTCTCGGTTGATTTTGTTCAAATATTTTGATATGTTGTGATTAAATGCTTCCGCTTTAAAACTCTACTATGAAAATTGATTTTATTTGTTTGTCAAAAAAAAAAAAAAAAAAAAACTTAGTAATTTAAATTGTTCTTATTTTATATTAAACTTTAATCTATTATTCGATAAAAAAAAGGGCTTCGATATTTTTAACACTTTTTCAAAATAACAATAATTTTTCGACAGTTATCCGACGGACCCGCTGAGTCGGGCCGCCACAAGTTCATAGACACCAACCTTATCAAATTTCATCGAGTAAATTGGGAGAAATTACGACCGAGTTTGAAATTTCAGATGTAGGGTTCTTCACAAACCAAACTTTGAACAATAATTTTTTTCAAATTACTTGATGAAATTTGATAAGGTTGGTGCCGTTTTTATACTCTCATCAAGACAAGTTCACAAACACCAACCTTGTCAAATTTCATCAAGTAATTTGGGAGAAATAGTTGTTTAAAATTGGATATTTAAGAACCTTGTATCAAAAATTTTAAACTCGGTCACCATTTTTTAGCTTCTATTTATCAAAATTAAGTTGGTATATTTTTGGCCTTTTTCCTCACATCAAGACGACTTCATAAACACCAACCTTATCAAGTTTCATCAAGTAATTTGAGAGAAATTGTTGTTCAAAGTTTGGTTCGCGAAGAACCCTAAATCTGAAATTTCAAACTCGGTCGCCGTTTCGCCCAAATTACTCGATGAAATTTGACAAGGTTGGTGTCTATGAACTCGTCTTGATGAGAGTAACAAAATCACCAACTTAATTTTGAAAAATAGACAATTTTAATTTTTGAGGGGGTAGCAGGAGGTGTCCTTGTAATATAGTTTTGGTCGAGGGGGTGTCTTTGTAATATTTGAAACAAGAGGGTAAAATCATGTAATTAGTGTAATAGCTAGGGGGTGTCTATGAAAATTTCCCTTAAAAATAATCAAGCATAATTTCAATATAAAACTGAGACTAACAATAAGTTTTATTAACTTTTCACAAACTAACAATGAAATACAAATACTTCTTTAATAATAATTCAAATGGTCAATCTTAAATCACAAGTGATCAAAGCACTACTTCAAATCAATTAATCAAAGTTTAAATAAAGACAAAACAGCGCATTTGCCCCCTTATTTTCAGAACTGCAAAACTAAACCCAAAAGTTTCAAAAACTCCCGTTTTGCAAACAAACTTGGAGCAACTTTAAAACAATTTTTTTTGTAAACTCATACCAAAGATCAAACAAAAATACAGATTTTCAGTCCATTATACTCGCAAAATTAAACCTTCAACTTTTAAAATCTTTCAAAAATACCCCCAAACTTTCAAAAATTATAAACAATAACTTTCTTACAAGATTAAATCAAGATCCAAACAGATACGCAATATTTAAACAAAAACAAAGTAAAGTCACATTGAATATCTTATATAAAATTAAACTTAACAACTTTTCACAAAAACTACATGGATAAACTAAACTTCTTCAATATATACTTTAAAGAGAAGAAAGTAATATCACAAAGATTAAAGAACACATGCATAGACGGATTTTTACCCAAAGCAACGAAGGGGATGAAACACTCTTCATTTCCAGACCTCCGAAGGTAGTGGTGGCGGCTCCGGTGGTGGTTTATAACGAAATCCCTCAAATCCTTACTTTTCACCAACTTCTAACAATTGTCGATTCACTTCGGGAGATCCAAAACATGATCCGAACGGTAAATATGTAGCCCCATGTATGTAGGACCTTCAGGAAAAATTTGGGTATGATCCAACGGTGGACGAAAACGTAGAGATCAAAAAACTGAGGCTGTATTGTGTAAATCCGAAAATTCTCTTTGTAATGTGTTGTTTCGTTTATCTCTCTTATTCTCTTTATACTTTATAATGTGTATGCAAATGAGATAATCGAGAGGATAAAATTTTTATCTTAAGTGTATATAACAAATATATACACGTTGGGAAGAGAGGGAGACATAATGCTTAATTTTTTTTATCCACCAATGCATGTGTACATTGGGTAGAATGATTTCTCCACCCAAGACCATGTCTTACAGCGAAAGAGTGTGCAAGGAGAGAAACTAATTACTCTCCTGCAGAAAATCTACAACTTGGGGCAAATTTTCTCTTTGCCCCCTGAAGTTTTGAAAACTTACATTTTTGTCCCTAAAATAAAAATTTTGTGCATCCAAGCCCGAAATTTTTTCAAAAAGGTCTTAATCTTATTTTAAAGTAACTTTTATATTTTGAATTATTTCAAAGTTCAAAAGATCAAAAAATTTAATTAAATTGTATATTTTAGTTCAAATTAATGCTTAACATTGAAAATAAAATGTAGCACATAAATTTGGATTAAAAATCCAGTCAAAAGGGGTCGGAATTTTTGGGGCGTTACAAGTTCATTGTGGGTTCGACAGTCATTTATCACTTTATTATTTGTAGCGATCGTATACTTGCATAAATTGCGTACTAGTATTTGGAGCGCAACACATGGGTAGTATTTATGCAGAAGAAAAAGTGACACCAAGCAAGATCTGACTAATCTAATGGAAAAACTACAAAACCAGAAGGGTTTAAAGATTTTTAGGATTAGATCAGACAGAGGCACTGAGTTTACAAACTCTACTAATAGAAGAAAAATATTAAAGCAAAAAAAATGGTGCAACTGATAAAACAACGGGGTAAGCCGGCTAAAATTTGGGTAATTGGTAAAAAAAATGAATAATATCTACTAAAAATTGGATAACAAAAGAAATAGGGAGATCAATTCGATGAAAGAACAAAAATAAAATATGAGTTAAATTAGGAAAAAAATGTGAAATATGTAAGAAATTGGGTTGAATTATCTTAAGAGATAAAATCGATTAAAATTGGGTTAACCGGAGAGAATGGGTGAACTGATTAACTAAATGGTATAAAACATATAAGCGGGTGAAATAGGTCAAATAACAAGTTAAAATAACAAAACAAAATGATAAACTCAGTGTAAAAGCGGGTGCAATCGATATTTCTTTGGACAATTCTTAAGAAATGATCAATTACTAAAGAACCTTAAAAAAAAGACACATTTGTGCTATATGAATAAAATAAAGTATTGTTTATTTAACTAAAAAAATTATAACTGACTTAAGTTTAAAAAAAAAAGTTCAAAACTGGTGATAACTGGTAAAATTCGATTAAAAATGGTGAAACATTGAAGTTTATTTAAAACCTTAATTAAAAGATTTCAGAATCCTTGTGCAATTACTACCAGGTTTAGGAACATCAATGTGATTTCAGAATTAATTCCAAGTATTCTCACAAAATCAGAAGAAAAACCATAATGTGGATCGCACAACCAATTTCTTCGATGAGCAAAAGTGAATCAATTACCTCATTGGACATGAAATCGGTGTTGCCAATTGAGTTTGAACAGCTCCACAAAGTGATTCCATGAGAGAAACACAAAAATATCAAAGATTAATCTAAACCAATATTTATGGATTTTTCTTGAAATAACGAAAACAGCAAAAAACTAAGAAAAATAAAAAATTTAATCAGTAGAGTTGTTCGTGAGAGTGAGAGTGAGAGTGATGAGAATGAGTTTAGGTTTGCAAAAATCAAACCACAATCAATGGAGATATGATCGATAAACTGAAATGGAGTGGGTGTTCAAGGTGTGTTTATTTTGAGAGAGAGAAAAATTTAGAGAGTGAAATTTAGCAATCCTTTTTATTTTTATTAAATATAATTAATAATATTTGTGTGAATTTAAAAGATTTTTCCAGATTTTATATTATTATTTATTTTATATGTATTATAAGTAAAATCTAATTAGCTTAAAATATTTTTTTAATTTAAAAAATCTATTAAATTTAACGAACATTTATTTTTTCAGGTTTTATATAAAATCTAAACACAAAGTCTAATTACCTTAAAAAATTTAATTAAAATAAATTTATCCAATAGCATTAATAATTTAACTATTTTTATAATTGGGAGCGAAATGCTTCAAACTTATAAATTGTGGGGTAAATTAGATGGTCCAGAAATATGTGGGGCAAACTCTGCCATCAAACTTTAATTGGGACCAATTTTGCAAAATGTTCATCCATTTTCCGTCCAAAACTGAGAATTCCGTCAATTATTGAACGGAAGTACCAAATGAGTAACTGACAGATAAGTAATGGTATGAAATGTACTGGATAAAAAATTTATGGTACCATACCCTTAAAGTAAGGTAACTTATGGTACCAAAAGTGAAATTCTCTCAGAAATATGAACAATCCTAAATAATGTGGATCCCCAAATATGAACAATCCTAAATAAATTGTGTTTGAGAGGTATAGAACTTTGAGGTGGCTGCCTATGGAAATAATTGTTGATGTAAACTTGCGTCAGTGTATGTATGTGTTATACAACTGTGTATGTGATTCAAATACACGTTCACTTTTATTTATTGCAACATAAGTTGCATTCAGTGAATTTTTTCAATTGATTGGTGCAGTTGTTTATTGGTTATAATGTTAAGGTCATAAACTGATTAGAACTGGTTAAGTGGCTATACATTTATAGACTAGCTAAAACATTGCTTCAATTTCAGTTGAGTTGGTTTCACTCAGACTAAGAGAGGCATAATTTATTTGCGTTGCTATGAGCAAGTCTGGTTCTATGAAAAATTTGAGGTTTCATTGTTAATTTATTGCATAATTGGGCTGGACTATAATAGTTTTGATTCTTTCCAGGCTAAAGTTGTAAATGACTTTCTTATAGGGATTGAAACTTGCCAAATTAATTCCACAAGACTTCAGTGAATTTGATTGCATATCTACATAGAGTTTGTGTATTTACTTAATCATTTTCTTCATTTATTCCCCAAGTCTAATTGTTGTTTCTTTTGGAGGGATTCGAATTTTTTCTAATTTGCTGCCAATTGCTTCCATTTTTTTCAGCAGCAACGTGCATTTTAAGTGTTCGTTGAAATTCCATAGAGGACATGTTAGTTTTTATTTATATTTATTAAGTGGTCCACTAACCTCAATCAATTTTTTAATTTTGCACTCTCATATTAAGCATTTAGTTGTCTTTTACTCTTATCTATAAAAGGAGACACAACCACTCCTCAAAGCTACACCAATATAAAAGAATAAAAAGTGTTAGCAAACTTCCATCATCTAAAAGTGTTCTAAGGTTGTGTCATTTTGATAGAAAAAGAGGAGAATGTGAGTTCGTTATAAAGTTTATACAAGTGAGGAGATAAAAAGTTTAGTTTGAAGTATTACTTTGAAGCAACGTCATATCCGGAAGATTTCTGAAAGTTAAAGAAATTGTTGGTAATTTCTTTTCAATATTATACAGTGATAAACACATGATTTTCTGGGGATTAGGTCATTTCTATTTGTAAATTGTGGGAAAGTTTGCTGCTGCTTTTTATACCTTGGCAAGAATTTACCTTTTGTTTTCTTGTAATGCTGCTGTTGGTAATTCTAATTTCTTTGGCTCTCTTGTTTAGTGATATATTGAGTTGAGACTTCTTCATAATTCATTGTAATTTTTTTCGATTAGAATTTTTTTCATAAACTATTTCTTTGTACTTTATTCCGGGTGGATTTTTATATTGAGATTTACGAAATGACATTGTAACTTTGTTCACATCATTGCTTCTAAGAACAGTCTACCATGCTTATCTTGTGTATCGACAGATGTGTTTGTCAAGAAGAAAAGGAAAGGTTATTCATGAGATACGAACAATTGAGTGAGTACGAAGAACTATTTTTCTTTTTCCCTACTATTTAATGAGAGAAAATGCGCCATAATTCTTAAATGTTCTCAGGAAAGAAAGAGAAAACGAGGTTATCAGAACACGAGAAAGCAATTGCAGCAAAAATAGAGAAAAAAACAGGTGAAATATGTGACTCTTTGTGTTTTCTTCCATGAATGAATTTGAAATCATACCATTTTTCTTGTTTTTGGATACAGGGTGACAAGACCTTCATCATGCTCAGAAAATCTCTTGGTTCCTTTCTTGGAAATGCTTCAGATGAGAATGATTGAAAGTTGTTCTCAATGGCCAGAAGAAAGAGCATTGTTATAGCACTGACACCTTCTCAACTCTGTTCTTTTGCACAAGCTTCTTAGGTAAAGTTGCAAAATTTGCTTCACTTGATTTGAAACATCAGGTTTTATATAAAGCATAGTAAAGTGATGTAGATAAGAAAACCTTCTTTCACACATTTAAGCATATCCATATTACATATTGATTTAATCTGGAAATTGTCAACAAACTTAGAAGATGGAAAATTTACTTGTAGCTCATTTGATATATTATTATGGAAATGAACTTAAGTGTATTTTATTGCTTTAACAGCTTTTGCAGTACGTGGTGGTCAATTGATGTTTTTATATACAGTGAAAAAGTCCCGGTATTCCTATTATTCCACCTGCTTATTGGTTACAATGAAATGTGTATCCATTTAAGATAAGCTTTAGTATAGGCTATTGATGATGATTGCAAATTGGCAACCAATCATGTCAAATGATGGCAGGCCATCTAAAAGGGATTCAAGGGATCGTGTCTATCATATTTGTTCATTCTTATGCTGCCCTCTATATGTAAAAAAGTGTAATGTTGCAACATAGGTCCGATGGGACAAAATCTAATATCATATATCATTTGAAAATTAAAATTTGGAGCTAGCTTAGATGGCTCTTTTCTACCTGGTGAATATATTGCATAATAATTTTATTTTTTGTTAAGTTTTGATTAGAATCCATTGATTTAACCGTTTTTCGTCGGGTTAGATTAAATTAATAAAGATATGCTTTAGTGGTCAAATTAAGTGTAGATTATAGGGCTTTGTTACTTTATTCTGGATGGATCAATCTCAAGGAAGCAATTACGTAAAGAACAATAAGTAAGCAAGACGATGAATATGTAAATAGTATAGCAAAAGCTTTTCTATTAATTATGTTATCAGATTGCCAAAGTAGGTAGGCATAAGCTCTGAATGTATGTTGTCCGTAATACAATGTTTAACTAGGTATTTATATGACATTAACCCTAGCTTTACAAGGAAACATAATCCTAATAGGACTAGGCATAGCAATCCTTATGGAACTCAGGCATTGCTCTTGGTCGCCGAGGATTGATAATGTAGATCGGATCTGGCAGCTCTTTAATGAATTAGACTCCTGGTGGGTCCGAGCATATAAGGACTAGTCATTCCGATTATTATAAGGGGTGCGAAATAGCCCCCATCAGTACTCCCTCACTTCTTCGAGCGCATATGTAATAGAAGCTCATAGAAGTAGATGGTCGATTACGACTATATTTTCTATGAATTGTGCCTCGTTAAAAACCTTACTTGGAAAAAACCCTGTGGGAAAAAATCCTAAGTAAGGAAAAGAGTGCTACGCCTCATAGATAGTCGTTTCGTCTTTCCGATCTTGAACCGTGACGTGTCTTTTGAGGAAACGATTCGACTTTTACCGTTTGGCGGGACTGTGATCAGCCACGAGAAGTTCGAAACGTCTTTTCATCCTCCTATATAAATAGGTGATCGTTGTTTCAATCACTTTTTACTTTCTACTTCCCATACTCTTGCAGTAACTTTCTTGCTCGATAATTTCTCCCCTACTTTATTTTTATCGATCAATAGTTTTCGAGGATCCCAAAAATGGCTTCAATTTTAAAGAAACCTTCTTCTTCTTCATGGGAAAGAGTTACTCCCATCATCGAGGAGGGGATACCTCAGAGCCCTTCAACTGAGCAGACCGGAATATCTGAAACTACTATTCCGGATAAGGACACTTTCAAAGTGCAAATTATATCCGATACTGACGTCGCTGCCAGGGCCAAGAAAAGCAAGGGTACTGCTCCTCAAATATCTGAACCAATCGAGGATCTTTCTTGCGCGTATACCGATGAGACTTTCACCGAGGTCGTGGATAATTATGCGAAGTACTTCCCGGACGGTTCTGAAATTATCCTCCCTTCTCCTTCCGACAGAGTTACTTCTCCACCGGAGGGTTGTCGGGCTTTTTATACTGCCCATTTCAAGATGGTCTACGTCTTCCCTTATCTGCCTTATTCCTTGATATTCTGAAAATATTTAGTGTCTCTTTAACACAACTAGTCCCAAACTCCGTGGCTTTTGTTGTGTGCTTTTCCGTTCTGATGATAGCAAAAGGCTTTCAGCCCTCACTTCGTAACTTTACACAATTGTTTCGTTTTAACGTTTCTAGTTCCTCGAACCGTGGATACTTTTTTGCCAGTCAAAAGTCTGGTCGCTCTATTTTCGATTCTCCAGTTTCGAGCAATCCTGCCTAGAAATCTCATTTTTTCTTTGTTCGTCCCCCTTTTCATATTGTGTTAGCTGATGGTTCCTTCGAGCCATTCTCGTGGGACCATGGCTTCGAACGGATTTCTGGTGGTCGCTCAGTTACTGGTCATTTTATTCCTGACGACCCACAATTAGTTGGTGAGATCATGGAGATGCGTGCCGACAAGTACCGGAGCGCTCTTCTTATTGGTGAGGCCTTTCTCCGTAAAGCGGGTTTGAGTCCTCATACTTTTCCTATCACTTCCCCTTATCAATCGCTGGGTAAGCGTTTTACTTTAGGGTCGCATTATATCTTCTTTTACTAACACGTCTAATTTAGGATTCGTTATCTTCAGTTTTTATGGTAGTAAATTCACGACACTCCTCAAAAGGGAAGATGGTTCTATCCAAATCTACCAAGACGGTAGAGAACCTTCCAATCGAACAGAGAGCGTCCAAGAAGAGAAAGTTGGATTTGGGCCATGATTCAGAGGATTACAGAGAGGAATCTCCAGATTCATCTCAAGAAACTCCTCCGATTGCGCAGGCTCCAGTTTATCAAGGGACAGGACAGGGTTATCCTCCTTTCCAGCTTCGAACTTCCCTTGGCATACGTGGATGCCGTAGTTGGTCAATGCCCCATCCTATTGATAATCCGGTTAAGAGAAGAAGGCATTACTACGGTCGTTCAGGTGAGGATCTTTCTCTGGTTGGTGAAGAGCATCCGAAGCCCACTATCGTCGAGATGATCGAAGATCATTTACAGGGGAAGAGAGCAGTTGGTTACCCGGAGAATGATTCTTTAATTCATGACGAGAATGAGAATGCCATTGACAAGGCAACCCATATTCTTCTTTCCGGTGTTTTTACTCTTGATGTTAATAAGCTGCTTCGGAAAGATCCTTTGGAGAAGTTACAAAAAGCTTCTCTTTATGCCGAGAAGGTATTCGCTGTTAAATACGTTTCTTTATCGACTTTCCTAATGAATTCCTTAACTCACAACTTCGTTTCATTTATTTTTTTAGACCAAGACTTGTCTGATGTCGTATGCCTATGAAGCCGCTCTTTGGAGACAACAATGCGAGTTTTTAGATGAGAAGAACAGGGCATTGCTTCATAAGGCGAGTGGATCAGAGGCCGGTCCTTCTGCGTCTTCTTCCCTTCTCCCAATTACAGACGCTCAAGTAGTGGGAACCGGCGATCAGGAAATTATAAACAAAGTTTTGGAGACTTCTCGTACCCAAGAGCAGGTTGATCGGCTATCTAAGGAGTTGGAAGATTATCAACTTCGGAGTACTACTCGGATCAGTGAGCTGGAATTTCAGGTCGCCGACCTTCAAGCCTCCTTGGAGGAGTATGATAAGGACCTTCCTCTTAGTGGTCTTACAGATCGATACGGTAGAAATCCCGATGAGAGAGTGATTCGTGCGTTCCTTGGTTCCCCTGTTCATACTGCCTTGGTGAATCAGATGGTCGGTCCACTTCTTGAGAGTACTTTCAAAATGCGATTCATCAGATGGTCGCGCTCGGATTGATCGAAGATCGCCGAGAAGAGTACTTCAAGGTGACGCATGTACGTCTGAATCGTTATGGTGATGAATACTCTCCTTCCGAACTGCCAGATGTTATCTATCAACAACTTCCATTGGCTCACCTTGTCGAAGAGTTTGGGAAGCCGTTGCCGATTCCTCCTTCAGACAATAACTCGGAGGTCGATAATAAATATATCGATCAAGAGGAAGAGGAGGAGAATTTGGAGGCAGCTAACGAGGGAGCGAACGAAGGAGGGGCCGCTGGCGATCAGGGAGTTCCAGATGGCAACCAGGTTATGTGAAGTGGGGAGCGACCAATTTGGCCTTAAGAAATAACTTTGATAATAACCAACATAACTTGATTTATAATTTTACTTTTTTATCCTCTCGTAAATAAGACGATTCGTATTCTGACAGTTATGTCTTTTCGGCTTCTCCATCGATAATAATTATTCAGACAAGTTATTAACTTCAGCATAATCATTATGTTCATGTCTTTTCGAATTCTTGCGGCCGTTGATAGGTCAGTTTCTGTGTTTCGCGCCCGTTCTTGGGGTTTGTTGCGTCTTTTCACTTAGTATAAATACATAGGGTAAAAATATTACTCGTTATTTACCGCTTTTTCTCACTTTCGATAGAACATTCTCTCAAAGGATGTCGATAAGCTTTCTCGATAATTAATTTTTCTTTTCTATTTCCGAAAATGAGCAATCTTCTCGACAACACTTCGATGCGTTCCTCTCGTGAGGGTAATCGAAACCCGAGACCGAAACGGTCTCGTACTGAGGGGCCTTCGGTAGATCCTCCTCGCCCCCTCTCGATTAGGAGGTCGGAGATTGAGACTCCCGTTATTCCTTCCGAAACTCTTCCCGTAATTAGTTCAACTTTTACTCAACAGGATTTGCATGTCTCTATTGAGGTCGAAAGGAGGCCTTCCCCTGGTCAGGTGGCCTTCGGAGATATGTCAAATATGGAACAAACCTTTACTTTACCCGTTTTTTCAGGTGTTTCTTCTTTCGAGCATGGCCTACATGAGCATGTTCCAGATAACTTCGTTCCTTCCACTGCTTCTACTGACCTAGTTGTTGGCGGAAGCCAAGGGAATGCTGCCACTGGGGCAGTTAGCGGAGATTCCTTTTTGGATCAATCCATGGGGCAGTCTATTCCTCAGGATTTTTCTGACTTCTTAATTAATGATACCACTATTGTGACCACCTCTTTTGAAACTGGCGGGCCTTTTGGAGGTCGGACAGGCTCTAGGTCTGGTCAGCGGATCGTTATTTCTGCCTCGGGCAAGGAGACCTCGGTGAGTCCTAGTGGGAGGGAATCCCCTCGAATGTTAGATGACCGTTGTATTCTTGAACATGTTACTGATATAACGGAGTCTGTGATTCCTCGACCTGACCGCATTCCCCTTGATAGTGAGCTGCCCAGCTCTTTTGAGCCCGACACTTTGTCCTGGGATTTGGGTTTGAGCACTATCTTGCCTGGTGAGTTGAGGAAGCATGAAGGAACTCCCAATGTTCGCCTTGTTCAATCGCTCGTCAAGATGTGCGAGCAGGTAGTTATATTTCTGACTGTATTTCTTGCTGTTATTTTGATTGCTTTGTTACATATAACCTTTTTTCTTTTTAGGCCAAGTATTTCGCGCTGCAGCTGGGTGTTCAAAACGACAATCTGTGGTTCAGTAAGGAGAGCCATAAGCAACGCTTGGACTCGGAGACCGCGAAGGTTGAAGGACAGTCCCTCCAACTCAGACTTCTCAATGATGATCTTGAGAAATTGCGGGAAGAGAAGTCTGTTCTTGAGAAGGAGAAAAGTGACTTGGTCCAGGCTAACGCCTTTTCAGCGAGCATATGAACAAGGTTATGAAGCCGGTTATTTGAAACGTCAGGAGGAGTTAATGGCGTTTGTGGGTAATGCGACTCCTCGGAGGAGTGCTTCTGCTAGTCGGCCCAGTGATGGAAACCCGCCTCGGTGACCTGTTCTGATCAAGCTGCTGTAGTGGAATGTTTCTCCTTTTTTTTTTTTTTTTTTTTAAGGCGATGTGGGCCACAATCTTCATGTGGTCATCAAGGCTGACTATCATTCTTGTATGTATAATTCAATGACAATGTTGACCTGCTTTGGTCAGTTTAATGCCTTCATTGAGTTCAGTCAGTAGATATATTTGATAAATTATGTCATGCACAATTTTATCGTCATAATTAAGTATAAATATTCTAAATAAACAGGAAATTTTAGCAGACTTATCTGATATTAATTTCCTGGGATATCATCTCTTGTTTAAAAGTAGCTCGTTCTTGGCAGATCTGTCTTGAATAGCTGAACAGTGCATTGTTTCCTTAGCAAATCGAACTTTTAATCGAGTATAAGTATGATGATCGATCAAACCTAGTCACTGAGGCTATTGATGCAGTCACTTTGGATATTAGAGTGTTTACCGTAGGTCGTCCATGTAAGAAATTTATTGCAGAATTGTGAAGGACATTTAGCGCTCTTGTCGATAATCGATCAATGCCTTTGTAAAATTGTCCATTTGCCATGGTCTTCTTATATAAGGACGTTGTCATTTCCTTTGTTGAGCATCGCTTCACTTTTTAAAGTCTAAGCTCGTAGAAAGAATATTGGTTTGTTCATCTTCTGAAAATCCATGTTTCTTTGCACTGATTGTGAGTTCCATGTTCCTAAAGCAACCAGTGTATCAACATGTCAATTCTTTGATATGGGAGGGATTGGAAAATGTAGAATCACTAGTTAGATCTAGCTTGTTCAGACCTCCTTTAGCAATTCTTTGGAATGTTAGGCAGTGGCGATTTTGTAGGCTGGAATGATGACGATCATTCCTCTATTTTTCGTGTCAGATTCCTTGGACTCCAGTGGAGGTCTAATATAGTTAATTAATAATCGTCCATGTGATATATGAGGCAGTGACGACCTTGTATGCCGGAGTATGAGATCTTATACCTCTAAACGAACTAGTACTTGTCATAATGGTGTAAACTTATATGTCTGTGTCGAGGATCTCTTGCTCTTTATCAAGCGACTGGCATTTGTAAGTGTGCAAGCTTTTTCAATCTGGAGCTCTTTAGAACCGCTTTATTTTTGTGTTGATCGCTTCGATCTTGATTCTTTTTTACAATCGAATAGTCTTTTCTACCATAGAGGAGCCATTCCAACTTACTCGCATTAATTACAGGCAGTCAAAAGGTCGCATTCTCATCCCTTGATCAGAGCTCTATCCAACCGTAGGATTAACTTAACGCTTTCCCTATAAATAGAGATTCAGTTTCTTTCAATGTCTATTCATATCGTACGAAATGAAGATATCATATTCTTTGGGCTTCATTTTGCCCAGTGATCCCATATCCTTCAAAAAGTGTCATTATCACGAATCGATGTCATATAATAACTCAAATTTCATTTGCCTTGTACTGACAGGTCCCATTGATGCCCTACCTAGTACTGACAGGTCCCATGCGGCCTCAGCCTTTATCTTCACAGGTTTGAGGTCCGTGGTTTCTGTTTGCACATGGAGGGTTCATATTTACCAGGCACCGCCGCTTTTCAATGTTACCTCCAGAGTGATAGACCGCCGTGGTGTGCTGGTAAATATTTACTTTTGCGACGGTCCTCAAGAGATGCTGCTTTAGAGCAAAAATCAACCCCATTATGCAAGCAGTATCTCGTTCTGGGCGAGTGGCCGTTATCGGGCATCTGGCTGGAAATGGTCATTTCGTCTGGAAGAACATTTGATCTTCAGAACCTGACCATCGTACCAAAGAAGTCGACCATCCTGAGTAGCACGCTTCTTAGGTGGTCAATTCCAATCATCGAGGTACTAGGGAGGAGATTGATGTTTCCGTGGACATTGTCGTGAAGATCGTTGATCTATAGAATAGAATTATTTTCTCTAAACAGTTGTGATGATATGTAGATTGTATAAAGTTCTTTGTATTCTGATCAAAACTTCGGAATTCACCGCCAAATTAATGGTAACCACATTTGAAGGACTCGCTTTGGACTGGTTCGCCAAGCAACCTGCCAACTCCATATTCAGTTTTCGGGAATTATGCAATAAATTGACACAGCAGTTTGCCAGTCAGAAGAGGCAAAAACTTCCGATGAGCTACTTAGGAACTATACACCAACAAGAGGGAGAATCCTTAAGAAACTGGTTGGCGAGATTTAACGTTGAATTACTTAAAATCGATTCCCCAAATATCGATTAATTTCTATTCTCTTCGACCTCACGAAGAATAGGCAGTTCGGAAATGCCCTCTGTCGAAAACAACCAAGAACGTTTGCCGACATCATGAGCTTGGCATCTAAATATATGACCGAAGAAGAGATGAATTCCTTTAAAGATAAAAACAAAAACAAAGTCACAACTTCAGGCTCCAAACGGCATGATAGGATTCCTGCCCAAAGATCCATGGATTATGAGCGATCTTTTAGAAAAGGCAACGTTTTCCAGCGATTGGAATACAATAAAACCGACCAAGAGAAGACTGCGTTCATAACCGATCAGGGAGTATATTGCTTTATAGTAATGCCATTCGGCTTAAGGAATGCCGGGGCTACTTACCAAAGGTTAGTAAACCTAATGTTCAAAGAGTTAATCGGAGAAATAATAGAAGTATACGTGGACGACATGTTAGTCAAGAGCATGAACGAAGCGGATCACGTAAAACATCTTGATCGATGTTTCCGAATATTGAGAAAATACCGCATGATGTTGAATCCCACGAAATGCACTTTCGGTGTTAAGTCAGGAAAATTCTTGGGCTATTTGGTACACCAACGAGGAATCGAAGCCAACCCAGAAAAAATTCGAGCCATAGCTGAAATGAAGCCTCCCAAGACCATCTTCCAAGTACAAAGTTTGGTAGGGAAACTGAATAGATTCATATCAAAATCAGTAGACAGAAGTTTGCCCTTCTTCCAAACGCTTCGAAAAGCAAAAAACTTTGTTTGGACCGAAGAATGCGATCAGGCCTTCAACCAGCTCAAAGAATATCTAACAACATCCCCGTTATTGGCCAAACCGACGGAAGGGGAACCGTTGTGTATCTACATCTCGATCTTCGATGCGGCCATTAGTTCAGTACTGATCAAAATAGAAGGATCAGAACATAAGCCTGTCTTTTATTTAAGCAAATTACTACAAGGGGCGGAGAAGAATTACTTGGAAATTGAGAAATTCGCGTTGGCCTTAGTAGTGGCAGCACGAAAACTTCGACCTTAACTTTTAACCTACAAAATCGTGGTTTTAACAAACCAACCACTAAGACAAGTC
Source organism: Penstemon barbatus (assembly GCA_003313485.2). Taxonomy (NCBI): domain Eukaryota; kingdom Viridiplantae; phylum Streptophyta; class Magnoliopsida; order Lamiales; family Plantaginaceae; genus Penstemon; species Penstemon barbatus. Next base: position 49,760,455 of record CM064880.1, read on the forward strand.
TTAGCAAAGCCAGAAGCTTCCAGAAGACTAATCAAATGGGCGATCGAACTCGGTCAATTCGAAATCGACTACAAACCGAGAATTGCGATTAAGGCCCAAGTGTTAGCTGATTTCCTACTGGAAACTCCCGCACAAGCAACCGAACTATCGAGCAGCCTCAACGACGATATCTTGATCATAGAAGATCAAACTTGGTTAATGCATGTTGACGGTGCTTCGTGCCGAGAAGGAGGAGGCGCTGGAATCAACTTCACCGGACCGAATAAAGAGGATTTAAATTATGCAATAACATTGGACTTCGTCGTAACAAACAATGAAGCAGAATATGAAGCGTTAATCGCAGGAATGGAAATGGCGATCAAGGCCAACATTAGAAGCCTTAAAGTATTAACCGATTCAGAGTTAGTGCAAAGACAAATAGAAGGCCTATATGAGGCTAAGGAATTTAATATGGTTAAATACCTTGCCAAAGTGAAAACACTAGCGGAAAAATTCGAAAGCTTCGGTGTATAGAACATTCCACGTTCAGAAAATAAATGGGCCGATCAACTATCTAGGTTCACAGAAGCCCATGACGGAAAAACTGAAAGGGTGATCAACTGGCTAATCTCTAATACGCCGGCCATCGACATCGATGAAACACCGGCGGTCGATATAATGGAAATCGAAGAAGCAGAAGAAAACTGGATGACTGCAATGATAGACTATCTTCTAGAAGGAAAATTGCCGCTTGACCAGAATGAAGCTCGAAAAATAAAATATCGGGCTCCAAAATATACATTGGTAGAAGAAAAACTCTACCGGAGATCAGTATCAGGAATTCTTCTGAAATGCGTCTCTGAATCACAAACCACTGATATTCTACGAGAGGTACATGAAGGAGACGCAGGGAATCACAGCGGAGCAAGGGCATTGGCTTTAAAATGCCTCCGAACAGGTTATTATTGGCCTACCATCAACAAGGATGCCGCTCAGTATGTCCAAAAATGTCATCACTGCCAAGTCCATGCTAATATATGTCATCGATCAGCAGAAAACATGCACCCAATACCGGTATGTTGGCCTTTTGATCAATGGGGAATGGACATCGTGGGACCTTTCCCAGCGGCTAGATCCAAGAAAGCTTATGTCCTGGTCGCTGTAGAATACTTCAGCAAATGGATAGAATGCATCGCCCTTGGACGAATAACTTAATTCCAAGTGATCAACTTCCTATGGAAATTCATAGTTTGTCGATTTGGCATCCCAAGGATCCTAATTTCTGATAATGGAACCCAATTCGCGGGAAAACAGGTAATAGAATGGTGTTCGAAACTTGGGATTCAACAAAATTTCACTTCGGTCTGGCACCCTAGAGCGAACGGACAGACTGAGGTAGCAAACCGAGAAATAATAAAATCCTTGGAAAAAAGATTAGGAGCGGCCAAAGGAAAATGGCTCGATGAACTCCCAGGAGTACTTTGGGCTAATCGAACCATAATCAGGAGCTCGACCGGGGAAACCCCATTTAGCTTGGTATATGGTTCGGAATCTGATATTCCTGTTGAAACTCTAATTCCAACACCAAGAATTGAAATGTACGATGATCAGGAAAATGAAAAGACGAGAGAAAATGATATCGATTTAACAGAAACTTTAAGAGAAAAAGCCGCTGTACGTTTGCAAGTTACTAAAGCAAATATGGAAAAGGCATACAATCAAAAGGTACGCATCCGAACCTTCAAAGAAGGAGACCTGGTCTTGAAAAAGGTAGAAGTATCAAAGCATGTGGGAAAATTACAACAAAATTCGGATGGACCTTACGTTGTCATTGGCGTAGGAAAGAAAGGTTCATACAAAATTGCACACTTGGATGGAACAGCCTTACCAAGAACCTGGAATGCAGTCAACCTTAGGAAATACTATGGTAAATAAATTTTAGCAGGTTATGCTGCTCTATTTTATTTTATTTTATTAAGTTTTAATCTTTGTAATAAAGGCCTTAGCCTACAGTTCAATTATTAAAGATTTTAGCAATTTTAAATATTAAGTCAAGATTGGGTGTAAATCGATTGTTTCGGTAAACGCTCCTTGGAATACAACTATAGCATTGGTTGAGATCGAGACACAAGGAGTTAACTATACATTGATCCGCTCAATAAACACTCCTCAATCCAACCATACAAACGAGTCGAGTATAAATTGATTCGGTCAATAAAAACTCCTCGATCAAACCATACAAACGAGTCGAGTACAAATTGATCCGCTCAATAAAAACTCCTCGATCTAGCAACAAACGAGTCGAGTACACATTGATCCGCTCAATAAAAACTCCTCGGTCAATTTTTCAACGATAAAAAGACTTTTGGTATAAAAACCTAAGTCTAGACAAAAGGAGTTAAGTATACATTGATCCGCTCAATAAACACTCCTCGATCCAACCATACAAACGAGTCGAGTATACATTGATCCGCTCAATAAAAACTCCTCGATCATTTACAACGATTAAAAGACTTTTGGTATTAAAAACCTAAGTCTAAAACAAAAAAGAGTTGAGTATACATTGATCCGCTCAGTAAACACTCCTCGATTATTTTTAAACGATTAGAAGACTTTTGGTATTAAAAACCTAAGTCTAATCAAAAAGAGTTGAGTATACATTGATCCGCTCAATAAACACTCCTCGATATATTTACGATGATTAAAAGACTTTTGGTATTAAAAACCTAAGTCTAATAAAAAAGAGTTGAGTATACATTGATCCGCTCAATAAACACTCCTCGATTATTTTTAAACGATTAAAAGACTTTTGGTATTAAAAACCTAAGTCTAAATTATAAAGAGTTGAGTATACATTGATCCGCTCAATAAACACTCCTCGATCAATTTTCAACGATTAATAGACTTCGGGTATTAAAAACCTAAGTCTAAATAAACAACGACTTGAGTATACATTGATCCGCTCAATAAACACTCCTTGATCTGTTACAACGACTAAAAGGCTTTTGGTATAAAAACCTAAGTCTAAATTATAAAGAGTTGAGTATACATTGATCTGCTCAATAAACACTCCTCGATCAATTTTCAACGATTAATAGACTTCTGGTATTAAAAACCTAAGTCTAAATAAACAACGAGTTGAGTATTCATTGATCCGCTCAATAAACACTCCTCGATCTGTTACAACGACTAAAAGGCTTTGGGTATAAAAACCTAAGTCTAAATTATAAGGAGTTGAGTATACATTGATCCGCTCAATAAACACTCCTCGATCAATTTTCAACGATTAATAGACTTCTGGTATTAAAAACCTAAGTCTAAATAAATAAAAGTTGAGTATACATTGATCCGCTCAATAAACACTCCTCGATCTGTTACAACGACTAAAAAGCTTTTGGTATAAAAACCTAAGTCTAAATTATAAAGAGTTGAGTATACATTGATCCGCTCAATAAACACTCATCGATCAGTTTTCAACGATCTAAAAGGCTTCTGGCATAAAAACCTAAGTCCAAATAAATAAGAGTTGAGTATACATTAATCCGTTCAATAAACACTCCTCGATCTGTTCCTAACGATCTGAAAGATCTGCTAATACAACTAAGTCTTGAAGATGAATTGAGTATGAATCCATCTGCTTGGAAAATGCTCCTCATAAATAAAATTACGACAAAATCAACAAACAAGGAGAATGCAAGGGATAAAAGTAATATTTTATTCATCAAATCAGTTACATACAAAAGTCGTACATTACAAAGGTCTACATACTACTTAAACATCGTTACAATGGTTTAGATGAAATGATCCTATAGATCAGCAATCTTCACGACAATGTCCACGGAAACACCAATCTCCTCCCGAGTACCTTGAAGATTATGATAGACCACCTAAGAAGCATGCTGCTCAGGATGGTCGACTTCTTTAGTTCGATGGCCAGGGACGAAAGATCAAATGTTCCTCCATACGAATTGGTCATTACCAGCCAAATAGGTGGCAACGCCCATTCACCCACAGCAAAATACTGCTTCTACGTTAGGAGTTGGCATTTTACTCTGAAGCAGCATCTCTTCAGGACCGTCGCAGAAGAAAAATTAATCAGCACACCCCGGTAGTCTATCACTCCGGAGGTAACATCGAAGAGCGGGGGTGACTGGCAAATATGAACCCTCCATGCGCAAACAGAAACCACGGACCTCAAATATGTGAGAACAAAGATTGAGGCCTCATGGGACCCGTTAGTACAAGGTAAGGCTTCCATGGGACCCGTCAGTACAAGGTAGAAGAACATTAAGCTATTATGATGTGAATCACGATAATGTGACTTTTTGAATATTATGGGATCTGAAGGTAAAATAAAATCTAAGGGGACTGAGATCTCCATCCTTTTTGAGAAATTGCAAATGAAGTATGCAACTCACTTCCCTATTTATAGGGATAGACCTAAACAATCCAACGGCTGAAAAAGTATTTGATCAAGGGACGGAAAAGCAACCGTCTGACTTCCTATAATTAATGCAAGTAAGTTGGAACGGCACCATCTAATCGACTCAACCAGTCGATAACGAAAGAAGCCGTAGATCGAAGCGATTAGCGAAATAATCCAAGCGGACCTAAAGGAGCTCCGGACCAGAAAGATCAGCACACACATATATGATAATCGCTCGACAGAGAGCCTAAATTCCTCAATGAAGGCATGCAAGTTTAAACAGTTGTACAAAGGATACTTGCTCGCTTAGAGATAAAAGACCAAACCCTGCCCCATATCAGGGTCGTCACTGCCTAATACATCATATGGGGAACCATTAACTAAGCCATACAAGAACTCCATTGGGGTCCAAGAAATCTGACGGCGTTACTAAGACGATTAATAACACCATGCTAGACTGCAAGGGCGTCACTGCCTAATTTTCCAAAGAATTGCTGAAGGAGGTCTGAGCAGGTCAGATCTGGCCAAGACTTCTACATTTTCCAATTCCTCCCATATCAAAGAAATGATATAATGATACACTGGCTAAGGAACATACAGTTCACAATTAGTGCAGAGAAACATAAAGTTTAGGAAGATACTGAAAGGGGATATCTTCTCTTAGTCTTATGAAAAGAAAAGCAGAGTTCAACAGGAGGGATAATAGCCTCCTTATATAAGATATACATCACAAAAAGATAAATTTACAAGGCATGGATTGAACATCGACCAAGATGCTGAGCGTTCCTTAACAGCTATTCAATCGATTATCGATACGAATGAACCTACTATCTACATTTTGATGTACAACGTGATTTTGGATATAACCCAAGGGACTATACTGGGTTGATCAACAAAAATTTGATTTGCAGAGCAAACATTATATCATTCAGTTACTTAAATAGTGACCAAGCAAGATCAAGCTACCTTTTCTCTATTCTGAATATTCTCCGCAAAGATCAATATCAGATAAGTACGCTAATCTATGCTGATTATTTCATGATGATATATTTATGCATAACAGCAAACTGTGAATAACAAAATATATCTACAGAATAAAATTGATCAAGGCAAAGATCCGCCTACAAAAGATCATAGTTTCCAATTAGTCATTCTCCCAATACAAAAAATTCAGCCCAAGCAACTACACAAAAAGTTGGGCACTTAAAAAAAAAAAAGAGACAGTCCAAGGCCTGCCAGGTCGAACAAATCACTGAGAAGAGTTGTTAACAGGCCGACCAGCAAAGAGTCCTCCGAGGAGTCAAGTTACCAGCAAACGCCATCAACTCCTCTTGACGCTTTAGATAACCGGCGTCATAACCTTCCTCATAGGACCGCCGTCGAGACTCCTCTGCTAGGGCAGCAGCCTGAACCAAGTCACTTTTCTCTTTCTCCCAGACAGACTTTTCCTCTTGCAATTTTTTCAAATCATCATTGGCAAGCTGCAGCTGGAGAGTCTGCCCTGCAACCTTCGCCGACTCCGACTCCAAACGACGTTGGTAAGCCTCCTTACCATTCCACAGATCGTCATTTTGCACGCCCAACTGGAGTGCAAAATATTTGGCCTAGAAAAGGAAGAGAATGAGAAAAACCCCCACATAACGACGCAGTAAAAATAAAAGCAAGAAAAATAATGAAAAATTTGTCCACCTGTTCGCACATCTTCACTAGCGACTGAAGAAGGCGTACATTGGAAGTACCCTCAAGCTTCTTCAACTCTCCAGGAAAAATAGTGCTCAAACCTAAATCCCAGGACAAAGCGTCGGGCTCAACAGAGCCCGGCAGCTCACTAGCAAGAGAAACACCGTCGGAACGTGGAGTCGTCGACGGCATAATATCCTTAACCTGCTCAAGGATGCAACGATCGTCTAACGGACGAGGAGATTCCCTCTCGTTAGGACTAACCGAGGTTTCCTTCCCCGAAGCAGAAATAACGGTTCGGCGACCAGACCTTGACTCACTTCGACCTCCAGAAGGCCCGCCAGATTCGAAGGAAGTAGTCATCACAGTAGTATCATGAAACAAGTAATCAGGAAAATCTTGAGAAATAGGCTGTGTTGAGGAGGGATTTACGAAGGAGCCTTCTTCAGTTTGGCCCCCGCTGACGACCGGGGCAGCAGAGGTAGAAAAAGGAAGGGTATTGACAAAACCGCCTCCATGAAACCCATACAAAAAAGAAGAAACACCTGAAGAAATAGGTATATCGAAAAACTGCTCCACATTGGACGAATCTCCAAAAGCCACCCGACCAGGGGAAGGCCTATTTCCTACTTCTGTAGAAGAAGAAAAATTTGGTTCTACAAAAGATGAATTAACTACGGAGAAAGGTGCGGAAGGGATGACAGGATTATCGGTTATCGAGATACTAGCCAAGGATGAACGAGGAGGTTCCATCGAGGGTCCTTCTGTTCGAGACTTTTTTAATCTAGAATTTCTGGCGTTCTCACGCGAAGGACGCTTCGATGTGTTACCAAAAAGATTAGTCATGATCGGAATTTAAGAAGTAAATTCAAAATATCGAGAAGGCTTATCGACCTGGTAAAAGAAGAGGATTCTGTTGAAGAGGTAAACAAAGCAGTAAATAGCGAGACAAAATTTTACCTTTTATATTTATACTATACGAAAAGACGCGACAAACCCAAGGAAAGGGCGCAAAATAGTAAAACTGACCTTGGAATAAACACTAGAATTTGAAAAGACACACGCATAATGATTACGGCGAAGTTAATGACTTGTCTGAATTATTACGGCGAAGATGAAAGGACGTGACTGTCAGAATATGAAACGTTTAGTGTACAAAGGGTTAAAAGTGTAAAATTACATTTAAACCTACAATAAATGGTTACAAGGGTATCTTCATGAATCAATGAATCACACGGCCTGATCGCCCTCGGGAATCGTTTGCTCGTTAACGACGTCTTCTCCTCTTGATGGCTCAAAAGCCTCTTCCTCTTCCTCTGGATCGTAAAAGTTTCATCAAGCTCATCGTTAACATCAGAAGGAGGAATCAGCAATGGTTTTCCGAACTCTTTGACGAGGTGAGCCAAAGGAAAACTTTGATATACGACATCTGGAAGCTCGGAAGGAGAGTATACTTCGCCATAGTGGTTTAACCGAATGTGTGCCGCCTTAAAATATTCCTTTCGACGATCCTCGATCATTTCAAAAGCGACCAACTGATGAACCGCCTTCTTGAAAGTACTCTCAAGGAGAGGACCAACCATCTGATATACCAACGCCGTATGGACATAAGAGTTAAGGAATTCGCGAATCACTCTTTCATCAGGATTCCTACCATATCGATCCCTAAGTCCACTAAGAGGAACGTCCTCCTCAAACTCCTTTAAAGAGGCTTGAAGACTTGACACTTGAGATTCCAACTCGCTAATCCGAACAGTACTCTGAAATCGGAACTCCTCTAACTTTTTAGCCATTTGGTTAGCTTGCTCTTGAGCACGGGAAATCTCCAGAACCCTGTTTATAACCTCCTGGTCTTCGGTCCCCATAGCCCTAGTCTCTACAACCGGAACGGAAGAAGACGTTGATGGGCCTACCTCTGAACCAGAGGACTTATGAAGTAAAGCTTTATATTTCTCATCCAGAAACTCACATTGTTGTTTCCAGAGAGCAGTTTCATAGGCGTATGAGGCTAAACAAGTCTTGGTCTGAAAAAGTAAAGGGGTAAAACAAGAAATAAGTTGGCAAGCTAAAAATATCTTCGAAGAAAAATATCCTATAAAGCAAGCTTAAAAGGTTTTACCTTTTCAGCATAAAGAGAAGCTCGCTGAAATTTCTCCAGAGGATCCTTCCGAAGAATCTTATTCAGGTCGCGAGTAAAAACGCCGGACAAAAGTACACGAGTTGCCTTATCAACAGAATTCTCGCTATCGTCATGAACAAGTGAATCATTCTCGGAGTAACCAGCGGCTCTCTTTCCCTCTAAATGATCTTCGATCATTTCGACCAAAGTATGTTTTGGATGATTGTCGCCGAGTGAAGAAAGATCGTTACCAGAACGACCATAGTAGCTCCTTTTTCTCCCCACCAGATTATTATTAGGATGAGGCATCGACCAGCTACGACATCCACGAATTCCCAAGGATGTTCTAAGCTGGAGGGGGGGATAACCAGATCCGGTCCCTTGACGAATAGGGGAATCTTGGGAAGAATCTGGAGATTCATCTCCATTCTCCTCGGACTCATGACTCAACTCCAGCTTTCTCTTCCGGGACGCTCTCTGCTCGATAGGGACGTTCTCTATAGATTTGGAGGATTTGGACAACACCATTTTTCCCTTTGAAGAATGTCGGGAATTTTCTACATTATGAGCTGAAAAAGAAACAAGATGAAAGTTAGTTTCTCTGTATAGAAGGTATCATCACAACACTAAGCTAAAGTGAAATGCTTGCCAAGTGATTCAGATGATGAACTGATTGGAAAATTATGAGCACTCAATCCCGCTTTACGAAGGAAAGCTTCCCTAATCAGAAGAGCACTCTGATATTTGTTGGCACGCATAGCGGGGATTTCACCAATAAACTGAGCATCATCAGGAATGAGTTCGCCAGTCGGCAGGCGACCTCCGTGAACCCAATTAGAGCCATGATCCCACGAGAAGGGCATGGTCGAACCATCCGCCAAACGAAGACGAGATGGGGGACGAACAAAGAAGAAATGAGATTCCCAAGAAGGGTTGCTAGAAACGGGGGGATCGAAGATTGCTCGACTAGGCCTCTGACTAGCGAAGAAATATCCGCGATTGGAAGAACTGGAAATATTGAACCGAAAAAGTTGTGTAAAGTTACGAAAGGAAGGTTTGAACCATTTTGCGATCATTAAGACAGAAAAACAAACCATGAAGGCCACAGAGTTTGGAACTAATTGTGTCAAGGACACATTGAATATTTTTAGAATATCAAGAAAGAGGGGAGACAATGGAAGACGAAGACCGCTATTAAAATGGGCCGTGTAAAAGGCTCGACATCCTTCCGGTGGAAATGTAACCCTATCAGAAGGAGAAGGGAGAATTATCTCAGAACCCTCCGGGAAATATTTGGCATAATTATTCACAACCTCCGGAAAAGTGTCCACCGTATAAGCACAAGCTAGGTTCTCAATTGGTTCAGAAATTTGAGGAGCAGTACCTTTGCCCTTTTTGGCTCGGGCAGCGACATCTGTATCGGAAAGGATTTGTACCTTAAAAGTGTCTTCAACAGGAACAACAAATTCAGGAACTGCAGTTTGTTCGCCCGAAAGATTAGAATACAACTCCTCCTCAGGAGCGACATTCTCCCTAGAGGAAGAAGAAGATTTTCTTAAAGAAGCCATGTTTTCAGATTCTCGGAGGATATGCGTCGATAGAAGGAAAACTTTATATGATGAACGACTAAGCAAGAAAATGACTACGAACTATAAGGAAGTATAAAGGAGAAATGACAAACTCAATAGTCACCTATTTATACTGAAAAGAGAAAAGACGTTTCGAACTCGTCACAACTAATCACATTCCCGCGAAAAACGGAAGAAGATTAAAAGCCTCCCCGAAAGGACGCATGGCGATTCGTAAATGGAAGGAGAAAACGACTATCTATGATGCGTAGCACTCTTTTCCTTACTTAAGATTTTTTCCCACAGGGTTTTTTCTTAAGAAAGGTTTTTAACGAGGCACCATTCATAGAAGATGAACAGTCGTAAAAAATTATCTACTTCTACGAGCTTCTATTATCTATACGCTCAAAGAAGTGATGGAGTACTGATGGGGGCTATTTCGCACCCCTTATAATGTACGGATCGACTGAAGAACAGAAGATCGGTTCGACCAAGCAAGACAGTTCGGGATCTTTTTACCGACCCGGCCGAATACAGCTCTCTTCGACAAGAAGACTACATTCCGGACTCAAGAAGGATATTTGGGCCGAGTCCTATTAGGATTATATTTCCTTGTACCGCTAGGTTTAGTATGATATAAATACCTAGTCAATCATTGTATTAGACAACCCTTAATCACAAGGCAAATACTCCAGTGAATTCTGCATAAACGGCATAATCCACTATTACTCAATAAAAGAAAGAGCTTTCTCTTCATATTTGTGTTATTCTTACGTTGGTTACGATAATTACTTGTTGTTCCTACGAAATTGTTCTTCCTTGAGATTGATCCATCCTGAATAAAGTAACAGAGCCTTATAAATCATATATATTGAGAATCCCCAATATCACAATTTTACTGATACCTTTAACCCGACAAAATCCGGTTAAATCATTATTACTTTCATATTTCTTGTTGTTGATTTCTCTCGACCTGTTCTTATTTATCATCAATATCGAGGAGCGATTGTAGAGCTGATTGGTTTTTACTCATCCGTGAAAAACTAAGGTTTTTTTACCAAATCTTTCGGCTTGTAACCTATTTTTATAGTTATTGTGGAGATCGAGGAGCGTTTATCGAGCGGATCGATTTATACTCAACTCGTTTTAAGACTTAGGTTTTTTACCAACGTTTTTTGGTTCTAACCTTTTTGTCGTCGTTTATGGTGATAGAGGAGCGTTTATCGAACGGATCGATTTATACTCAACTCATTTTAAGACTTAGGTTTATTAACCTTTTTATGGAGATCAAGGAGTGTTTATTGAGCAAATCAATTTTACTCAACTCGTTTTAAGACTTAGGTTTTTTACCAATGTATTTTTGTTCTAACCTTTTTGTCGTCGTTTATGGTTATCGAGGAGCGTTTATCGAGCGGATCGATTTATACTCAACTCATTTTAAGACTTAGGTTTATTAACCTTTTTATGGAGATCGAGGAGTGTTTATTGAGCGAATCAATTTTACTCAACTCGTTTTAAGACTTAGTTTTTTACCAGCGTTTTTTAGTTCTAACTTTTTGTCGTCATTTATGGTGATCGAGGAGCGTTTATCGAGCGGATCGATTTATACTCAACTCATTTTAAGACTTAGGTTTATTAATTTTTTTATGGAGATCGAGGATTGTTTATTGAGCGAATTAATTTTACTCAACTCGTTTTAAGACTTAGGTTTTTTACCAACGTTTTTTGGTTCTAACCTTTTTGTCGCCATTTATGGTGATCGAGGAGCGTTTATCGAGCGGATTGATTTATACTCAACTCATTTTAAGACTTAGGTTTATTAACCTTTTTATGGAGATCGAGGAGTGTTTATTGAGCGAATCCATTTTACTCAACTCGTTTTAAGACTTAGGTTTTTTACCAACGTTTTTTGGTTCTAACCTTTTTGTCGTCGTTTATGGTGATCGAGGAGCGTTTATCGAGCGGATCGATTTATACTCAAATCGTTTAGTCATCGTTGTTATGCAGGTCGAGGAGTGTTTATTGAGCGAATCAATTTTACTCAACTCGATTAAGTCTTTGGCACTAACTCATGTGAATCCTTGATTCATAATTATTGATAAAAGTGTTGAGAATGAATCTCAGGCCAAGGCCTTTATTACAATGGATAATACGAGAAAGAAAATAAAAAAAAACAAAATTTAAAAGAAACTAACAAGGATGATTTCTAGGATTTATTTTTTATAGTATCTCTTTGGGTTGACTGCATTCCATGTTCGAGGTAGAGGGGTTCCGTCCAAGTGTGCGATTTTGTATGCACCTTTCTTTCCTACATCAATGACAACGTATGGTCCATCCCAATTCTGTTGTAATTTTCCTACATGCTTGGACACCTCTACTTTTTTCAGCACCAAGTCCCCCTCTTTGAAGGTTCGTATGCGTACCTTGTGATTGTAGGCCTTCTCCATGTTTGATTTAGTGACCTGCAGTCCATACAGCTGCTTTTTCTCTTAAGACTTCTGCCATGTCGACATCATTCTCTCTTGCTTTTTCATTTTCCTTGTCATCATAAATTTCAATTCTTGTTGTCGGAATTAGTGTTTCGACCGGAATTACTCCTTCCGAGCCATATACTAGACTGAATTGGGTCTCCCCGGTTGCATTTCTGACTGTTGTTCGATTAGCCCAAAGTACTCCGGGGAGTTCATCTAGCCATCTTCCTTTGGATGCCCCTAGTCTTTTCTCCAAGGACTTTATTATTTCTCGGTTCGCTACTTCAGTTTGTCCATTCGCTCTTGGATGTCCAACTAAAGTGAAGTTTTGCTGAATTCCCATCTTGGTACACCATTCCATTACATGTTTCCGTGCGAATTGTGTTCCGTTATCATAGATCAGGATTCTCGGCATGCCAAATCTACATACTATGAACTTCCATAGGAAGTTGATCACTTGGAATTGAGTTATTCGAGCAAGGGCGACACATTCTATCCATTTACTGAAATACTCGTCATCGACTAGAACATATGTTTTCTTAGACCTGGCTACTGGGAAAGGTCCCATGATGTCCATCCCCCATTGATCGAATGGCCAGCATACTGGTATTGAGTGCATGTTTTCGGCTGGTTGATGAGTTATATTAGCATGAACTTGGCAATGTTGACATTTTTGAACATATTGCATGACATCATTGTTAATGGTAGGCCAATAATAGCCCGTTCTAAGGTATTTTAAAGCTAAGGCCCTTGCTCCACTGTGATTTTATGTTTCTCCTTTATGTACTTCTCGAAGGACATCGTTGGTTTGACATTCGGAGACTCATTTTAGAAGAATTCCCGATACCGATCTTCGGTAAAGTTTTTCTTCTAATAATGTGTATTTTGGAGCTCGATATTTTATTTTCCGAGCTTCGTTTGGATCAAGGGGTAATTTTTCTTTCCGAAGATAGTTTATCATCGGAGTCATCCAGTTTCTTTCAGCTTCTTCGATTTCCATCATCTCAGCGACCGGTGCTTCGTCGATATCTATTGCTGGTGTTTTGGAAATTAACCAATTGATTACTCTTTCTGTTTTACCGTCATGAGACCCTGTAAATCTAGACAGTTGATCGGCCCATTTATTTTCTGATCGTGGGATGTTCTGTATCCCAAAATTTTCGAATTTCTTAGCCAATTCCTTTACTTTGGCGAGGTATTTGACCATGTTAAATTCATTTGCCTCGTATAGACCTTCTATCTATCTTTGTATTAACTCAGAATCGGTTAATACTTTAAGACTCTTTATGTTGGCCTTAACCGCCATTTCCATTCCTGCGATTAGCGCTTCATATTTTGCTTCGTTGTTTGTCACCACGAAGTCCAATTTAATAGCATAGTTTATATTCTCCTTATTTGGTCCGGTAAAGTTGATTCCGGCACCTCCTCCGTCTCTACATGAAGCACCGTCGACATGCATTAACCAGGTCTGATTTTCTACTATCAAGATATCATTTTCATGGCTGGTTGATTCAGCATGTTCGGTTGTCTGGGTCGGAGTTTCTAATAGGAAATCGGCTAGGACTTGGGCCTTAATTGCAATTCTTGGTCTGTATTCAATCTCGAACTGACCGAGCTCGATTGCCCACTTGATCAATCTTCCAGAGGCTTCCGGCTTCGCTAAGACCTGTCTTAGCGGTTGGTTGGTTAACACCACAATTTTGTTGGTCAAAAAGTCAGGTCGGAGTTTGCGTGCCGCCACTACTAAGGCCAAAGCGAATTTTTCTATTTCCAAGTAGTTCTTCTCCGGCCCTTTTAGTAACTTACTTAAGTAATAATCAGGCTTATGTTCCACGCCTTCTACTTTTACTAGAACCGAACTAATGGCCACATCGGAGATTGATATGTAAATGTATAATGGTTCTCCCTCGGTTGGTTTGGCCAATAGTGGGGAGGTCGTCAGATATTCCTTTAGCCGGTCAAAGGCCTGGTCGCATTCCTCGGTCCAAGTTTTTTGCTTTTCGTAGAGTTTGAAAGAAAGGCAAACTTCTGTCGGCCGACTTGGAGATGAATCAGTTTAACGCTACGATCTTTCCCACCAAGGTACTTGGGAGATCGTTTTGGGAGGTTTCATTTCGGTTATAGCTCGAATTTTTTCTGGATTGGCCTCAATTCCTCGTTGATGTACCAAATAACCTAAAATTTTTCCCGATTTAACTCCGAAGGTGCATTTTGCAGGATTCAGCTTCATTCGGTATTTTCTCAATATTCGGAAGCATCGATCGAGGTGTTTTACATGGTCAGTTTCATTCATGCTTTTGACCAGCATATCGTCTACGTAGACTTCCATTATTTCTCCAATCAACTCCTTGAACATTAGGTTTACTAACCTCTAGTAAGTGGCCCCGGCGTTCCGCAGGCCAAAAGGCATGGCTATGAAGCAGTAAACACCCTGCTCGGTTATGAAGGCAGTTTTCTCTTGGTCTCGCTCATCCATGTATATTTGATAAAAACCTTGGAACGCGTCCATCATGCTGAAAATTGCAAAACCAGCGGTTGAGTCGACTAATAAGTCGATCCTCGGGAGGGAATATGGATCGCGCGGACATAGCTTCTTAAGGTCGGTGAAATCATTGCACATTCTCCACTTATTATCCTTTTTATCCCCTTTTGCTACTAATACGACTTTACATATCCATTCGGAGAAGTGTATTTCTCGAATTTTTTTTGCCTTGAGTAGCCTTTCTACTTCTGCCTTGATTATTTTATCCTTTATCGGCCCATGATTCCTCTTCTTTTGTCTAGCAGGTTTTGCCATGGGGTCAATTTTTAGCGAGTACCTGATTACTCTGGGATCAATCCCTTCAATGTCGTTTGCACTCCAAGCGAAGATATCTATGTTTTCTCTGAGGAAATTTACCAGCATTACTTCCCCTTCCTTACTAAGTTTTGTTCCTATT
Organism: Penstemon barbatus; assembly: GCA_003313485.2. NCBI lineage: Eukaryota > Viridiplantae > Streptophyta > Magnoliopsida > Lamiales > Plantaginaceae > Penstemon > Penstemon barbatus. The sequence goes on from CM064880.1 coordinate 49,775,637, forward strand.
CTGGTTGTTTTCGTTGGATCTCCTTGCACTAGTAGGACATCTTTGTGTTCTGGTGGTTTCAAAGCCAAATCGACCGGCTCCTTTCCCTTTTTATCTATTCGGTCTGTGCTGGGGATTTCAATCTCGACTCTGTCAACATCTTTTTCGAGTTTTCTTTTGGCGGGGGTAAACGTTCTGGAGCGGTTCCCCAAGGTTAAGGAGGTGTTGTAGCAGTCCCATGCCATACAATGATCGTTTACTATTTCTCCGATTCCCACGTCAGTTGGAAATTTTATTTTCTAATGGTAAGTTGAAACTACCGCTCGGAATAGGTTGAGGGTGGGTCGCCCTTGGATTGCGTTGTAGGCAAAGGGGGTTTCTACTACCAAAAATTTGATTAGCTTCACCGTACGATGTGGTTTCCTTCCGAGTGATACACTTAAAGCTATTGTGCCACATGGGACAATTTCGGAACCTCCAAATCCTACTAAAGGCGTAGCTACCGTTTGGAATGTTATTTGCCCCAAGTTCATCTGAGCTAGAACCTCTTTTGAGATGATGTTGGCTGAGCTTCAATTGTCGATCAGGATTCTTTTGACGTTATAGTTCGCTATTTCCAGTGATACCACCATCGGGAAATCAGGGTTGTCCTCTTTTGTGTCCCAAACAAAGTTCTTTGGTACTTCGCTCTCATCGAAATTGATCAGCTGGTGCTTAGGTGATTTGCTTTCTAGCGTCCATACTTCTTTTGGGTATCTGACGCTTCCCAGTATGGACCTGGTGGTCTTGCGACGAGCATTGCGACTGTCCCCGCCGACTGGTCCTCCTGAGAATGTATGGATGGTGCCGTTGATCTGACCATCGTTCAACTCTTGTGGGGGGCCATCGTTAGGGGACCTTCTTCGGGAGCTTCCTCTTTGGTTATTATTCCGAGGGCTCCGACTTCTACCCCTCTTGCGGTTGTTCCGTTCTAAATATTCATCTAATTTTCCTTGTTCTATCAGGTTTTCAATTTCTTTTTTAAGGTGAAAATATTCTTCGGTGTGATTCCCATGTGCGCGGTGATATCTACAGTATAAATCATAGTTTCGCGCCCTTGGCCTTGGCTGAGCGATTCTCTTCGCTACCGGGATCCAATTGTTCCTCTCAAGTACTACCAAGATTTCTTCTATTGGAACGGTCAGCCTGGGGTATTCTACTTGGTTGATTCTGCTCCTGTTCGCTGGCTCGGCCGATCTAGGTCTTTGATAGACATTAGGTCGTCTGTCTGGATCGTTTCGATTATATTATAATCGCTGGAGGACATTGCCTCTTCTAATGGATCGATCATAATCCATGGATTTTTTAGCAGGAATTCTATCTTGCCGCTTGGAACCAGAGGCGGGAGCTTTATATTTATTCTTGTCTTTAAAAGAGTTCATCTCTTCTTGGGTCATGTACTTTGATGCCAAGGTCATAATATCAGCAAACGTTCTTGGTTGCTTTCTACTGAGGGCATTCCCGAATTGCCTATTTTTGGTGAGATCGAAGAGAATGGAGATTATGTAATCGATATTTGGGGAGTCGATTTTAAGCAATTCTACGTTAAATCTTGCCAACCAGGAACAGAGGATTTCTCCATCTTGTTGATGGATGGTCCCTAGGTAGCTCATTGGCAATTTATGTCTCTTCTGGCTAGCGAACTGCTGAGTTAGCTTATTGCATAATTCCCTAAAGCTGAATATGGAATTGGTGGGTTGTTTTGCAAACCAGTCCAAAGCTAGCCCCTCGAATGTGGTGTCCATCAGTTTTGCAGTGAATTCAGCCGGGTGAGCATATAAGTTTATTATGTTAGTAAAGCTGAATATATAATCATCTGGGTCGGTAGTTCTGTCATATCTGGGTAGTCGTCCCGGAACCTGTCCCGAGGATTGTGCTTCTTTTATTTCCTTGCAGAAGGGGGAGCACGCAGCTAGGCTCTCTTGGATCTCCGTAATTCTGGCCCATGGATTTTGAACAGTTCGTAGGCGTTGTTCCAGACGTTCTTGTACCATCTTTTCAATTTCTCTTTCCGAGAATCGCATGGTTCGTGGTCGATTAGGAATTGCGTCAACTATATCATCTTCGATGGGAATTATGGTATGTTGCTTTGATCCGGGGCCGATGGGTTGCGGCCTCGTCCGACCCATTTTTCTTCGGACATGTTCATCGGAAGGTTTCGAATTGTTCTTTTGCGGACTGTGCAGTGATCGTTGCTCGCTTGCAGGGCTGTCCGCTTGTTGCGAGATCTGATCGACTTGTCTCGGTGTTCTTTGAATAGGATTTGCCCTAGTTGCTCTAAGGTTTCTAGGAACTTGCTCGGGTACTAGTAATTCTCCTGGGCAGAGTGAATTAAAGAGCATAGCGATCTATCGTAGCTTCTCCCGAGTGTCTGACAGTGGAACCGGGATCGCTGGAGCCACATGGTCTTCTAGTACCGCATTGGCGGGGATCCCTTGTTGTCCTTGGGGATTTTGAATGTTTATCCCTAGTGGTTCCTCCTGATTCGGCAGCTGCTCGTTCTCTTGCTGATTGTCATTTATTATAGGGACGTTATTGTTGGTATCGTCTGGTTGATCCTCAGATGTGTTACGAGGGTTCGTCGTGTTACTCCTTACTCCGTTACGGGCGCTCTTCCTTGGGCGAGCCATATGCCGATCGAATAATTAACCTAGCCCCACGGTGGGCGCCAACTGATTTAACCGTTTTTCGTCGGGTTAGATTAAATCAATAAAGATATGCTTTAGTGGTCAAATTAAGTGTAGATTATAGGGCTTTGTTACTTTATTCTGGATGGATCAATCTCAAGGAAGCAATTACGTAAAGAACAATAAGTAAGCAAAACGATGAATATGTAAATAGTATAGCAAAAGCTTTTCTATTAATTATGTTATCAGATTGCCAAAGTAGGTAGGCATAAGCTCTGAATGTATGTTGTCAGTAATACAATGTTTAACTAGGTATTTATATGACATTAACCCTAGCTTTACAAGAAAACATAATCCTAATAGGACTAGGCATAGCAATCCTTATGGAACTCGGGCATTGCTCTTGGTCGTCGAGGATTGCTAATGTAGATCGGACCTGGCAGGTCTTTAATGAATTAGACTCCTGGTCGGTCCGAGCGTATAAGGACTAGTCATTACGATTATTATAAGGGGTGCGAAATAGCCCCCATCATCCATCTTTTAACCAGACGGATGAGCGGAAAACAACATACTGGAAAAAGGCTTCTCTCATGAGCTCAAATCCAAAACTAAAAAGAAGCAAATTTAGTCTTGTTTCATATCCTTTGCTAGGTATGTCCAGAATTTGCCAGTCTGAACTTCATCTTGCTCTATATTAAAATTGACTAAAATTGACGTAGTTTAAAGCTTCCCCCCTACATTGAACCTCAAAATCACAACGTCGGCTTCAATTCGGGCACAGAGTTAGTTAATAACTTGGAGATTGCCTCAAATTCCCTCTAATTCGCGGCCACTGTTTTCTTCATTTCTTTTCTCCGTTGGCTGACAGTCACTTTATCTTCCATGTGAGTTTAGCTTTTTGTTGTGGCCATCGTCATGGTTTTGTTTTGCTTCAGAAGAATTCTTTAGTTGATTAGCCATCTCTGCAGCCACTGTGCGCTTATGGGATTTTGGGCTACTATTTCTGCTCTAGGTAAGTTTGTTTCTTTATTTATTTAATTTGCAGTGGTTTTTCTCTATATATGAAAAATATTGGGTAGTTAATTCCTACAAGTCACATTCATTCCCTTGGTTTTTGCTCTGCTCGAGTACTTGTTGTGAGTTCATTGTTTGTTTACTTAATCTCATTTTTTAGTCTTTTATTGTTTTCATTTGGTGCACGGACATCCATACTTTGATGTGAATCCCGACTGACTGGAGTCTAACAGAAGGTCTCTGTAGGTTCACATCATCTACAGAGAATTTGTTGACCCGCCTTGATAGGTTATGAGCTTCTCCTATGAATATCTAAAATGTTCCGGTAAATCCTTGACGAAGGTATCCGACGGCTTTATGAATGTAGCTCATAAAGGTTAAGTCGAAAGAATAATTTCAAGACCATAATCCATAAGAGTCAAGACACATGAGCTTGACCGATAAAATATCCATAACCTTAGTCTTTACTGGGAGACCAACTAATGGAAGGACTAAGTCGTACATTGAAATTGTAAAGGAGAAAAAGGTTCACTGAATTAATTCATAAATGATTGGGATCCATAAGCTTGTCGACTATAGAGTGTGGAAGAACTTTCAAATTAGCAGGGGTGCTAATTTTGGAATGGTCAATCTGATGGGATAGTGCCCTGCAAGCCAATACATTTAGCTTGTACTGGAACTATCATTATCTTTCTTTAGTATAAATGAATTAATACGCATGTTTATTTATATGTGTATAAGGATAAACAATGGCCAACTTCATCTCTAGCGAATACATTTAAGCCATTGGTTGAAATCCTTAGATTACATTTGACTATGGGACGATTCATTTCAGTACTGAGTGCAATCATGAAACAGTCTCCAAGTTCGTAATCTTAAAACTGTTCCAAGTCATAGATTCCGAACGAGAAGGGGTATCGTAGGAATCGTCAAGACTTGTACGAGTATGCATGATTCACATGGAGTGAATTTGCAGCGTTTCATGAGCAAGGCATTTGAGGCCAGTGCATATGAGTAGGTGGTTCAATGGAGGATTGAACGCATCGAACGACCCGAACAGAGAAACCCATTGTGAAAGCGCATGTCGCATATCGGTGATGGGATGTTTCTCAAGGATTATAATAGTGTACGATTTAGTCCTTTGACTTGAGGTGCTAGGGCGAATTCGGTGCATGAAAGTGCGTACTTAGATCTAGGTATAGGTCACTTAGCTTGATCATAGCATGCCTAGGTTGGGTGCGTATGGACATATACGCGAGTGGTTAGTACCAATATGGAATCTATTGACTCATCCTAATGGATGAGAGATTTTCCTATACGATTCTTAGATAATATATCCGAGGAATCCACGGCCGTGGTCGGTGACGGATTTGGGAAGGGGTTTCCAAATTTAGCAGTCACACTGGAATATTATCCTGAATTAGAAAGTATAGTTATCGAGACAAATTTAGAGGTGCCGATCAATTCACACACCCTAAGTCTTGATCGGGAATATTAGTCAATAGAAGGACCGTATGTACATGGTAATTATATGAGACGAGGTTCACAAGTATCAATTCACCTGAAGTTGGGCTTCATGGGCTTGTGGCTAGACATCGACCATGAAGTGTAGGTACTCCTGAGTTAATAGAGGATTTGATTCTAGGAGTGGTCAATTAAAGGTTGTTTAATTGACCGGAGCAATTTATTGTTCATAAATTAAATCACGAGGAATTTGTGGGCCTACTGCCAATTGATGGTGAACCCAGAGGGTCACACACAATACAATTGGACGGTGACTGTTATAAAGGATACTAAAGGAATTAATTGATTTAAAAGTAATTAAATCAATTAAATGAATTAAAGTATTAATTCAAGTGGAGATTAATTAATTGGTTGACTTAATTAATTAAATACTTAATTAAGTTGCTAATTAATTATATAAAAGAAATATTGATTTATAAAATGGATTGGGCATTTAATTAAAGTAGTTAATTAAATGAAGGCTTGCAAGACATGGGTTTTTTTAATTAAAAGCCCATAATGAGTCTTGCAAACCTAGGTCAAGTAGAAGTCTATAAATAGAGTTCTACCAGAGCTCAGAAAGCTAACACCCTGGCACAAAAACCCTGGCCTCTTTTCTCTGACCTGCGCCCCCTCTCCTGCGCAGCCACCTAGCTGCCGCCGCCTCCTCTTGGCCGTGAGCTGCTACACCGCCGCCGCACCACCTCCCTTGTTCCACCGTGCCAGATCTTGCTTTGCCAAGTAGATCTGCACAGTCCTGCAATAGCAAATCTCCTAGATCCAGTTCTGAGCCTAAGACTAGGAGGTGTTACCAGAATCCAGTTGGTGTGGACTATCTTTGGATGTTAGACATTTGGATCACTCCTGTGAACCAGATCCAGATCCAGAATCAGAATTGAAGGTTGCCACCACCTTGCCTGTGATGAGGTAAATTGCAAAACTCCCTTTGTTTTATTACTCTGTGTGTTATGCTTTATGCTTTTGTATATATAATATGGAGATTCTAATATGGGACCTTGGGTGCTTCGGAAAAATTTTAAAATTCCGCACTGTATGTTGTTCTGACAATCGGGGAACCTTAAACATACCCAACACAATCGATACAGTATTGATCAATTTATAGTATAGGTTTACTCGTATATATATAATTATAACCCGCGATCAATTATGTGGTGAACATACGGGGACATACACAAACACATCAAGCGAAAACATGAAACGAAAAAGTTGAACTCGACTTGGTCAATCCATTTGGACGCGAGAATCCGATTTAATTGGATTGAATCGAGATATCAAATTAAAAAGGTTTTTAATTTGATAAGAAAAATTAATTAAATTCGATAGAAAATATTTAATTAACTAAACTTGGAATTTTATTTAATAAAATAAAAATTAATGAGAATTAATTTACTGGGCTACGAGTCCAATTTAGAGGATAAAGGAGTTTTAATTAGTGGGTCACTAATCTTTGAGATTTAGATGGGTCCAAGACTAATTAAAATACAACTATTTAATTAATGAAGTCTTACATTAATTAAATGGCTTAGCCCATTTAGTAAGTAGTCTTATTAGGGGAATGATTAAAAAATCTAAATATAACCCATCAAGTCTGGTAAGACGATTTAATTAAGCTTCACCACTTAGCATTTTTGTATAGCACGAAAAACAAGAAAGCAAAATCTCCCTCTCTCGCAGAAACTCTGAGACGCCGCCCCTACCTTGATAAAAGTCGATCGAATTCTTTTTTTCTTCTCGATTTAGCATTTTGATTTCTTCTGTGTTCTAGCCGATTAGAGATTTTAAGTTTTTGTGTGTGTATGTGGTGTGCTGAACCGTAGAGGCGCAACATATGGTGCGCTAAGCAAAAGCTTGAGACTGAAAGTGCAAATTGAAAGAGGTCGAGTTCGCGTCTCCGGGAATTTTCTATAGTGCAGAGTTTGGTTCGGATTTGCTGGGAAGCAGATATAACTCATTTATCCCAATTTGTTTACATGTATTAATTAATTTAAATAATCCGAATTGTATCTTGGCAAGATTCCCAAGGAGAGCCTAAAAAATTTATATTTTCACTGCCTGTGGCTCGTTTTCACATAAGAATCCCAACAGTCATATCAAAGTCAAACCGGCACTATATTTAAACTAATAAGCTAACTCTATTTATTAAAATCATATGTTTGATTTTTGTTGTTTATTAGATTAAAATGCATGTTAGATCTTTAGATTAAATCCGTAGGATAGATCTGTAGTTTTTAACGTGATTCTTAATACTGTAATTTTAAATTTGTTATTGTTATCATGTTTTTTATTTTGGATTAAATTGACTAAAATTATTTTTTTAATTACTGAAGAAATCAAGAAATTGTTATATAAAAACGTATATAAAACCGACATCTGAAAGTTGCACAGCATTGGCATAGTGATTGCACGGCAGTCGCAAATCGGTCGCATGTTGGATGGCACGGCAGTCGCACGACGGATGCACAACAGTCGCACAGCTGACGCACATTAGTTTACGTAAACTGCACGCTCGCAACAGTGAATTTGAGTTTCGGGAATTTTCATTTTCTGATAATCCTGAACAAAATCTTAGAGATTTGGTTGTTATGGAATCTTGATGAATATCTTAGGTTCCTCTCCATTTTGGAGGTCTTGGTGAATTCTATAAAAACTATTTGTATCACTTTGGTCCCTACCATTTTGGCGTGCAATGTACAGTAAATTTTTTGCCGAAAATTGTTCCCCTCGATTATATATTCCCAATTTTATGCACTTCTTCAACATAGATCCGAACTTATTATTAAAATTTGAAAATAAGAAAAATTTTATTATTCAAAGAGTATCTTGTACCTATTTGTTAGTATTTTTGTTCCAAACACTTCCAAATTTTTTTGGACTATACAAAAATATGAAAAAGAAAATCTCCTAAAAGAGGTGTTAACTAACTGGCCTATAGAATTCAGGCTCTTGTATTATTAAAATAGGGTAAAAAAATTGGTCTTCTAAAACACAACAAATTTGGACAACCTTAAAATGCAAGCACAACCTACTTCTACTATTTCTTTCTTTCAAAATATACGTGACATTCAATTTCATATTAAGTTCATGAGGTCCAGGGGTTCTTGGTTTCCTCTTTTGAATAATAAGATACTTGCACATGAGAGAAAATAATTCATCAATGTTCATCAATATGTTGCCTAAAACACAACAAATTTGGGCAGCTAAAATCTAGTATAGCAAACGTACTCATTAAACCACTACAATAAGGTTGAAACTCCAAAAGTTAAAGACACAAGATAATAAAGGTTCATTAGTTTAACTTAGGAGCCACACGAGCTTATGCTTTGGAAAAGAAATTTGATGTCTCGGCTCTCCTTGTCTGCCTAGCAAGTATAGTTCTGCAGCCTTTTCCAAGAGTTCTATCCTAGAAAAAAGCAAAGAACATAAATTCATTGACACGAGAAAAATTGAAAAACATAAGAAAAACATTGTTGATTCTATTAAATCTTAGATACAGCTTCATTGCATATGTATTTAGGAAAATATTGACAAGGGTGAAACAAATGCAAAATTTATTATAAAAAGAATACCTTTAAGTATCAGAGGGAGCCGGAGCCGAAGCGTCGGTAGATACGCCCTTCGGCACACCAACATGCACGCCCTTACTCTCATCTGGAACAATCGATAAATTTGGATTGACTCCAACATACATAATATATATATATATATATATATATATATATATGTAACATTTCAGAAATACTAATCTAATAAACATATTATTCTATTTTCACAAGAATAGATTCCAAAGTTGCTGGACATTTATCAAATTTTGTATCTAATATCAATGAAGTCTGAATCTTGATCAACTATAGGTGGAGAGAACTTCTACATGTATGCAACTAAAACATTTGACAAATCAAAAAGTTTTAAAGACTTGGAGAAATAACCTTCTAATGGTACATTGCTCGTGTTACGCAAGCAAGAAGTTGCGGGAGCTCGAGATCGACGTTTTGCAATGTAGTTTTCATCCATCGGCACCGGCGCTTTGAAACTGAATTGCGATGCATTGACACCTCCTTGTAAAAACTCCAGATTCTTATCCAAGAACCTGAAGGTGCGTCAGTAATTTCTTCTCAACTCCAAAAGATATATATATTTACACACAAACACACATACACACACACATCTATATGTATATATATAACATCTTACTTCTCCAGCTCAACCTTTGAGCGAAACCGTTTTTTGGATGGTGCAACATAGTGCCTGTTATGCCAAACAAACAAAGATAACTCAAAAGTTATTAGCATTCTAAAATGCATTCCAAAAGACTTGTAAATAAACAAAAAAAATTAAAAATTCAACTATACTTACACATCAGCAAATTTGGATCCTCCTGGAGTTCTCAATCTTAAAAGCCTCTGCCAGTTTAAAGGAGTCCTTGGAATATTGGGCTTGTCCTTTGCCCAACAATACCTTTCGTCTTGATCTTCAACATCAGCCGGATCTTCACATGATACTTGAGGACGCCACTCGCGAACTGTTGCACATGTGAAAGTTGTTTCATTGAATGTTTTTCGTATTTCCTCGTATTTTTCTTTGGACGGGATAACCCTCCATTTACCACACTCCTCGCACTGCACTGAGTAGAGTTGCACGGAGTCCCATACCCTATCGATTGGTGCCACTGTTGTTTGTTCCATTTTTTTTGCAACTGCATTAAACAAAAAGAACAATATTAAATCAATGCTATTTCTTTTATTTCAGAAATAAAACATTTATTTAGCAATATTAGGCAAAAGTAGAGCAAAGGATATTTGAAGCATGGGTATTATTTAGTTATGTTTTAATTGATGCATCGATTAAATATTTGAAATATACAAGATGCTCAACCAACAAATTAATAGCATTATAATATGTGAGTCGGCATAGGGATATGTGTGCATATCAATTTCACCATCGGAAAAAAAAAAAATTATGAGGACCTTATACTAAATTTGACTAATTCTTAACCAATAAAGCATATTTTCACGTGAAACTTAATAAATATACATTCTCTAAAATGACTATCACAAATTTTACAAGTCCTCCAAATAACCGCTAATATAATAACAAACACACTATCGTTTTTCATGAAAATCAATTTAATGACATCACGTCAATTTTTTACAAAAATTAACATAAAATTTAAATAATTTTTTTGCGCGCACAAATCAAAATTAGCCCAGTTCCCACAAAAGAAGAATCAGATAACCCACAACATAAATTTACGAGTCATCTTCAAATAATCTCAAATAAAACAACGATCACACTATCATTCTCCATGAAAAGCAATTTTACGACATCGCGTCAATTTAAAAAGAAATCAAATGAAATTCAAATCCTTATTTTGTGCTCCCAAAACAAAATTAGGCCGATTTCAATGAAAAAGAACAATTGGAAGACAATCGATTGAAGCTTCAAAACATACGATTTAAAAAAAAAATTGAAAAGCATAAATAATCAAGTCATTTATAAACCATTAAGAACAAATAAGCATTGGAAATAAAAAATATAAGCTCAATATCTTCTGAAATTGAAACATGCAACTCAAAATCATTTCTTTTATATCAATTGAGAAACACAAACCCTAAACATAAGAATGTATATATCTAACTAATCAACTAATCAGAAAAAAAAAATACATAAACCACACGGTGGAAACCTGAATGAAGAGATCGGCCCTGATTTATGTGAAGAATCTGTAATGGGAGAAATAATTGAAAAAATCAGAAAAGGAAAAACAAAAAAAAAATGTCTATAAAAAAGTATAAGCCTAATAAATTCTTATACCAATATAGATACATATATATACATGCGATAAAAAATAAAATGATACCACGGAATCGGCAAGAAAAACACAATGTAAGATCTGATATCCTTCGCTTCGAAGCGGTGTGGTGAGTTAACTCTAAGTGATATAACTCTAAGAGAAAGATCTCATGAGTGAATTTCCTTTCGGACGGGGATTCGCTCCTCCCTTGCTTGGTTCTAGTTAGTCAGCTACCGAGCTTTCACTTTCAAATCAATCAACCTCGTGCTTTAGATCAGCTAATAGAAAGAGAGAGAGAGAGGGAGTGATATGTTCGAAGCGGTGAGAGAGAGAGAGTGAGTGATATGTTCGATGCGGTGAGAGAAAGAAAGAGAGAGAGAGTGATATGTAATATCTGAAATTCTAGCGTTGTTATATATATATATATATATAGAGAGAGAGAGAGAGAGGAGAGTGTGTGTGAGAGAGCACGAGGGTATGTATCTGTGTGTGCGTAATATCATGAAAAAAAATCAGTAATAAGTCCAAAGCAATTCATCTTCAGATGGTCCCCATAGAAAATTATACCGTCCATAAATTGAAAAAATAGGCTTTTATTATTTTCCCTTTATATTTTCATTCTGTTTCTTTCCGATAAGTTTTGAATCAATACTCAATACATTATATATTTAGAAAGGTGCGTGTTGACCTCAATTGGTTGATTTGCCGAAAATTCAATTTTTTCGAGTTTTAATTTTAATAATGCTTCAAAATTCTATTATTGGCCTTCTCTAAATATTAATGTAATGACGTTTATTACTATATATAGGGGTGCTCGATGAAACTGTCAAACTGTTCACAGCCCCAACCCAAACCGACCGCAATTCACGGGTTGAATGATGAATGAGTTGGACTTGGACTTCGTGAAAAATATGGCAAATTATGATCGGGTTTGGATTTATATTTAAAAAACCGCATAAACCGCACACAACCGCATGTATATAAAATAACAAATTGTGTTTTATTATTGAAAATAATTTAAGCACATACATACTTTTAATTTACCGTCTTAACCCCAAAGCCTAATTTATCCCTTAAAATTACTCGAAACAATTAATTAACTATCCAAGTTAAATTCTATCGATTGATAATCACTAATATCAACTTTAATAATTAAAGTATTTTCTATTTTTGTTTATTGTTTGAAAAAATCTTGTTCAGTTTTGTATTTGAGTAACAATTATTGATCTTTATATAGCAAATGTAGACTTTAACTAGGTTAACAAATTAAAGCTGAAAATTATGAAAAAGTATTATTGTTTATATGATTATGGAACATTCAAGAATTTTATTCTAAGATAAAAGTACAATAATAAAATAGCAAGTCGCAATAAATTAGAGTAATGTCTCATAAAAAATACTTGATTAAAATAGGAAAAACTAAGACCGCAAAACCGCCCCAACCCGAAGGGACCGTAAAATGCAATCTCTAGACAAATTGGGTTGTGTTTGGTCTAGAGTATTAAGAACCCGCAAATACTGGGTTGGGTTTGGGTGAGTATAAAACCGCAATAGACCGCACCGCGAACACCCCTAACTATATACTTTGTATATATACCCACCTAATTTAAAGATGTAATTGATAATCTTTTTCAATATCACTCCTCATTAAGAAGTCATCATTAATTATATATTTGAATGGTGGGTGTTGATACTAATTGGTTGAAATCACTACTAGGAAAAAAAGCTGAAATTTCGATCGATATTTCTATCGATTTTCAAAAAAATTGGTCGAAAAAATGTGATTCCAACCAGTTCAAATTTCGACCAATTGGGATCAACACACACCATTAAAATATTATATTTTGACTTATTTTAGCCAATTTTAAATTTGTTCAAATCTTATTTAAATCCCCGAAAATAAAAAAATAACAAAATTCTAACACAATATTAAAAAATAACATAAGTCTCACACAATATTCAAATTAAACATCAAACAACTGCACTTGCCATTCGTTGGTTATTAGCGGCATCCTGAAAATGTACGGTTCAAAATATTGGCGCACGTGTAAACAAGGTGCCCTACCAACTGAGCTATAGTCCTTAGTGCTTGTAATGCATATTTTATCATGTATATAATTTCTTGTCAAGATGAATATTCTATGATCCAACTGTTGGGTTTGTGCCTCGATTGTCAATACAACAGAGTGCGGAATTTAAAAATTTTCAAGACACACCCACAGTCCCATAAATAAAGTCTCCATATTATGTATACGAAAAGCAAGAAACGAACGCAAGCATAAATAAAACATAGGGGGTTAATCGAAATTACCTCACCACAGCTCGGTGGTGGTTACCTCCAGGCTTCATGTTCGATTCACAATATAGTGATCCAAGTGTCTCACCTCCAGAATGTATCCACACCAACTGGATTGTAGCAACACTTCCAAGTCGTAGGCTAAGAACTGGAACTTGAAAGTTTGTCAACAAAGGTACTTGTGAACTTGATCAGGACTTTGATCTAGGTTCGGGTTTGGAGATCAACTGGAAGAAGACCAAACACGCAGGACTTATGCGGCTGGATTTGGTTCGGCCAAGCTTGGATCGGCCAGGTTAGGTTCGGCCGAGCTAGGATGGGCGACTAGGGTTAGGGGCGAAATAGTTTTGGGGCGGTTTTGCAATTTATAAAACTTATTTCGAAAATCAGATTTTTCTCTCTCAAAATCGGCTGCTTTTTTTCTCTCAAAAATTTTGCAGGGTTTTCTTTCTCGTTATTTATGAAGAGAATGGAAGAAGGTATTTATAGGAGAAGAGTCCTACTCCTATAAGATGTCTTCTTCCTTGTTTATCAAATCTCTTCTTCCTTATCTAATTAGGAATCTGAGATTTGATATATCTCTTCTTGCTTGTCTTCCAAGATTAAAAACTTCCTTTTCCTTATCTTCAAAAATCGCCCCCTATCACTTCTACTTGTGATAATTACAAATCGACCCCTTTGTCATTTAATTGGCTAATTCGAAAATCACCAATTAAATTTATTCTTCCAACTTAATTAATTAACCACTTTAATTAATTTCATAATTAATCAGATAACCCTTAATTAATTAATTGAACATTAATTAATTAAATATCTAATTAATAATATCTTACTTGAATTAATGCTTTAATTCAATAACTTTGATTTAACAACTTTAAATCTTTCACATTTCCCTTAATGACTGTCACTGTCCAATTGTATTGTGTGTGACCCTCTGGGTTCACCATCAATTGGCAGTAGGCCCACGACTCTCGTGATTTAATTAACGAGCAATTAAATGCTCCGATCAACTTTAAACTATCTTTAATTGACCACTCCAGAATTAATTTCCTTATTAATTCAAGAGTACCTACACTTCATGGTCGATGTCTAGCCACAAGCCCATGAAGCCCAACTTCAGGTGAATTGATATTTGTGAACCTCACCTATTATAACTGCCATGTACATACGGTCCTTCCATGACTGATTTCCCGACCGAGACCTAGGGTGTGTGAATTGATCGGCACCTCTAATTATCTCGATTCTGTACTTTCTAATTCAGGATAGTAATTCCAGTGTGACTGCTAAATTTGGAAGTCCCTTCCAAATTCGTCACTGACCGTGGCCACGGGTTTCTCGGAACTATTATCGAAGAACGTACAGGAAATTCTCCCACCTTATCAGGATGAGTCGATGGATCCTTTCTTAGTACTAACCACTCGCGTACACTTCCGTACGCACCCAACTTAGGCATGTTATGACCAAGCTAAGTGGCCTATACCTAAATCAAAGTACGCACTTTCATGCACCGAATTCGCCCTAGCACTTCAAGTCTAAGGACTAAATCGTACACTATTATAATCCTTGAGAAACATCCCATCACCGATATGCGACATGCGCTTCCACAATGGGTTTCTCTGTTCGGGTCGTTCGATGCATTCGATCCTCTATCGAACCACCTAGTCATATGCACTGGCCTCAAATGCCTTGTTCATGAAACTACAACAAATTCACTCCATGTGAATCATGCATAATCGTACAAGTCTTGACGATTCATTCGATACCCCGTCTCGATATGAATCTATGACTTGGAACGTTTTCGAGATCACGACCTTTGAGACTGTTTCATGATAAGTGCACTCAGTACTGAAGTGTATAGTCCCATAGTCTATTGTGAACTCAGGATTTCATCCAATCGCTTAGATAGGTTCGCGAGAGATGAAGTTGGCCATTGTTTAATTCACGTACTATGAATAAACGGGCGTATTAATTATAAACCATAAGAAGATAGTCCTCAAACAAGCTAATTTAGATTGGCTTGCCGGGCACTATACTATCAATCTCCCACTTGCCCTAAAGCCAATCACAACATTTCTAAGACCCATCTATACCAAGATGTCCCTTGAACCATTTGTGAAAGAGCTTCATTAGTGGATCTGTTAAGTTGTCTTGTTGAGATGACGTAGTACTTTTACTCGTCTCAACTACTTATGATTTTTTCAATCATTTGGTTTTGTGTTTAGATTCTTGATGAGATCTCGATTTTCTTTCATTGAGCAATAGATTGTTTAAATCGGTTAGGATTATAACAAGCTTTCGTCATGCTAGGTAATTCATCCAATGGATGAATGTTTTCTCATCTAAACACCTTTTGTGTGTGTGCAGCATCACAATGGTGCTTTTATTCTGATTGAGTTGGCAATGGCATACTATTGGAATTTCTTCCAATATACCTCTGCTCCATCGAAACAGAATAAATCATCCACTTTTGACTTTGAAAATCTCGAATTAATAAATCCTTCGAGTTTCAATTCTCCACTATTACCATAGACCAGCAACATATCCTTTAATTATCTTCGAGGATTGCTTTATGGTAGTCCAGTGTCCTTGACTGGAGTTTGACTTATCAGTAGCTCGTGAAATATCAGAGCTTTTGATGAGTCAGGTCATGTACAAGACTTTGCATGCTACATGCAATCCAAACGCTTAAGCATAAGGCTTCTTGAGACAATTTCTTCTTTACTTATTAAATGCAGGGCATTCACATTAAATAAGACAGAGAAATTCATATCTCTATGGAATTGATCCTTTCTTGGATTTTCCATATAGTCTTTGTACTTAGATTTGTGAATTTCAACATCTACTTTTCTTTATCTACTTTAGATACGTATCGCCAGTACGTGAGATGCAATTCCAAATCTATTCATGGAGAATTGCGTGATTGACACGCTTTCGTCTGTGCTTCTCTGATATTCTTATATCAATCTTGATGTATAGAACATCTACTTGTTACTTTTCGAACTCAACTGTACTCCCACTGATCCTTTTGCACAAATGGAATCCATATGCCTTTTGACAATTCAACATTCTTGATTGACTTATCAAGTTGCATGTTCCAATTCGGAAAAAAGTCAGAGATTGACCTTTGGATTTGAATAGAGATCATCTCATCAATTGTGAGATGCAGAATCCATTTCCAATAGTCATATGTCGGTAGTCAACAACCACCTTTCTATGTCTAATAGTTTCAAAAATGGGTTTTGACGTTTTAAATGGAGAGAAGGTATTTTCATAGATCTTTTAAAAGACTTTTGAATAATCACTTATCGCCATTTAGCGAGTCAAACTTATCACTTTGAATCTTATGGCTTCATGCCATATCCCTTGATTTATGTCTAAACATATTTTTCTTTGTAATCTTGGATTAAATATCTAATCACTCAACTTTGTAAAATGGAATAGTGAGTTCCTTACGAATTTGATTAGATTACTAAGAATTTGTGCAAAAATCGGTTCATTGGGTTTCGGGGTTTACTCCCACTATTTGTGGGGATGGGTCCAATGTCTTTTGGACTTCATCAAGTTTTTATGACATTCCCTTATTTCCTTTGACAAAAGATTCGTCAACATAGGAATAAGCTACTCACGAGATACTTTCGTTTCTCGTTGTCATAGAACAGGTATCCAATGGATTTCTTTGGATACCCCACAAATATTTGTATGAATCGGATCTACCATCGAATTTCTCATACACGGGTATTCTCTCATTTCATAAATGATTTGGTAGTGTAAGAACTTTCTTCGGAAGGCACTACACCAAGTTTCTTGAAGAGTCAGGAGAGGCTATCCCCTTAATGTGAATGAAGGAAGTTTAGCAAGATCATAGTTGTGAATTTGAACTAGGTTCGACCCCCTTCTTGATTTGCTTCATGAGAATTCTATTCTCGTTTTAGATAATCGTGGAATTAATTGCTTATGTTTCAGCAAGCTTGATTAGATCAAAAGTGCTTTCGTCATAATGCATTTAGTTGCTTCATTTCCAAGACGTCTGTTGAATTGCTTCAATAGTCTCAGAATTGTACTTTAATTATGACACATATACTTTGACGATTAAGAAATCGTAAGTATATCTGAAGTAACGTTCTTCTTGAACTAGTGCTTTTAGTTCTTCCACGTTTGTCCTAATGGATTGAATCCATTCGGTTGAATTGCTTGGAATGCTAAATATTCCATTAATTTCGGTTATCAATCCTTCAAGATTTGAAAGTTATGAATTTATCCAAGTTCCTTATTTCAAGAACAATAGATAAAAGCTTCCCTTTCGTATCTATCTTCAGGAAGAATGACCAAAAAGAACATTTCAATCGTGGACGATTATCTTGCCACGTTTTTCGATTCAGCGTATAGTTTTTCGTAGTTTTGATTTGTTTATCATTGTATTTATTTCTATGCTTTAAAGCATCAATATTTGTACAAAGTTAAATAGCTTTAATTAAATAAATTCCATTCTCAATGGTAAAGCAATAATGTCTTGTACAAAAATTTGAAATAAAATCTCAAAGACAAACTAAAACTAAAGACTTATGCTAATACGAAAAACTAATATTTCTTTATGCAAAGTTCTAGGTCTAGATAGTCTTTGACCCAATCCCTGAAGTGATTCTCCCTTATCTCTCTATGCATTGATTGCATCCTCCTTTTAAGGAATTTCTTCCTTTTAGGTCGAGAGGGAACACCATCATCACCTGCAAATACTTTTACAGACATGAAAGTTCTATCAGATGTCTTACATCATAAAGAATTTAACAGGTGTATAACTTAAAAGTCATACCATTGTTAATTCTGTTCAGGAATTTCTTTCCAGCATAATCCTTCATTTGTTCTTCGTAGTCACACATATGGCAGCTCCACTCATATAGACCATATCCAAGCAGATGGGCATCCTCATATTTGTCTAACAACTCATGCAAGTGTTTTGTTTCAATTCCATCAACCGGAATATCACAATGTTGCAAGAAATGATCGAAGTCTTTAGACAAGCCATTGAGAGTAATGGTTATCTCATCTTCTTTAGATATTCGAGTTCCAAACTTTCTGAGTCGTTTGAACATCTTGGCTAAGTAAGAACAATATTCTCTAACATTGCCAAACTCATCCATGTTTGTCTCATAGAGTGAATAGCTCATAAAGTTCCCCAAAGTTTGTTCGGTTTGAAAATGTAACACAACTCGTTTGAATGGGACAGTGGATGGTGAATGGCTAACAAAAATAGACAACATATAAGCAGACAGGTTTAACATTAATACTTATAATTAACGAAATTTGGACTTTTTATCGAAAAAGTTCTCCCACTATTTTATCGAAACTGTGACCCCTTCTAGTTTCGGGAAATTCTATTTCCTAGTAGGTCTTGACGTCCCAGCAGCAATTAATTGTACCCACGACTCGTGGCCATACAATTAATTCCCTAGGTAGGTATACATATTACCAATTGTGTCTACCACACAACCTTCAAGCTATTTTGCCTCGTTTTTCGCATTTATCTAGCACTGCTACATCATAAATGTTACTACGCGTTTAAGTCTAACCCATTAATCGTGATAAGCAACGGGCCCGGTCGTGAACTCCCCGTAACTAGTTATCGGTCGATATTCACATCCCGACCAATCCCTACCCTTGTCGTATTTAGTTAAAAATAGGAATCGAGGAATTTCGTGTATTGTCCCTTTCTTCGACTCGGGTGCCAGACTCTGGATCACCTTTATCGATAAGTAGACAACTTACACTAGTCCCTATTAATGGAAGGCTTGGATCTATAAAACTTCATTTTATAGTTTACCCAATATGACTTAATATTTATTCGAGAGGGGATTTTCGGTTTTGAAAGTTTGAAGAAACTCTCCTCGAGATCTCACCGTTTCAATTATGCTTTATCTTTTATTACGATCTAGATACTAGCGCGCATACACACAAGCAATCATAAATCGACAAATAAATGAAAGCCATACAAGCCTAACATTCATGCTACCACAATATGTTTTCGATCAGGAGCCTCCTATGCAGGCCATCATCGAGCCAGTGATGTTGGCCCTATTGGTCAATCTAAAGGGGTTCAAACAGGCCTATGCTATTACACAATGTACCACGCATACGCGGCCTTCAATTCTTCATGGGCTCCCACCTTGCTTGTAAACGGGCCTCCACCCTAGACTAGGAAAGCAGTAAAGCCCTATTCTATTACAAAGGCTCAAAGTGGCCCAAAACAATAACAGGCTCGCAGGCCCAATAAAACCAAACATTAAATTAAACCAATCACATCTACCCTAAGGTCAAGGCTCGGCGCGATCGAAAACCACGTAAACAGTTCACGTTGAGCAAGAAACATGTAAACATCTTTTACTTTCTTTCTTAATTTTAAAACTACCTTTTAAAACTAACTTCCTATTGATTTCTTACTTTTAGTCACTTCTAATTATGACAAGGAAAAATTCTTGGATAAACAAAACAAGTTTTCTGCTTTAAAACAGATCCGGATTTTCAACTTTTGAAAAATTGCAGTTCGGCCCCTGTACTTTCGGAAATTGCACTTTTAACCCCAAAACTTTTGAAAAGTTACAAAACACCCCAAAACAGTTTTCGGACAGAAGGACCAGAAAATAAAAATTTTGAATCCAGAAAATATTTCGAATTGCAAACTGACCCCTGAAATTTCGGAAATTACAAAATAGCCCATAAATTTTCGAAAATTGCAAAATGGTCCAAAAACCCGTGCGATCAGAATTTCATAATCAGCCCATAAATTTCTAAAATTTCCAGAAACAGAAAATTAATTTTCAGCCCTAATATTCAAGATTTGCGATTATTGCAAAATAGTCCTGATTTTTCGAAAAACTATAAAAACGCCACAGATCTGAAAAATCAGTTTTACCCAATTATAGATCCAGTCATAACAAGTAAGAATCAATCGACAGAACATAATTCTAAAGTGTTTTCATACACATAATCAAACATATACGATAAACACATTATGTTCAGGCTTTTACGTATAATAAGTATGGAGTTGGCTCTGATACCACTGTTGGGTTTGTGCCTCGATTGTCAATACAACAGAGTGCGGAATTTAAAAATTTTCAAGACACACCCACAGTCCCATAAATAAAGTCTCCATATTATGTATACGAAAAGCAAGAAACGAACGCAAGCATAAATAAAACATAGGGGGTTAATCGAAATTACCTCACCACAGCTCGGTGGTGGTTACCTCCAGGCTTCATGTTCGATTCACAATATAGTGATCCAAGTGTCTCACCTCCAGAATGTATCCACACCAACTGGATTGTAGCAACACTTCCAAGTCGTAGGCTAAGAACTGGAACTTGAAAGTTTGTCAACAAAGGTACTTGTGAACTTGATCAGGACTTTGATCTAGGTTCGGGTTTGGAGATCAACTGGAAGAAGACCAAACACGCAGGACTTATGCGGCTGGATTTGGTTCGGCCAAGCTTGGATCGGCCAGGTTAGGTTCGGCCGAGCTAGGATGGGCGACTAGGGTTAGGGGCGAAATAGTTTTGGGGCGGTTTTGCAATTTATAAAACTTATTTCGAAAATCAGATTTTTCTCTCTCAAAATCGGCTGCTTTTTTTCTCTCAAAAATTTTGCAGGGTTTTCTTTCTCGTTATTTATGAAGAGAATGGAAGAAGGTATTTATAGGAGAAGAGTCCTACTCCTATAAGATGTCTTCTTCCTTGTTTATCAAATCTCTTCTTCCTTATCTAATTAGGAATCTGAGATTTGATATATCTCTTCTTGCTTGTCTTCCAAGATTAAAAACTTCCTTTTCCTTATCTTCAAAAATCGCCCCCTATCACTTCTACTTGTGATAATTACAAATCGACCCCTTTGTCATTTAATTGGCTAATTCGAAAATCACCAATTAAATTTATTCTTCCAACTTAATTAATTAACCACTTTAATTAATTTCATAATTAATCAGATAACCCTTAATTAATTAATTGAACATTAATTAATTAAATATCTAATTAATAATCTCTTACTTGAATTAATGCTTTAATTCAATAACTTTGATTTAACAACTTTAAATCTTTCACATTTCCCTTAATGACTGTCACTGTCCAATTGTATTGTGTGTGACCCTCTGGGTTCACCATCAATTGGCAGTAGGCCCACGACTCTCGTGATTTAATTAACGAGCAATTAAATGCTCCGATCAACTTTAAACTATCTTTAATTGACCACTCCAGAATTAATTTCCTTATTAATTCAGGAGTACCTACACTTCATGGTCGATGTCTAGCCACAAGCCCATGAAGCCCAACTTCAGGTGAATTGATATTTGTGAACCTCACCTATTATAACTGCCATGTACATACGGTCCTTCCATGACTGATTTCCCGACCGAGACCTAGGGTGTGTGAATTGATCGGCACCTCTAATTATCTCGATTCTGTACTTTCTAATTCAGGATAGTAATTCCAGTGTGACTGCTAAATTTGGAAGTCCCTTCCAAATTCGTCACTGACCGTGGCCACGGGTTTCTCGGAACTATTATCGAAGAACGTACAGGAAATTCTCCCACCTTATCAGGATGAGTCGATGGATCCTTTCTTAGTACTAACCACTCGCGTACACTTCCGTACGCACCCAACTTAGGCATGTTATGACCAAGCTAAGTGGCCTATACCTAAATCAAAGTACGCACTTTCATGCACCGAATTCGCCCTAGCACTTCAAGTCTAAGGACTAAATCGTACACTATTATAATCCTTGAGAAACATCCCATCACCGATATGCGACATGCGCTTCCACAATGGGTTTCTCTGTTCGGGTCGTTCGATGCATTCGATCCTCTATCGAACCACCTAGTCATATGCACTGGCCTCAAATGCCTTGTTCATGAAACTACAACAAATTCACTCCATGTGAATCATGCATAATCGTACAAGTCTTGACGATTCATTCGATACCCCGTCTCGATATGAATCTATGACTTGGAACGTTTTCGAGATCACGACCTTTGAGACTGTTTCATGATAAGTGCACTCAGTACTGAAGTGTATAGTCCCATAGTCTATTGTGAACTCAGGATTTCATCCAATCGCTTAGATAGGTTCGCGAGAGATGAAGTTGGCCATTGTTTAATTCACGTACTATGAATAAACGGGCGTATTAATTATAAACCATAAGAAGATAGTCCTCAAACAAGCTAATTTAGATTGGCTTGCCGGGCACTATACTATCACCAACATCCTAAATTTTTTAGTGGTATTGGTTAGAAGTATAACAACAACATATATAATGTTTTAGAAACATCGTTCGAGTTGGGCATTTGAGATTGGTCCTGCGGAGGTGGTGGCTAATCTAGAGCACTGAAATTCAAAAAATTGGGGAAAATGTCTAGTAAACTAATATCAGATAAGTGTCGATAAATAACAGGCTGAGTAAAATTGGGCACATACTGTGAAGGTTGAGACGGGCCAGCCTAAAGCTCAAAAGCTTCATTTATTGTGAAATTTTGAATGTATCTATGTTGCATGGCTAGATTCAACATCATACTATATTCCTCCATCATGGCTTGGTTCCTCATCCTAAATTGCTCCATCTCGGTCTGGTGCCTTGACTGGATTGTTTCCATTATCTCAAGGAATGTTGCCAAATGAGTTTCTACTTGGGCAAGTTTTTCAATGTTCTGAGGATAAGGTTGATATGTACCGTAAGTGTTTTGCATCGTGTAGAATGCGAAGGACATACATGATTAGCCCGACCTGCCAGTTTGATCACAGTCCCCATTTTCGACACATTTTGTGTATGTATCCATACATGAAAGTTAAAAATGTTCAATTATATAATAAACATGTAAGTTAAAAATACTCAAGAAATAACAAAATTTGTTTATCATATCTGCATTTGAACCTCAGGAGGCGGGGTAACAGGTTCTTCTCATTCTCTAACCTGACTTGATGCACGAGTGGTGATTATGGCCAAACTTGTCGAAACAAAGCGATCGATGTAGAATAGATTGGACGGTCATATCCACGTGGAGATGACTAAAACAAGCTAAAAATGTTAGTAAACAAAGTAGCTTTAAAGATAAATAAACAAACTAATTAACGAAGCGATTTTATTTTAAGAAAATTTAAAGAAAAGTAAATTTTTGGTTGTTGTAAACTATAATAATTAGAACGGTAATATGTCAAGAATCCTTTATATACTTCGTTCACTTATTTGTATTGATTCATGAAAATACTCAGTTGAAAGTTTCACATCCCAAACAATCAATTGGAAAATAATGAATTGAAGAACACATAAAGTTGAATGCAAGGAACGGGTGACAGACGAGTTAGAACACAAGATTGGTGTCAATGAAATTTGAATGATATTATGTCGATCTATGGAAACAAAGATTACATACATAACAATTGTATTCATCAAAATGATGAAGAAGAGACATCTAAGGATCACAAGCTAAAAAATGAACAAGTACCAACATAGAATTGGGGCGAAACAATTAATTACAGTGAAACTATGCTCAAGAGAGCTTACTAAATTCGAGGGATAAATTTGGAGATGAATACATTTAGAATCAAAATTACGAATTCTGAGTAAGGTAAACTCGATAATGAAATTCAAAAGGATTAGGGCTATTTTAGTCATTCCATATGTACTTCCAGAAAGGTCACTTGATTCAAATATTTCAATTCACGAAAAATCATGGATCACACACATGTACAATAATAACCCGACAATAATATCAACAATAAAGTTTAAATAACGTTATGGAATTCGGGATACCACCAACAAAATAATAAATCAAGAAAACACATAATCAAGCAAAAATAATCATTAACCCCAAGGACTCGTACCAAACATATGGTTTCGGTTGCGGTTTAGCCCTAAGAGGGAACTACCCAATGTGGGTAGAGACCCTAAAGTCATGACAGTGAGTCCCACCTTACTAGCACCTCAGTACAAATTTGAGGATCCTATCCTAGCCTTGAGTCAAAGCTCTGATACCATATGTGACTGCCCGGCTCCGCGGGTTCGTCGGATAACAGTCGAAAAATTATTATTATTTTGAAAAATTGTTAAAATATCGAAACTTTTTTTAAAGAAACAATAAATTAAAATCGAGAATTAAAAGTTTTAAGCGGAAGTGGTTTAAAATAAAATAAGAACAATTTAAATTACGAAGTTTTGACAGAAAAAAATCAATTTTCCATAGTAGATATTTAAAGCGGAAGCATTTAGTCACAATATATCAAAATATTTGAACAAAATCAACCGAGAGATATAAATAAGTAATTTATGAAAATTTTATATCTTTTACGAAAATATAAATCATCTTTAACGATTCGAATATTCTAAGCAAGGTCTTAAACAAATTCTAAAAAGAACCTAAATCAAGAATAAACATAATTACTCTCCCAAATATTAGGGTGGTACTGCAATCGCGATGATATAACCGCAACCCGACTATTATTTTCCAGAACAGCTGAAACTGAAAAGAGTGAAACATGGAACGCATAAGTTGATCTTCCAACTTAGTGAGGTTGTGTGCGAATTTGCATGGTGATGCATGGATGCAACATATTATATAATGTGAATATGTTATTAAGCAAATTAAGTATGTATTCAAGACAGAAGAAACACGGAATTCACATAACTCATAATTTCTGATGCCGTCTTCCACTTAACCTCCGTCCTCAGACTGATGTCCATCCAAACACACCAAGTAAGGATCGACCTTACTATCTAATATGCATCGATATGCCTTTGCCTAAGTTCGTCCTTACTCCCCAAGTGTTCCTCCCCACTTGGAGTGTAAGGCCAGGCCTATGGGTAACCGTGACAATCCCACCGGCCCTTGCCATCCAGGTTGGCATTGGGTCCATATACCAATCAAAAGGGGCCCACACACAATCGAAAACAAACGGAAACACATAATCGGAAACAAACGCAAACATACGGTCGAAAACAAACAGAAACATAACATATCAAACATAAACAACATATTATCAAACATTTAACAACTTATCAGATGCAATTTTGGGTATCATGATGATATAGTAAAATATATATATGCAATTAGTAGATTTTGATGTAGCGTGCGTTGGGATTATCATGTTGATATACTAAATATTTCATGCGAGTAAAGTAGACCTAACAAGTCCAATCTATACGTGACAACATGCAAGAGAAATTAGAATATAACACATGCTTTGCTATTAAGAGCACAAGTAAATGTTTGACTCGATCTACTAGCACATCGGACTGACATACAAACTCAACACAATATAGCGACTAAAACTCCACAAGTGCAGCGTATCCGAAACTTGAGCAAGTACGTATATGACTTAGAATTTATCAAACCACCTTACTTAAACATAACTAATGAAAATCCTATAGAAGGATTTCCTAAACTAACACATCGCACAAAATTGATTAGAACTTTCGACATCAACTCCACTTAAAAGTAATTATTTTCAAAACTCAAAATAATTATTACATAAATCAGCGCCAAAACAACAATTTATTTCCTTTATTTTCAATATTTACAAAACAACCCTTAAACTTTTAAAAACATCCATTTTTGCGAAGATTTGGAGCAAACTTTAAATCAAAGGAAAATGCCGCAAGTTTAAAACTTTTCAAAAATACCCTCATAGTTTTGAAAACTTAAGAAAATCAACTCTTTTGAAAATAATTCAAGATCCAAGCATTTAAGCAATATTTAAAAATAATCAAGCATAGTTTCAATATAAAACTGAGATTAACCATAAGTTTTAATAACTTTTCACAAACTAACAATGAAAAACAAAAAAATTCATTAATTATAATTCAAATTTTCAATCTTAAATCACAAGTGATCAAAGCACTACTTCAAATCAATTAATCAAAGTTTATAAAAGTAAACTATGAAAAATAGATACAAAACGGCGCATTTTGCCCCCTTATTTTCAGAATTGCAAAACTAACCCCAAAAGTGTTAAAAACTCCCTTTTTGCAAACAAACTTGGAGCAACTTTAAAACAAATTTTTTTTAAGTAAACTCATACCAAGTATCAAACAAAAATAGAGATTTTCAGTCCATTTCGTGTCTGTTCGACCAGTCGGTCTCACAGTCAGGCAGGCTTATACCATTACGCTCACGAGCAGAATCTTAGCTTGAGCCTACCTTCGCACACCTCCGTTTATACTCCCATAATTTTTTAATCCCTAACCCTTCAACTTTTAAAATCTTTCAAAATTACCCCCCAAAGTTTCAAAAATTATAAACAATAACTCTTTTACAAGATTAAATCAAGATCCAAACATATAAGCAATATTTAAATAAAAACAAAGTAAAGTCACATTAAATATCTTATATAAAATTAAACTTAACAACTTTTCACAAAAACTACATGGATAAATTAAACTTCTTCAATATATACTTGAAAGAGAAGAAAGTAATATCACAAAGATTAAAGAACACATGCATAGACGAATTTTTACCCAAAGCAACGAAGCGGATGAAACTGTCTTCATTTCCAGACCTTCGAAGGTAGTGGTGACGGCTCCGGTGGCAGTGGTGGCGGCTCCGGTGGTGGTTCATAACAAAAGCCCTCAAATCCTTACTTTTCACCAACTTCTAACGACTGTCGATTCACTTCGGGATATCCAAAAGACGATCCGGACGGTAAATATGTAGCTCCATGTGTGTAGGACCTTCAGGAAAAATTTGGGTATGATCCAACGGTGGACGAAGACGTAATGATCGAAAAACTGAGGCTGTATTGTGTAAATCCGAAAATTCTCTTTGTAATGTGTTGTTTCTTTTATCTCTCTTATTCTCTCTATTCTTTAAAATGTGTATGCAAATGAGATAATTGAGAGGATAAAAATCTGATATTAAGTGTGGGGGCTATATTATACCCCTTATGATATTCGGATCGAGACAAGCATATGAGGTCGGCCCGACCATATAGGTCACGCACTATAACGATTCGACCCGATTAGAGTCGACTTCCCACGGCGACCAGGTTGCAATCCGAACTGAAGAAGGATGAATGTTCCGAGTCCTAATAGGGCTATGTTTCCTTGTATGGCTAGGGTTTGTAACATATAAATACCTAGATTCATCATTGTAAGGAAGAACAACAATATCAGAGCTTATTCCAACATACTTGGGCAACTCTGCGATTAATATAATATAAGAGTTTTTGCTATACATATTGATTATTACTTCATTATTTGCTCATTAACGTTGTTACATATTGTTCTTCCTTGAGATTGATCCATCCGGAATAAAGTAACTAAGCCCTATAATCTTCATATAACTTTACCATAAACCATTATTATTGATTTAATCTAATTCTATGAAATCGTTTAAATCAGTTGGCGCCCACTGTGGGACTGAGTTAATTATTCGATTGACACATGGCTCGCCCGAGGAAGAACGCTCGCAACGACGCAAGGAGCAACACAACGCACCCTCCTTTAACGTCGGACAATATCCACAACAACACGACTAATAACGAACCTATCGTCAACGAAGGTGATAATCAACAAGAAACTGATCATGAAGAACGCCAGGAGGTCAATGTCCTAAATTCTCAAGGACATCAAGAAGTCGCTACCAATGCAATACGTGAAGCCCCTGGGGTTCCAACAATCCCTGTCCCTTTGGCAGAAACAGAGGAGAAATTGAGACAGATCGCGCTGCTATTCAACTCTCTATGCCCGGGAGGACTGTTGGCTCCTGAACATCAACCCAGAAACCCTGGAGCGACTAGGGTGCAACCGGGCAGAAGAGCTCCCAGACAACTCGACCAGATATCAGAACAAGCGGACAGTCCTGTGAGTGAGCAACGATCACTACCTAGTCCACAAAGGAGCAACGCGAGACCAACAGATGATCGGATCCGAAGAAAAACGGATCGAGCAAAGCTACAACCGGCGCGTCGGGGATCAAGACAAAATACTATAATTCGCGTCGATGACGACATCGTCGATACAATCCCTAATCAACCAAAATATGTCCGCATCTCAGAAACAGAGATTGAAAAGATGGTACAAGAACGCCTTGAACAACGTTTATTGACCGTTCAAAATCCTTGGGCTAGAAGCACGGAAGTCCAGGAAAGTTTAGCAGCATGTTCCCCCTTTTGCAGGGAGATAAAAGAAGCTCAATCATCTGGGCTGGTTCCAGGACGACTACCGCGATATGATGGAACCACTGATCCTGACGATTACATATTCAACTTTACGAACATAATGGATTTATACGCTCATTCAGCAGAGTATACCGCCAAGCTGATGGTTACCACATTCGAAGGATTAGCTTTAGATTGGTTTGGAAAGCAACCCACCAATTCCATATTCAGTTTTCGTGAGTTATGTAACAAACTGACACAACAATTTGCTAGCCAGAAGAGACAGAAACTGCCTATGAGCTACCTTGGAACCATTCGTCAACAAGAAGGGGAATCCTTGAGAAGCTGGTTGACAAGATTTAATGTGGAACTACTAAAGATTGATTCTCCGAACATTGATTACATAATCTCTATCCTTTTCGACCTCACCAAAAACAGGCAGTTCGGGAATGCGCTGAGTAGAAAACAACCGAGAACATTTGTGGATATTATGACTCTGGCATCAAAATATATGACTCAAGAAGAGATGAACTCTTTCAAGTATAAGAATAGGAACAAAGCCCCCGCCTCCAGCTCGAGGCGACAAGACAAACCTCCTGTTTCAAGACCAATTGATTACGATCGATCCTTCAGAAAAGGAAACATTTTTCAACGATTAGACTATAATCGAAATGATCAGGACAAAAGACCTAATTTCTATAGGAGATCGAGATCGGCCGAACCAACCAACAGAAATCGAGTAAACCATGTGGATTACCCTAGATTGACGATTCCTGTTGAAGAAATCTTGGTAGTGCTCGAAAGGAACAATTGGATTCCGCCAGCGAAAAGAATTACACAAACAAAACCAGGAGCTCGAAACTACAATCTATATTGTAGGTATCACCGAGCACACGGTCATCGAAACGAGGATTGTTTCCACTTGAAGCAGGAAACTGAAAGGCTGATCGAACAAGGAAAGTTAGACGACTATCTTGAAAGAAACAGCTGCAAAAGAAACAAAAGCATGAGTCCTCGAACTAGTAACCGGAGAAGAACCTCGGGAAGGAGGTCTCCTAATAATGGTCCGCTACAAGAATTGAACAATGATCAAATCAACGGAACCATACATACAATCTCCGGAGGACCGGCAGGGGGAGATAGTCTTAATGCCCGCCGTAGAACCGCGAGATCAATTGAAAGAAATCTTAGACATCCAAGGGAGGTATGGACTCTTGATAGCAAATTACCTAAGGAGCAACTCATTAGCTTCAATGAGAGAGAAGTACCAAGAAATATTGTTTGGGATTTGAGGGAAGATAACCCTGACTTCCCGATGGTAGTATCTCTCGAGATAGCAAATTATAATGTGAAAAGGATCTTCATCGATAACGGCAGCTAAGCAAACATTATATCCAAGGAAGTCCTAATACAGATGAACTTGGGAGAAATAACGCTCCAGAAAGTAGCAACTCCCTTAGTGGGATTTGGAGGTTCAGAGATAGTCCCCTTCGGGACTTTGGACTTGAGTATCTCATTAGGAAAGAGACCGCAGCGAGCGGTGAAAATGATAAAGTTCTTGGTCGTAGAAACTCCTTTTGCAAACAATGCGATATTAGAACGACCAGCCCTAAATCTATTTCGCGCGGTAGTATCAACATACCATTAGAAGATAAAATTTCCGACAACTTCTGGGATCGGAGAAATAGTGAACGATCACTGCATGGCTTGGGATTGCTATAATACCTCCCTAACATTGGGAAACCGATCCAAATCGTTTACCCCGGCTAAGAGGAAGCTCGAAGATGACATCGAAAGAGTTGAAGTCGAGATCCCCAGCACTGATAGAATAGATCGGAAGGGAAAAGAGCCGGTCGATTTAACCATAAAACCATCAGAACAAGGACATAATGCTCGTGCAAGGAGATCCATTAAAAACGACCCGGATCGGAACCGAACTCAGTCCGGAAGGAGAAGTAATGTTGATAAACTTTCTCAGAGACAACATAGACATCTTCGCTTGGAGCGCAGACGACATTGAGGGTATTGACCCAAGAGTAATCACTCGTTCTCTGAAAATTGATCCAATGGCAAAACCCGCAAGACAAAAGAAGAGGAATCATGGGCCGACAAAAGATAAGATAATCAAAGAAGAGGTCAAGAGGCTACTCAAAGTGATTGGGATGGGCCATACATCGTTGTTGATGTAGGAAAGAAAGGTTCATACAAGATTGCACACATGGATGGAACACCCCTATCCAGGACTTGGAATGCAGTTAACTTGAGAAGATACTACGGAAGATAACTTCTACAAATTATCCTTCCTATTTTCCTTTATTTATTTTAATTGTCATCTGTCATGTTTGTTCCAAAATTTTCGTACTATTGGTTGCAATAAAAGCTTTTGCTTGAAATTCTTTTAGACTATGTTCGAGGGCTATAAAATATTAGCTGATCTTACGCGTTTTCGTTGGTTCGATTAGGGTGATGTAAAATGCCGTGTAACGTAAGTAAAATGGAGAGAAAGATCAATAGTATTGTATTCAATGTGATCGAGTAAAAGTTATGAATATAGAGAGTCCTATCCGAGCATTATTGGATGCCGTACAAGCTAGAGATTGAATTACATATGAAAAAGCCTATGCTATATTTCCTATGTAATTCCGAGCAGTAGCTTCGGATGAAGAGCACCTGGGAAGTTGTGTCATCGTCATAAATGCATGGGGTATTTATAGTTGAGATCCGGGACCAGGTGAACCACCCACATGTGTGTATTACTCAGCCCATAGGCCTGGGCCTGAGGTTGGCCCAACAGTCATTTTGGACCCTAAACTTCCGTAGTAGAGTTAACGTGAGATTCTTGTGCTTCGGGCTCGAATCTATGTTCATGAGATCGGAAAAGATAAATTTCAACCTCACTATGCTGCTGGTAAGGTTTGAGCCCAAGTTACCCCTCATCAATACTCCCCCACTTCTCGAGTGTAAAGTGAAGCTTAAACTCGAAGAAGTATAAATAGAATGCTGGAAAGAGACGAGCCGTTTTCCTTGGATAAGTTTCGGATATGCCTCATTAAAAACCTAACTCGGAAAAACCCTTTGGGATAAAAACCCAGCTAGGGAAAAAGAGTGCATATCTTGGAAACTATGTAACGGTGTCATCATGATATTACCCTTGTCGTCTAGTGTTGGTATAGGATTTTCAGGTTGGGATCTTCTTACTATTGCCTATTGTGACGCTTTAGTCGATCTTTAACAATATCTCTATATTCCTTTGATTTTGATAAGGTAGACTGGTGGCAGAATGCGGAACCGACGCCCCCACAAATACATTTTTCTCCACGTTGGTCTTCAATTTTGTGATTTTAGAAAATATCGGGGTCATAAGTGCAATTATCGGAAATATGACATCAAGTTCACCCTTGAGGAGTTTAACCGTCGCGGTTACTCGGGGACCGATTTGCAATTTCCTGTTTTGTCCCTATATATACGCATCTCGATTGGGACCGCTGTTCAGCACAAATTTTGAGTGAAAACCCTAGATCGGAGCAAATAGATCGATAAGTGAATTTTAGCAGTCTCTTTCGACCCATCTTCGCATAATTAACATGTCCAATTCTGTAGATCCGAAAGGCAAGTCCCTGGTAAGGGAAGATCGAGAAAATAATCCCGAGGAAGGGCGAATTGAGAATGTTCGAGCATCCGTGTTGGAGAACATTGGTGACCCAACTCCCAGTTCCGAATCCGACATGGAGGGGGAAGAATCGGATCCTGACTCAGAGGACACCGGAGATAATAATTCTGGCGAGGCTACAGTTTCCGACGAGGAGGTCGAAGAGGACGACGATCTTCCGTTAGGGAAGAATGAACAAAAGAAGTATATAATAGGCGGAAGAGTTGTGGTTACGATCTATGACTGGGTGGAGCCATCGACCAGCGCGGGGTTGAATATGACTGAGGATAGGGCAGACGAGATCATTTGTTCCTTTACTGAGAAAGATCGGGAGCAATTGGAGATGGAGTTTGGTCAATATATCGGCACCGGGTATTCAATCGTTATTCCGAGCCCCGAACAACGAGTTACCGACCCTCCTGAGGGATGTCAAGCTTTTTATACTAAACATTTCCACTACGGCCTACGCATTCCTCTGCCTCCTTTGATCTGCAGTATTCTCGAAGCTTTTCAGCTAACGCCTTCTCAAATTCTGCCGAACTCGATTGGGCTTATAATAGCCTTTTGCGTGCTGATGAAAGCCAAAGGAAAGAAGGCAGCCTTCCAAAATTTCTGGAGAATTTTTCAAATGAGCTCCTCCACGGCTTCGAACGCTGGTTACATATACTTCTCTCAGAGACCGAAAACGTCGGTTTTATCCTCCAATGTTAGTAGCAATTTGAAGGGTTGGAAAAACGAATTCTTTTTTGTTCGTGGTCCGGATTGTCCGCCTTCCGAGGATAATCCCGAGCCTACTCCGCATGAATGGCCCGGAGCTAAATCATGGATTTATGGCAAATGACGTCTTAAGGGAGACATGATTCATGAGATTTCAGACGAATTCTTGCAATCCCTTCGAGCCGATCCTTATCAGACCCCTTTAATGACTCAGGAGGCGGTGTTGCGATTGGCCGAGCTCAGCGCGTGCTCTTTTCCTGCCCTTCCAATCGAATATGGGAAGGCTACAATCGATCCTGCCAATGCCCCCTCCACATTAGGTGCGTTGAATTATTTCGATTTATCTCTTTACGGCTATACCTAATTTCCTTTTATTCTTCAGCTGGGATCGTTGATAAGTTCCGAACCTCGATAGCTGGTCCGGTCGTTGCTTCCTTCTCAAAGGGTATCCAAGGTCGACCTCGCCGCCAAACATCGAAGGTTTCCCGTAAGGTAATAAAATCCGCTTCTGGGGTCGACACTGCAGTGGCTCCGGACGCTATGGTGACTTTTTCCTAAACTGCCGTCGCGGGAACTTCTCACCCTCACTCCGCAACCGAGGGGACTTCTCAGTCTCGAACTCTCGATCTCCGGTCCGTTTTTCCAACCGGCTCCTCTAACCCGAACGAGGAAGGACTCAGCCATTATACCCTACAAGAGGTCCGAGCTCGAAAGATACTAGAAGCGAGAATGGCTCGCAAGAGAAGTAGTGATATCCCCGAGTCTTCTAGAAGGGTGAAGCCTTTTGGTCGAGAACCGGGTCCGATCAGATGCCGGGCGGGCCATTCTGAGCCAGACCTGGCTGATTTGATAGAGGATCATTTCCAAGGACCAAGGGCGGCTGGATTCCCGGAGGATAGAAGCATCGAGTCCGACTTGGGCCCAAACGGGGAACATACATTGGATAAGTCTCTTCGGATGTTCATGGCCGGGAGATTTAAGGATGACAATACCGCGCTATTCCTTAAAAGCGACTTCGAGCTCGCGAGTGATTTTGCCTATGCTCTTCAAAAGGTATATAAATTTTTTCACGAATATTAACTTATCCTCAAAATTTTTGCTTCGCCTTTAACGTTTAATTTCTTCTCTAGGTCGGAGACTTGTACAGTCATCAAGCTTACCGACAGGCCACCTTAAACGAGGAATCTCAGATGGCTCAGAGTGCCCTTCACAACGTCCTTACTGCGGAGGCTACCAAGGCTGATCAGTTGAGGGATACTACGACCAAGTTATCTGAGGTTGAAAAGGAGCTCGAGGAAGTCAAGAAAAGCCTTGACGGAAAAAGAGCCCTCGAGGAAGAGGTAGTCAAGTTGAGATCGGATCTTGAGCAAGCTAAGGCGCTATCCGAACAGTCCTATGCCCGAGGCCGAGAAGAGGGCAGACTTCCCGCCATAAGAGAATTTTTAGAGTCACCTTTTCTTGATGCCCTAGTTCGCTTGCGGTCGGGTGAAATTAATCAATCTTTCTATTATAAAGGAATTCAGCATCTTCTCTCAGCTGGAAGGATTCAAGACGCTTTTGACGATTTTCTTCCTTACATGGATCCTTATAAGAACGTCTTCGGGAAAGATTATAAAGCTTCTTCTCTTCCTCCCAAGCCCGAAGACTTAGCCGATCACGAGTTCGCTCCGTTTCTTGAAGAATTTGGAGTGCCAATGCCAAATCCTGACGCGCTCGAAGCTCAATCTGAGAATGAAGATGTGGATATTGAAGGGGATTCCCGCGAACAGGGAGAGCAAGGCACTCCGAGTTCCAATTCGAGTAAATCTGGGGCTGACGCGCAAAGTAATGAAGAAGAAGAGAGCAGCTCGAGTAGCGATGACTCTGATAGCTCGGAAAGCGATTCTAGTGAAGGGAAAGAACAAGAGAGATCGGATCATGGTTCTGGTGTAAAGGAATCTAGCCGTTAATAATTATCATGTAATAGAATTTACTTAGCGAACTATTGTAATTCCAAATTTGTCCTTATAGTCTCCTGCTTTTTTCTATCTGGTGGATGCTCGAATTTACATTTTTCCTTTAGTGCCGTGCTTAATTCATTGCCTGTCTGACCATTTTGTTGAACTTTTATGACGTCATTCTTGCATACTTGATTGCGTCATCGAATCTTTCTTGGGAGTGGTGACTTACCAATCATTGTAAATCGCATGATGCCGTATCTCTTATAAATACTAAGGCCATTTTGCCTTGTCTTTACGATAACCTCATACACAGTGGTCGGAGCTTTAGGAAATTTTTACGGTCGAATAACTATCTGAAAACCAAGAGATGGATAAGAATTCGAACGTTCCTGTAATTCCTTCTGTGTCTTTTCCCAAACCTAACGATAGTAGAAACATAATGAAAAAGAGACAAGCTCCGGTTAAGTCCATTACTGCCGACGAGCAGACCTTCCATGGAGGAGGTAAATCTTCGACTGTCGCCCTCTCTTCGTGCTTGAAAACCAAAGGCTCGTACAAGAGAATTAAAAAGGTTTCTTTTGGAGAGGATGTATCTGTGCGTACGTCTTTTCCTGTTCGGTCCGTGCCTTCGAAAGCTGCTGAGTCTTTCAATTTATTGTTTCCTTCTGGCGTTTCTCCCTTAAAGAGGGATATAATTCATTTTGATAAAGTTCCACATGAGAAATCCGCTCTGAGGCTTCTTCGGGCCAATATTTCTATCTCCGAGGCAATTCTATCAAACATAGAATATTCTTCGTTCTTGTTTCAGTCTGGGTCGGATTTTCTTGCCCGGGTAATTCTTGCTAACTTCCTTATCCTAATCTTCTAGTCTCTTTATTTTTAGCCTTCATATGTTTTCTTATAAGTTTTAGGCTGGCGAAGAGTTCTCTGGCCTCTATGCGTTGGCAAGGCATGAGATCGAACAACGAGCTGTTATTACTCTCGAGCTGGCCAGGAAGAAGGTTGAGCTGAATCACGCACTGGAGACTAATAGATTCATTGAGGAGAAACTGTCTCGGAATGAGTTGAGCTCGGAATTTGAGAGACTCAAAGATATCTACGATTGTGAGAAGAAAAGCTTCGAGCTTCGGGAGAGGGAAGCTTATGCTCGTGGTTATGCTGATCGAAGTGCCGAAGTTCGAAAAATCCTTTTCGAGAATAATTTCGTTTAGTTGTATTAAGATTTTCCTCCGCTGTAACATAAGCTTGCTAAGATTTTTCTTTGTTGTAACATAAGCTTGTTGTAACGGTAATATTGTCGAACTGTTGTTCTTTCTTCCATCTTCTCTCTCTCTCTCTTTTTTTTTTCGGAAGTGGGACGGGCAGAGCGTTTAATGCTCGCATCGTGGCCGTTCATCCCACCAGATCTACACCGTTGATGCTAAATTCCTCCCCCTATATATAGTTCCAAAATTACCTTCATATTTTTAACTGTCTGTAAACGTTTCGTTCGATCGGCATGGTTGTGTTTTTACTCCCATCGATCAATTCATGTCCCACTTGATTTCTGCGATTAAGGTGTTCGAGATTCGAATTCGAAATTTTTTTCTCGACCTCGTCAGCATCCGTATATGGGAAACATTTTCGACTAGGGTATCGACAGGCGAAAAGGATTGCGACTAGGGTACCGGCAGGCGACCTGCTTCTTTGGATTCATCCCTCCTGAGACGGGTTAGAATTCCAATACCCCATCGTTTCATCCGATCGGTTAGTGGACTAGATATGCATCCATCTTTCCTTCACCGGATAATAGTCTTGGAGAGCTTGCGGGGATCTGGTAGCAAGAATGCTGGAAAACTATTTTCTCGCCAGAGATCTCGGATTTAGTACAACTCCGGGAGGCAGGCTCCGGCTTTGTTCTCCCTTTTTTTTTTTTTTTTTTTTATTTGGCTTCGAAGAGTTCCAGCTTTTTTGTAGCATTTGTAGTAGGACAGGAACGAATGTAACGTTTTCGAATTCGAGTCTTCTTTGTTGTATTTTTATCTCTGTACCTCGATGAATCATTTGTAATTGTTCAAACATCTTATAAATGCAATTGTCTATCTTTATAACTCTCTTTCTCTATCTCTATCTCAACGGATAGTGTTTTCAATCTCCTGCAACTTTGTCGTTCCATTATCTCGTTAGCTTATGATGCAAATCGAAAACATTTAACAGAAATGAACTTTTATTCTCGTTGTTTAATGATTCATGATCTTGTAGCTTCATAAAACGGCTTCCAAATGAATTCTCGGAGATTCCTTAAGTTAGAAGAGATATTTCTCTTTGCTCGAATAATATTCTTGATCTTCAACTTAGTCATTACGCAGAAGAGATGTGATAGATTTTCAATTGATTATAACTTTTGATCTAAGGGGCATAGCAACGGCTTTCACCCTTAGTCGTTTCAGAGCATTTTTAGCCCGAGGGTCGTAGCAACAGCTTTCACCCATTTGATAATTTCGATCTAAGGGGCGTAGCAACGGCTTTCACCCTTAGTCGTTTCAGAGCATTTTTAGCCCGAGGGTCGTAGCAACAGCTTTCACCCATTTGATAATTTCGATCTAAGGGGCGTAGCAACGGCTTTCACCCTTAGTCGTTTCAGAGCATTTTTAGCCCGAGGGTCGTAATAACAACTTTCACCCATTTGATAATTTCGATCTATGGGGCGTAGCAACGGCTTTCACCCTTAGTCGTTTCAGAGCATTTTTAGCCCGAGGGTCGTAGCAACAGCTTTCACCCATTTGATAATTTCGATCTAAGGGGCGTAGCAACGACTTTCACCCTTAGTCGTTTCAGAGCATTTTTAGCCCGAGGGTCGTAGCAACAGCTTTCACCCATTTGATAATTTCGATCTAAGGGGCGTAGCAACGACTTTCACCCTTAGTCGTTTCAGAGCATTTTGAGCCCGAGGGTCGTCACCCATTCTTATTTTTCGATCCAAGGGGCGTAGCAACGTCTTTCACCCTTGGTCAATCTTCGAGGGTCATAGCAACAGCTTTCACCCTTTTTAATAGTAGACGGAGACAAGTAAAGATAGAATAATAGATGAACAGAGATCGATAATATTCAAAATATGACGAATAACTGAAGATTACGACGAAATGAACTTCCATTGAATAAACAACTTAAATTCGGAATAAACTTTCATTGATCATACGGTTTTCTTAATCGCGAGAAACAAAGAAACAGGACTGAATAATTAAATAGTAATAGCCTAGAGTATTAACAATTCATCTTCATCTTCCATAATATCTCCTCAAATTAACGGTATTCCAGGATCGAGGTAGGATCTCTCCATTAGGATAAGCAATTTTGTAGGAACCTTTATTTCCAACCTCGACGATCACAAAGGGGCCATCCCA
Organism: Penstemon barbatus; assembly: GCA_003313485.2. Classification (NCBI taxonomy): domain Eukaryota; kingdom Viridiplantae; phylum Streptophyta; class Magnoliopsida; order Lamiales; family Plantaginaceae; genus Penstemon; species Penstemon barbatus. Next base: position 49,813,724 of record CM064880.1, read on the forward strand.
ATTAGGTTGAAGTTTTCCAACATGCTTTGACACTTCTACCTTCTTGAGCACCAAATCTCCCACTTTGAATGTTAGGATTCGAACATTTCGATTATAGGATTTTTCCATGCTAGACTTGGCGGATTGAATTTTCAACCTTGCTCGGTCCCTCCGACCATTTGCGTGATCAACTTCCATTTCCCTCAGAGATTGATTTTCCTTGGGATCATAAAATTCGACCCTGGGAGAAGGTACGAGGCTCTCAACTGGAATAACGGCCTCCGATCCATAGACCAGACTGAATGGAGTTTCTCCTGTTGCAGCTTTAACAGTAGTCCTATTGGCCCACAATACCCCTGGCAATTCGTCGAGCCATTTTCCTTTTGCCTCAGATAGTCGTTTCTCCAGAGATCGAACGATCTCTCTGTTCACGACTTCAGTCTGTCCATTAGCCTAAGGATGCCCCACTGATGCGAAATTCCGCTGTATTCCGAATTTTTCGCACCACTCTGTGATCCTTCTCTCGGCGAACTGTGTTCCGTTATCAGATATCAAAATCCTGGGAATTCCGAACCTGCAAACAATATTTTTCCACAAGAAATTTATAACTTGGAACTGAGTGATCTTTGTTAGAGCGACGCATTCGACCCACTTGCTGAAATATTCTACCGCAACCAACACATAATTTTTCCGGGCTCTTGCTGTCGGAAAAGGCCCCACAATATCGATGCCCCATTTGTCAAAAGGCCAACAGATCGGAATTGAGTGCATATGTTCGGCCGATTGATGGATCAAATTCGAATGAATTTGGCAATGGTGGCATTTCTTCACATAATCAACAGAATCAGAAAAAAGAGTCGGCCAATAATATCCTGACCTCGAACATTTAAGAGCTAATGCTCGAGCACCGCAATGACTCCCTGCCTCTCCCTCGTGAACTTCTTTTAAGATAGCATCATAGTGTATTTCAGAGACACACTTTAATAAAATTCCAGAAGAAGATCTTTTATAGAGTCGATCGTCAACTAGAGTGAACGAGGGCGCTCGGTATTTGATCCTTCGAGCCTCGTTTGAGTTTTCTGGAAGCTTCCCCTCTTTGAGATAAGCGACAAGAGGGTCGATCCAGGAATTCTTAGGCTCATCGATTTCCATGATGTCGACTGAGGGGATCACATCTAGTTCGATAACAGATGTATTCGATAATAACCATGTGATTATCCTTTCATTCTTCCCATCAGCAAGCCCTGTGAACTTTGATAATAGATCTGCCCAAATATTTTCCTCCCTTGGTATAGGCTGAATATCAAACTTGTCGAACTCAGAGATCAATTTTTTTGTTTTACTCAGATATTTAATCATATTGAACTCCCTGGCCTCGTAAGTGCCTTTCACCTGTCTATGAACGAGTTCAGAGTCTGTTAATACAACAATTGATTTTACCTTTGCCTTTATGGTCATTTCCAATCCAGCGATCAGTGCTTCATATTCCGCTTTGTTGTTAGTAACGACGAAGTCCAAAGTGATAGCATAACTCAAGTCCTCACCATTGGGTCCTTGAAAATGAATTCCTGCTCCACCTCCTTCCCTGGTCGAGGAACCATCCACGTGCATCAGCCATATCTGATCTTCTGCTTTTTCGACCATTTTTACCTCGGAGATTGCCCCTTCTTCTGCATTCGGATTTAACCGGATTTCGTCGGGTTAAAAGTATCAGTGAATTTGTGATATTGGGGTTTTCAATATATATATATTATAGGGCTCTGTTACTTTATTCAGGATGGATCAATCACAAAGAAAAGCAATATCTTAAAAACAAGAAGTAAACACACAAACCAACGCAAAGAACACACCAATATGAAGAGAAAGCTCTTTCTTATTGAATAATAGTGAGTTGTGCTGTTTTTGCAGGATGCAATGGCGTATTTGCCTTATGATTCAGAGTTTTCGGAGTCCCCTAATACAATGATTAACTAGGTATTTATATCATGCTAAACCTAGTGTTACAAGGAAACATAGTCCTAATAGGACTCGGCCCAAATATCCTTCTTAGATCCGGAATATATTCTTCTAGTTGAATAGAGCTGTACTTGGCCGGGTCGATAAGATGATCCCGAACTGTCTGATTTGGTCGAATCGATTCATGTTCTTTACTCGATCCGTACAGTATGCAGGGTGCGAAATAGCCCCCATCAGTACTCCCTCACTTCTTCGAGCGTATAGATAATAGAAGCTCGTAGAAGTAGGTAATTCTTTACGACTGTTTATTTTCTATGAATGGAGCCTCGTTAAAAACCTTTCTTAAGAAAAAACCCTGTGGGAAAAAATCTTAAGTAAGGAAAAGAGTGCTACTCATCATAGATAGTAGTTTTCTCTGTCCGATTACGAATCGCCACGCGTCTATTCTGTAGGCTTTTCATCTCCTTCCGTTTTTGGCGGGAATGTGATTAATTGTGATGAGTTCGAAACGTCTTTTCTCATCTTAGTATAAATAGGTGACTTTTGAGTTCGTCATTTTTCCTTTATACTTGCTTATAGTTCATAGTCATTTTCTTGCTTAGTCATTTGTCATATAAAGTTTTTCATTTTATCGAATTATATCCTTCGAGAGTCCGAAAATATGGCTTCTTTGAGAAAATCTTCTTCTTCCTCGAGGGAGAATGTTGCTTCTAATAACGAGGATGAGTTGCGCTCTAATCTTTTGGGCGAACAATCTGTAATTACTGAATTCGTAGTTCCTATAGAAGATACTTTTAAGGTACAGATCCTTTCTGACACAGAGGTTGCTGCCCGAGCCAAAAAGGGCAAAGGTACTGCTCCTCAGATTTCTGAGTAAATTGAGGACCTAGCTTGTGCTTATACGGCGGATACTTTTCCGGAGGTCGTGAACAATTATGCCAAATATTTCCCGGAGGGTTCCGAGATAATTCTTCCTTTCCCTTCTGATAGGGTCACTTCACCACCGGAAGGATATCGCGCCTTTTATACGGCTCACTTTAATAGTGGCCTCCGTCTTCCGTTGTCTCCCCTCTTCCTTGATATCTTGAGAATATTTAGTGTGTCCTTGACACAATTAGTTCCAAATTCTGTGGCTTTCCTGGTTTGCTTTTCTGTCCTAATGATCGCGAAAGGGTTTAAACCTTCCTTTCGTAACTTTAAACAACTTTTCCGGTTCAACATTTCTAGTTCTTCTAATCGCGGGTATTTTTTCGCCAGTCAGAGACCTAGTCGAGCGATCTTCGATGCCCCCGTTTCTAGCAACCCTTTTTGGAAATCTCACTTTTTCTTTGTTCGCCCTCCATCTTATCTTCGTTCGGCGGATGGTTCGACTATTCCCTTCTCGTGGGATCATGATTTCAAATGGGTATATGGAGGTCGCTTGCCGACTGGTGAATTCATTCCTGACGATGCTCAGTTTATTGCTGAAATCCCCGAAATGCGTGCAAACAAATATCAGAGCGCTCTTCTGATTGGGGAAAGTTTCCTTCGTAAAGCGGGATTGAGTGTTCATATTTTTCCAATCAGTTCATCGTTGGAATCACTGGGTAAGCATTTTTCTTTAAATTAATGTTACGATAATATCTTCTTATATAGAGAAACTAACTTTATTTTGTTTCTTGTTCAGCTCATATGGTAGAAAATTCTCGACATTCTTCAAAGGGAAAAATGGTGTTATCCAAATCCTCTAAATCTATAGAGAACAACCCGATCGAGCAGAGAGCTTCACGGAAGAGGAAACTGGAGTTGGACCATGATTCCGAGGAGAATGGAGAGGAGTCTCCAAATTCTTCCCAAGATTCCCCTGTTCGTCAAGGGACTGGGCCTGGTTATCCCCCCCTTCAGCTTAGATCATCATTGGGAATTCGTGGATGTCGTAGTTGGTCGATGCCCCATCCTAGCGAGAACTCGGTGGAGAGAAAAATGAGCTATTATGGTCGTTCTGGCAACGATCTTTCTTTAGTTGGCGACAACCATCCGAAACCTACTTTGGTTGAAATGATCGAAGATCATTTAGAGGGAAAGAGAGCCGCTGGTTATTCCGAGAAAGATTCTCTTGTCCATGATGAAAGCGAGAATGCGGTTGACAAGGCGACTCGCGTTCTCTTATCCGGGGTTTTTACTCGTGATTTGAACAAACTTTTCCGTAAGGATCCTCTGGAGAAATTTCAGCGAGTTTCTCTTTATGCTGAAAAGGTAATTTCTGTTGAGCTCGCTTTATAGGATATTCATTATTCCGAAGACATTCTTGCTAACTTATTTCTTGTTTTACCCCTTTGCTTTTTCAGACAAAGACTTGTTTAGCCTCATACGCATACGAAACTGCACTCTGGAAACAGCAGTGTGAGTTTCTAGATGAGAAAAATAAAGCTCTACTTCGTAAGTTTTCTGGTTCAGAGGTTGGTCCCTCAACATCTTCTTCCGTTCCTGTCGTAGAGACTCGTGCTACTGAGAATGAAGATCAAGAGATTATAAATAGGATTATGGAGATTTCTCGTGCTCAAGAGCAAGCCAGTCAAATGGCTAGAAAGTTGGAGGAATTCCAGTTTCAGAGTACGGCTCGAATTAGTGAGCTAGAATTTCAAGTATCAAGTCTTCAAACTTCTTTAGAGGAGTATGAAAAGGATGTCCCTCTTAGTGGACTTAGGGATCGATACGGTAGGAACCCTGATGAAAGAGTTATCCGCGAATTCCTTAACTCTCCTGTTCATACGGCGTTGGTGTATCAGATGGTCGGTCCTCTTCTGGAGAGTACTTTCAAGAAAGCGGTTCATCAGCTGGTCGCCTTAGAGATGATCGACGACCGTCGAAAGGAGTATTTTAAGGCGGTGCACATTCGGTTGAATCGTTATGGCGAAATTTATTCTCCTTCCGAGCTTCCAGATGTTGTATATCAAGGTTTTCCTTTGGCTCATCTTGTCAAAGAATTTGGAAAACCACTGCCGATTACTCCTTCTGATGTTAACGATGAGCTTGATAATACTTTTATCGATCCAGAAGACGAGGAAGAGGAGGAAGAAGATATTGGCACGACCGAGAACGTCGGTAATGAACAGAGAATTCCAGATAGCGACCAGGCTTCTTGATATAGTGACTTTTGAAATAATCTTTGTAATTATTTACCCGTAGGTTGAATTGTAATTTTACATTTTCATCCCTCTGTATGCTAAGCGTTTCATCTTCTGACAGTTACGTCTTTTCATCTTCGCCGTAATAATTCAGACAAGTCATTAAGTTCGCCGTAATGATTATGCGTGCGTCTTTTCAATTTCTAGTGTTTGTCCCAAGGTCAATTTTTCTGTTTCGCGCCCTTTCTTTAGGTCTGTAGCGTCTTTTCGTGTAGTATAAATACTAGAGGTAAAAACTTGACTTGTTATTTACCGTTATACTCGTCACTTCTAATAGAATACTTTTTCTTTGGCTAGTCGATAAGCTTCCTCGTTACTTTACTTTATACTTTTCAACAATTCGATCATGAGTAATCTTTTTGGCAATACTTCGAAACGACCTTCTCGTGAGAGTGCTAGGGATAATAGATCCAAAAAATCTCGAAGAGATGGGCCGTCAATGGAGCCTCCTCGTTCGTCTCCATTAACTAGGTCGGTGTTCGACACTCATGTTATCTCTTCTGAACCTTTTTCCACAATTAGTTCGTCTTTTGTACAACCAAATTTTTCTTCTTCTACTGAATTTGGGAATAGGCCTTCCCCTGGTCGGGTGGCTTTTGGCGATACATCCAATGTGGAACAAACCTTTGATGTGCCTCTTTCTTCAGGCATTTCTTCCTTCGAGCATATTTTTCATGGATGGGATTTTGCTATTTCCCTTCCTTTGTCTACTTCTACTGCCCCGATCGCCAGCGGAGGGCAAGTTGGTGATGGCTTTTTTGTCAATCCTTCCACAACACGATCTATTTTGCAAGATTGTCCTGACTATTTATTTAATGATACCACGGTGATGACTACTTCTTTTGAATCTGGGGGACCTTCTGGGGGTCAGTTTGGGTCGAGGTCTGGTCGTCGAACCGTTATTTCTACTTCGGGCAAGGAGACCTCCGTTAGCCCCAACGAGAGAGATTCTCCTCGTCTGTTAGACGATCGATGCATCCTTGAGCAGGTCAAGGATATTATGTTGTCAGAGACTCCACACCCTGACGGTGTCCCTTCTAATAGCGAATTGCCTGGCTCAGTTGAGCCTGATGCTTTGTCTTGGGATCTGGGTTTAAGCACTATTTTGCCTGGTGAGCTGAGGAAACTTGAGGGTACTTCCAATGTACGCCTTGTTCAGTCTCTAGTTAAGATGTGCGAGCAGGTAGACATATCTTTCGATAATTTTCCCTACTTTTATTTTGATTTTCATGTTGTGTGAGGGTTTTTCTCATTCTTCTTCTTTTTCAGTCCAAATATCTTGCCCTTCAGCTGGGTGTGCAGAACGATAATCTGTGGAATAGTAAGGATGCCTACCAAAGACGGTTGGAGTCGGAATCGGCGAAGGTCGCAGGGCAGACTCTGCAGCTGCAGCTTGCGAATGATGATTTGAAAAAATTGCAGGAGGAGAAGTCTGTCTGGGAGAAAGAGAAAAATGACTTGGTGCAGGCTGCTGCCCTAGCAGAGGAGTCTCGACGGCGGTCCTATGAAGAAGGATATGACGCTGGTTATCTAAAGCGTCAAGAGGAGTTGATGGCGTTTGCTGGCAACTTGACTCCTCGGAGGACTGTTTCTACTAGTCGACCTGTTGACCATTCTTCTCAGTGATCTTTGTTCGACCTGGCAGGCCTTGGACTGTCTCTTCTTTTTTTTTTTTTTTTTTTTCTGCCCAACTTTTGTGTATTTGTTCGGGCTGAAATTTTTGTAATGGGAGGAGTACTAAATTGGAAATTATGACCTTTTTGTAGGCAGATCCTTGCCTTGATCAATTTTCTTTTGTATATATACTTTGTTATGCACATTTTGCCTTTATGCATAAATATAATCATCATGAAATAATCAGCATAGATTAGCGTACTTATCTGATATTGATCTTTGCGGAGAATATTCAGGATAGAGAAAAGGTAGCTTGATCTTGCTTGGTCACTGTTTAAGTAGACGAATGATATAATGTTTGCGCTGCAAATCAAATCTTTGTTGATCAACCCAGTATGGTCCCTTGGGTTATATTCAAAATCACGTTGTACTTAAAAATGTAGATAGTAGGTTTATTCATATTGATAATCGATTGAATAGCTGTTAAGGAACGCTCAGCATCTTGGTCGATGTTCAATCTATGCCCTGTAAATTTGTCTTTTTGTGATCCAAATCTTATATAAGGAGGCTATTGTCCTTTTTGTTGAACTCTGTTTTTCTTTACATCAGACTAAGGGAAAATATCCCTTTCAGTATCTTCCAAATCTTCATGTATCCCAGCATTAATTTTGAACTATATGTTCCTCAATTGGTGTATCATTACGTCATTTCTTTGATATGGGAGGAATTGGAAAATACAAAAGTCTTTGGCAGATCTGACATGTTCAGACCTCCTTCAGCAATTCTTTGGTACGTTAGGCAGTGACTTCATTGCAATCTTGAATAAGGAGGACTATTCTCCTGATTTCTATGTCAGGTATCTTGGACTCCAAAGGAGTTCTTGTATGAGTAAGTTAATGGTTACTCATATGACGTATGAGGCAGTGACGGCCCTCGCGCGGTGGAGGGTTTCATCTTTTATCTTTTATCGAGCAAGTAATCCTTTCACGACGATCTTAAACTTGTATGCTTTCGTTTGTGGTTGGTCTATTTGGTCCGGATCTCTTTTAGGTGTCCAAACGATGATCGCTTCGATCCACGTCTTTCTGGTTATCGACTGGTTGAGTCGACTAAATAGCGCCGTTTCAACTTACTTGCATTTATTACGGGGAGTTAAAGAGTCGCAATTATGTCCGCTGATCAAATACTTTTTCAGCCGTTGGATTGCTTAGGTCTATCCCTATAAATAGGGAAGTGACTTGCATACTTCATTTGCAATTTCCCAAAGAGGATGGAGATCTCAGTTTCCTTAGATTTCATTTTGCCTTCAGATCCAATAATATTCAAAAAGTCACTTTATCGTGATTCACATCATAATAACTCATATGTTCACTATCTTGTACTGACGGGTCCCATGGAAGCCCTACCTTGTACTAACGGGTCCCATGAGGCCTCAAATGTTGTTTTCACAGATTTGAGGTCCGTGGTTTCTGTTTGCACATGGAGGGTTCGTACTTGCCAGGCACCCTCGTTCTTGGATGTCACCTCAGGGGTGATAGACTGCTGGGGTGTGCTGGTAAATATTAATAATTCTCGACCGCCCCGAAGAGATGCTGCTCTAGAGTGAAATGTTTTATTTTAAGTAAAAGCAGTATCTTGTTGTGGGTGAATGAGTATTGCCAGTTATCTAGCTGGTAATGCTCATTTCGTCTGGAAGAACATTTGATCTTCAGAGCCTGGCCATCGAACCAAAGAAGTCGACCATCCTGAGCAGCATGCTTCTTAGGTGGTTGATCATAATCGACGAGGTACTAGGGAGGAGATTGGTGTTTCCGTGGACATTGTCGTGAAGATCGCCGATCTTATAGGATCATTTCATCTAAATCATTGTAACGATCTTTAAGTAGTATGTAGACCTTTGTAACGTAGGACTTTTGTATGTAACTGATTTGATGAATAAAATATTACTTTTACCCCTTGCGTCTTTTTTGTCGTTGATTCTGTCATAATTTTTATTTACGCGGAGCAATTTTCGAGCAGACGGATTCATAGTAAATTCATCTTCAAAACTTTAGGAGTATTAGCAGATCTTTTAGATTGTTAGGAATAGATCGAGGAGTGTTTATTGAGCGGATCAATGTTTGCTCAACTTGTTACAATTTAGATTTTAGGTTTCTATCACCTGAAATCTTTCTGATCGTTGTAAATATATCGAGGAGTTTTTATTGAGCGGATCAATGTATACTCAACTCTGTTTGATTAGACTTAGATCGAGGAGTGTTTATTGAGCGGATCAATGTATACTCAACTCTTTTTAATTAGACTTAGGTTTTTAATACCAAAAGTCTTTTTTGATTTGTCATGAGTAGATCGAGGAGTTTTTATTGAGCGGATCAATGTTTACTCAACTCGTCTTGTTTAGACTTAGGTTTTTAACCTAAAAGTCTTTTAATCGTTGAAAATATATCGAGGAGTTTTTATTGAGCGGATCAATGTATACTCAACTCGTTTTTACTTAGACTAAGGTTTTTAATACCTGAAGTCTTTTTGAATTGTCATGAGTAGATCGAGGAGTTTTTATTGAGCGGATCAATGTTTACTCAACTCGTCTTGTTTAGACTTAGGTTTTTAACCTAAAAGTCGTTTAATTGTTGAAAATATATCGAGGAGTTTTTATTGAGCGGATCAATGTATACTCGACTCGTTTCTACTTAGACTTAGGTTTTTAATACCAAAAGTCTTTTTGATCGTTGAATATATATCGAGGAGTTTTTATTGAGCGGATCAATGTATACTCGACTCGTTTCTACTTAGACTTAGGTTTTTAATACCAAAAGTCTTTTTGATCGTTGAATATATATCGAGGAGTTTTTATTGAGCGGATCAATGTATACTCGACTCGTTTCTACTTAGACTTAGGTTTTTAATACCAAAAGTCTTTTTGATCGTTGAATATATATCGAGGAGTTTTTATTGAGCGGATCAATGTATACTCGACTCGTTTCTACTTAGACTCAGGTTTTTAATACCAAAGTCTTTTTTAATCTTCGTGAATAACGGACGAGGAGTTTTTATTGAGCGGATCAATGTATACTCGACTCGTTTTTATGGTCGGATTGAGGAGTGTTTATCGGAAAAATCGATTTATAGAAATTGCTAAAATCTTTAATAATTGAACTGTAGGCTAAGGCCTTTATTACAAAGACTAAAACTCAATGAAATAAAATAAAACTATGCAGTGTAATCTGCTAAAATTTATTTACCATAGTATTTTCTAAGGTTGACTGCGTTCCAAGTTCTTGGTAAGGCTGTTCCATCCAAGTGTGCAATTTTGTATGAACATTTCTTTCCCACTCCAATGACGACGTAAGGTCCATCCCAATTTTGTTGTAACTTTCCCACATGCTTGGATACTTCTACCTTTTTCAAGACCAGGTCTCCTTCTTTGATGGTTCGGATGCGTACTTTTTGATTGTATGCCTTTTCCATATTTGCCTTAGTGGCTTGCAAGCGTACATCGGCTTTTTCTCTTAAAGCTTCCGTTAAGTCGACATCATCTTCTCTTGTCTTTTCGTTTTCCTGACCATCGTACATTTCAATTCTTGGTGTTAGAATTAGAGTTTCAACAGAAATAATAGCTTCCGAACCATATACCAAGCTAAATGGGGTTTCCCCGGTCGAGCTCCTGACTGTGGTTCGATTAGCCCAAAGTACTCATGGGAGTTCATCAAGCCACTTTCCTTTGGCCGCTCCTAATCTTTTGTCCAAGGATTTTATTATTTCTCGGTTTGCTACTTCGGTTTGTCCGTTCGCTCTAGGATGCCCGACCGAAGTGAAATTTTGTTGAATTCCCAGTTTCGAACACCATTCTATTACATGTTTTCCCGCGAATTGGGTTCCATTATCAGAAATTAGGATCCTTGGGATGCCAAATCGACAAACTATGAATTTCCATAGGAAGTTGATCACTTGGAATTGAGTTATTCGTGCGAGGGCGATGCATTCTATCCACTTGATGAAATATTCTACAGCGACTAGGACATAAGCTTTCTTGGATCTAGCCGCTGGGAATGGTCCCACGATGTCCATTCCCCATTGATCGAAAGGCCAACATATCGGGATTGGGTGCATGTTTTCCGCTGGTCGATGACATACATTAGCATGGACTTGGCAGTGATGACATTCTTGGACATACTGAGCGGCATCTTTATTGATGGTAGGCCAATAGTAACCTGTTCTGAGGCATTTTAAGGCCAATGCCCTTGATCCGCTGTGATTTCCTGCGTCTCCTTCATGTATTTCTCGTAGTATATCGGCGGTTTGTGATTCAGAGACGCATTTCAGAAGAATTCCTGATACTGATCTTCGGTAGAGTTTTCCTTCTACAAGTGTATACTTTGGAGCTCGATATCTTATTTTCCGAGCTTCATTCTGGTCAGGCGGTAGTTTTCCTTCTCGAAGATAGTCTATCATTGGAGTCATCCAGTTTCCTTCAGCTCCTTCGATTTCCATTATATCGACTGCCGGTGTTTCATCGATATCGATCGCCGGTGTATTAGAGATTAACCAGTTGATCACCCTTTCTGTCTTTCCATCATGGGATCCTGTGAACTTAGATAGTTGATCGGCCCATTTGTTTTCCGAACGTGGAATGTTCTGTATGCCGAAACTTTCAAATTTCTCAGCTAGTGTTTTCACTTTGGCGAGGTATTTGACCATATTGAATTCCTTAGCCTCGTATAGGCCTTCTATTTGTCTTTGCACTAACTCTGAATCGGTTAATACTTTAAGACTCTTTATGTTGGCTTTGATAGCCATTTCCATTCCTGCGATTAATGCTTCATATTCTGCTTCATTGTTTGTTACGACAAAGTCCAACGTTATTGCATAATTCAAATCTTCTTTATTTGGTCCGGTGAAGTTGATTCCGGCGCCTCCTCCTTCTCGGCACGAAGCACCATCGACATGCATTAACCAAGTTTGCTCTTCTATGATCAAGACATCGTCGTTGAGGCTGCTCGATGATTCAGTTGCCTGTGTCGGTGTTTCCAGTAGAAAATCAGCCAACACTTGGGCCTTAATTGCGATTCTTGGTTTGTAATCGATTTCGAATTGGCCGAGTTCGATCGCCCATTTGATTAATCTTCCGGAGGCTTCCGGTTTTGCTAAGACTTGTCTTAGTGGTTGATTTGTTAAAACCACTATTTTGTAGGTTAAAAAGTAAGGTCGAAGCTTTCGTGCAGCCACTACTAAGGCCAGAGTGAATTTCTCAATTTCCAAATAATTCTTCTCCGCGCCTTGTAATAATTTGCTTAAATAATAGACAGGCTTATGTTCTGAACCTTCTATCTTTATCAATACTGAACTAACGGCCGCGTCGGAGATCGAGATGTAGATATACAATGGTTCTCCTTCCATTGGTTTGGCCAACATCGGGGGTGTTATCAAATACTCTTTGAGTTGTTCGAAGGCTCGATCGCATTCTTCGGTCCAAACGAAGTTTTTTGCTTTTCGAAGGGTTTGGAAAAAGGGCAAGCTTCTGTCCGCAGATTTCGATATGAATCTGTTTAATGCTACGATTTTCCCAACCAAGCTTTGCACTTGGGAGATGGTTTTGGGAGGTTTCATTTCAGTTATGGCTCGGATTTTTTCCGGGTTGGCTTCTATTCCTCGTTGGTGTACTAAATAACCCAAAAATTTTCCTGACTTAACACCGCAAGTGCATTTCGCGGGGTTTAACTTCATACGGTATTTCCTTAAGATCCGAAAACATCGATCAAGATGTTTTACGTGATCCGCTTCGCTCATACTTTTGACCAACATGTCGTCTACATAGACTTCCATTAACTCTCCGATTAACTCTTTGAACATTAGGTTTACTAACCTTTGGTAAGTAGCCCCGGCATTCCTTAAGCCGAATGGCATCACTATAAAGCAATATACTCCCTGCTCGGTTACGAATACAGTCTTCTCTTGGTCCCGCTCATCCATGTATATTTGATAAAACCCTTGAAAGGCGTCCATCATGCTGAATATTGCGAAGCCAGCGGTTGAGTCAACTAATAAGTCGATCCTTGGGAGGGGATACGGATCACGTGGGCATAATTTATTAAGGTCGGTAAAATCATTGCACATTCTCCATTTGTTGTCCTTTTTATCCCCTTTTGCTACTAGAATAACATTACATAGCCATTCTGAGAAGTGTATTTCTCGGATTTGTTTTTCTTCGAGTAGTCTTTCTACCTCGGCTTTGATAATTTTATATTTTACTGGGCCATGATTTCTCTTCTTTTGTCTTGCAGGTTTTGCCGTAGGATCAATTTTTAGGGAATGCTTGATTACTCGAGGATCAATTCCTTCAATGTCATTCGCGCTCCAGGCGAAGACGTCGACATTATCTCTGAGGAAGTTAATTAACATTACTTCCCCTTCCTTGCTCAATTCAGTACCTATTCTTGCCGTTTTAGAAGAGTCCCCTTGTACTAGAATTACATCCTTATGTTCTGGGGGTTTTAAGGCTAAATCTAGTGGTTCTTTTCCTTTTTTGTCTATTCGATCAGTACTGGGGATTTCAACCTTGTTTGTAACGAGATCTTCTTCAAGTTTTCTTTTGCTCGGAGTAATTGATTTGGGATGTTCTTTCAAGGTTAACGAGGTGTTGTAGCAATCCCACGCCATACAGTGATCATTCGTTATTTCTCCGATACCTCTATCGGTCGGAAACTTTATCTTCTGGTGATAAGTAGAGACAACGGCTCGGAACAGGTTGAGAGCTGGTCATCCCAATATTGCGTTATAAGCGAAGGGTGTTTCTACCACTAGAAATTTCACTAGCTTCACTGTCCGGTGCGGTTTTTTCCCGAGTGACACACTTAAGGTTATCGTTTCGCTGGGGACGATCTCGGACCCTCCAAAGCCTACTAACGGCGTAGCTACTTTCTGTAGGTTTATCTACCCCAAGTTCATTTGGGCTAAAACCTCCCGGGAGATGATATTCGCTGAGCTTCCATTATCGATTAGGATTCTTTTGACATTATAATTCGCTATTTCTAGCGACACCACCATCGGGAAATCGGGGTTATCCTCTTTTGTGTCCCAAACGATGTTTGTAGGTACTTCGCCTTCGTTAAAGCTGATCGGCTGATGGTTCGACGGCTTGTTTTCCAGAGTCTATATTTCTTTTGGGTATTTTGAGTTTCCAATTATGTATCGTGCTGTCCTTCGTCGGGCGTTACGACTATCCCCACCCGCGGGTCCCTCGGATATTGTATGGATAGTCCCGTTGATCTGGTCGTGGTTCAACTCCTGTGTAGGACCATGCTCGGGTGACCTTCGACGAGAACTCCTTCTTTGATTATTATTCCGAGGGCTTCTACTTCTTTCCCTTTTGCGGTTATCTCGCTCTATGTATTCGTCTAGTTTTCCTTGTTCGATCAGTTTTTCAACTTCTCTCTTAAGGTGAAAACAATTTTCCGTTCGATGTCCGTGTGCCCTATGGTACTTACAGTATAGGTCGTAGTTTCGAGACCCTGGTCTGGGCTGAGCGATTTTCCTCGCTTCGGGGATCCAGTTATTTCTTTCTAGAACCTCCAATATTTCTTCCATCGGAGCATTTAACCTTGGGTGTTCCACTTGATTCACCCTGCTTCTGATCGGTTGTTCGGGGTTTCTTGGTCTTTGGTAGAAATTAGGTTGCCTTTCTTGGTCGGCTTTGCTGTATTCCAATCGCTGGAAAACGTTGCCTTTCTTAAAAGATCGCTCATAATCCACGGATCTTTGGGCAGGAATCCTGTCATGCCGTTTGGAGCCTGAAGCTGTGGCTTTGTTTTTGTTTTTATCCTTAAAGGAATTCATCTCTTCTTGGGTCATATACTTAGACGCCAAGCTCATGATGTCGGCAAACGTTCTCGGTTGTTTTCGACTGAGGGCATTTCCGAACTGCCTATTCTTTGTGAGGTCGAAGAGAATAGAAATTATGTAATCGATATTTGGAGAATCGATTTTGAGTAACTCCACATTAAATCTCGCCAACCAGTTTCTTAGAGATTCTCCTTCTTGTTGATGTATGGTTCCTAAGTAGCTCATCGGGAGTTTTTGCCTCTTCTGACTGGCAAACTGCTGCGTCAGTTTATTGCATAATTCCCAAAAACTGAATATGGAGTTGGCGGGTTGTTTTGTGAACCAGTCCAATGCGAGTCCTTCGAATGTGGTCACCATTAACTTGGCGGTGAATTCGGCAGAGTGGGCATATAAATTCATTATATTCGTGAAGCTAAAAATATAATCATCCGGGTCAGTGGTTCCATCATATCGGGGTAGTCTACCCGGGACCTGTCCAATGGATTGCGCCTCTTTTATTTCTCTGCAGAAGGGAGAACAAGCTGCAAGGCTCTCCTAGAGTTCCGCGGTCCGGGCCAACGGGTTTTGAACAGATCGTAGGCGTTGTTCCAGTCGCTCCTGCACCATCCTTTCGATTTCTCTTTCCGAGAATAGGGTTGTTCGTGGTCGATCTGGGATTGCATCGTCTATATCATCCTCGATAGGGATTATCGTACGTTCCTTGGACCCACTGCGCCCTGGCTGTGGTTTTCTTTGTCCTGGTTTTCTTCGGGGATGGTTATCGGAGGGTTTAGAATTGCCCTGCTGCGGACTGTGTAGCGAGCGCAGCTCACTTACTGGGTTGTCGGCTTGTTGAGATGTCTGTTCGTTTGGCCTTGGCGCTCTTGGAGCAGGGGTTGTCCTAGCAGCCCTAACGTTTCGAGGAATTTGATCTAGTACGAGTAATTCTTCTGGAGAGAGTGATTTAACGAGCATTGCTATTTGTCGCAGTTTCTCCTGAGCGCCCGGGAGAGGAACGAGGATCTCAGGGACTTTCGGTTCTTCCTGTATTATACCGGGAAGACCTCATTGGGGTTCCTGCTGACGGGGGTGGGCATCCTGGAAATTCTCGTTGGTGTTGGGAACGTTATTATCGTTGTTGTCCTGTAGATCTTCAGATGTGTTATGGCCGGTGGTTGTATTACTTCTCGCTCCAATACGAGCGCTTTTCCTTGGGCGAGCCATGTGTCGATCGAATAATTAACCTAGCCCCACGGTGGGCGCCAACTGATTTAACCGGATTTCGTTGGGTTAAAAGTATCAGTGAATTTGTGATATTGGGGTTTTCAATATATATATATATTATAGGGCTCTGTTACTTTATTCAGGATGGATCAATCACAAAGAAAAGCAATATCTTAAAAACAAGAAGTAAACACACAAACCAACGCAAAGAACACACCAATATGAAGAGAAAGCTCTTTCTTATTGAATAATAGTGAGTTGTGCTGTTTTTGCAGGATGCAATGGCGTATTTGCCTTATGATTCAGAGTTTTCGGAGTCCCCTAATACAATGATTAACTAGGTATTTATATCATGCTAAACCTAGTGTTACAAGGAAACATAGTCCTAATAGGACTCGGCCCAAATATCCTTCTTAGATCCGGAATATATTCTTCTAGTTGAATAGAGCTGTACTTGGCCGGGTCGATAAGATGATCCTGAACTGTCTGATTTGGTCGAATCGATCTCATGTTCTTTACTCGATCCGTACAGTATGCAGGGTGCGAAATAGCCCCCATCATATTCAGTATACCTATTGACTCGACTATGAAGTCAGCCAATACCTGTGCCTTTATAGCAACTCGTGGTTGGTATTCAATCTCGAATTGACCCAGCTCAACTGCCCATTTTATCAATCTGCCGGATGCTTCAGGCCTTGATAGGACCTGTCTTAGTGGCTGATTTGTTAAGACAATGATCTTGTATGTTTGAAAATAAGGCCTTAACCTCCGCGCAGCTACCACCAAGGCCAGCGCGAATTTCTCAATCTCCAAGTAATTTTTCTCCGCACCCTGCAATAACTTGCTCAAATAGTACAATGGCTTGTGCTCGGATTTATCGAGCTTCACCAAGACCGAGCTAATAGCCTCTTCCGACACAGCTATATATAAATATAGAGGTTCTCCATCAGATGGCTTGGCTAACATTGGTGGTGAGGTTAAGTATGCTTTCAGGTCTTCGAAAGCCTTATCACATTCTTCATTCCACTCGAAATTCTTAGATTTGCGCAATAGTTTGAAGAATGGTAAACTCTTGTCAGCAGATCGCGAGATGAATCTATTCAATGAGATAATCTTCCCGATTAGGCTTTGAACATCTGAGAGTTTTCTCGGTGGATGTAGATCGGTAATTGCTCGAATCTTTTCGGGATTGGCTTCGATGCCTCTTTCATGGACGAGATATCCGAGAAATTTTCCTTATCGCACGCCAAAAGTGCACTTAGCAGGATTCAACTTCATCCCATACTTCCTTAGAATTCCAAAACATCGATCAAGATGGTTGATGTGGTCCTCCTCCGTCATACTCTTTACGAGCATGTCATCTACATAAACTTCCATGATTTCCCCTATCAAATCTTTAAACATCATATTGACTAACCTTTGGTAGGTTGCGCCTGCGTTCCTTAAGCCAAAAGGCATGACAATGAAGCAGTAGACCCCTCGTTCGGTGATGAACGCTGTTTTATCCTGGTCTATTTCATTCATAAAAATCTGATAGAATCCTTGAAAAGCATCCATCATACTAAAAAATACAAACCCCGCGGTTGAATCTACAAGCATATCGATCCGAGGCAATGGGTAAGGATCTCTTGGGCACAATTTGTTTAGATCCGTAAAGTCATTACACATTCTCCATTTGTTTTCGATCTTTTCGCCCTTAGAAACTAAGACCACATTACATAGCCATTCCGTGAACTTTATATCCCTGATATGACCCCCTGCTAGTAATCTATCGACCTATGCATTAATTATTTTGTCCTTTTCGCGACTGTGATTGCGCTTCTTTTGCCTTACGGGTTTTGCCTTTGGATCAATATTCAACGAATGTGTTATCACCCGTGGGTCGATTCCAATTATATCGTCCGAGCTCCAGGCAAAAACGTCCACGTTTTTCTGTAAGAATTCAATGAGCATGGTTTCCATGCCCTCACTTAACTCTGTCCCAATCTTGGTGAATTTCTCAGGGGATCCCGGAACTAGAGTTACTTTTTTGTGGCCAGGTGCTTGCACACTCATGTCGACATTTTTTCCTTTCTTTCCTTGCAATTTCTCGCAATCGGGAATTGTGGATTCTACACCAGGGTCCAATTCCGCTATTCTTCTCTTAATCGGGAGTTCGGGTTCCACTCTATTTTTAATGCTTAAGGATGAATTATAGCATTTCCAGGCCATGTATTGGTCGTTCCTCATTTCCCCTACCCCTCCTTCGGTCAGGAACTTTATCTTTTGGTGATAGGTAGATACAACCGCTTTGAAAATGTTTAGGGCTGGTCCCCCTAATATAACATTGTAAGCGAATGACGTATCTACCACTAGGAATTGATCATTCTTGTTATATTCTTCGGCTTGGTTCCTAGAGTCGTGCTCAAAAGAATGGTCCCCAGCGGGATGATCTCCGATCCCCCAAAACCAACCAAAGGAGTGGTTACTTTATCCAGACGTGGGTGACAAAGGTTCATCCTTGTGAGAGCTTCTGCAGAGATAATATTTGCCGAGCTTCCATTATCGACCAGTACTCTCTTGACCTCAAAATTGGCAATCTTTAATGTCAATACCATGGAAAAATCCGGATCATCTTCGTTTACATCCCAATTGACATCCGCAGGTCGATCGGCTTCACTGAAACTTACAACTTGATTTTCCATGGAGGGAAATTCCAAGGATAGAATTTCCCTCTTTGTAGAGACCCCAGCCCTTATTGACCTCAGCGTTCTTTTTCTAGCATTTCTGCTATCTCCCCCTGCTGGTCCACCAGCAATCATGTTTATCACTCCGTTTGATCGCTCTTCCGTTTGATTTCGACCTTGCTTCGGCTGAGTATTAAACTTCCTCGGACTCCTCGACCTATAACGATTGTTATAGTTACTTCCCTTGACAAATTCCTTTAGTTTTCCATGTGCAATTAATTTCTCTATCTCGACTTTCAGTTGGTAACAATTTTCGGTGTTGTGCCCCCGAGCCCGGTGATACCGACAATATTGGTCGTAACCCAACGTACCTGGCCTAGCCTTCGTGATTCTTTGAGCTTCAGGAATCAAATTTCCTTCTTCTAGTACAGTTAACACTTCTTCCTTTGAACTGTTAAGTTCAGTAAATTGAATTTTTCCCGTTCTAGGAGGCCGAGCTCGTTCATAGGAAGGTCCATAGGAATTCGACCCTTGGGGTGGCATATGTGGTTTATAGGTGTTAATTCTTTGCCAAACAGACCCTCTGTTCGATCCTCCGTAATCACCGGGCTTTGGGACAGGAGCCCGATCCTGTTTCTTGTTTAGAGGAAGTTTTACAGCATTCGAGCATTTCAGCTTATTCATTTCTTCCTGAATCATGTATTTCTCAGCGATTTCCATAATTCTTTCAAAGGATTTCGGCTGTTTTCTACATAAGGTGTTCCCGAACTTAGTGCTTCTTGTTAGCTCGAACATCAATGAAGAGAGATATTCAATCTGCGGAGTGTCAACTTTGAGAAGTTCGATACTGAATCTTGCTAACCATTGCCTCAAAGTTTCTCCTTCCAATTGTTTTACAGTCCCCAAATGATTAGCAGGTAATCTCGGTTTCCTCTGACTAGCAAATTGATGTTTTAACTTATCACAAAATTCCTCGAAGAAAAATATTGAGTTAGGTGGCAACTTTCCAAACCAGTCGAGGGCAATTCCCTCGAAGGTAGTAACCATGATCTTGCAGCAAAAGTCCTCAGAATGTCCGTACAAGTTCATCACATTAATAAAGTTGTTAATGTGTTCGCCGGGGTCGGTAGTCCCGTTATACCGTGGGAGTCTGGTCGGCACAGTTTCCGCGTTTCGAGCTTCACGTATTTCTTGACAAAACGGCGAACAACGCATGATACTGTTCGAAACTTCCCTGTCTCGCAGACTCTCTCTATTCGGAACATTTCCCGCTCGCCTGTCGGCACAATTGCCGCGAGGAATTCCTATCAATGTACCTTCCTTCTCCAACTCCTTAGCCACTCTTTCTTGCACTATTTTTTCCAGTTCGACATCAGTAACCCTTTTGTAGGTCGATTTCTTGTTCTTGACAACACCAGAAGGGTGGCTCTCCCTGATAACTCTGTGAAAACAGTGTTATCAAGTCTATTTCCTTAACTCATTCGATTACGTTTATTAGAGTTTTGGTAGAATCTTAGGCAATTTTAGTTAGTTTTGTATTTTGTCGCTCGAGTCATTGGTTTAATTGTTTTATGCATGAATTGAGGTATTTTCTTATATATTGTGTTCATATTTGTAGGCCTAAGCTATTTTGGATATAAGAACATGATTGGAAGTGAAGAACACCGAATTAAAGATCAAATGAAGTCAAGTAGTGCAAGGACAAAAAAAGGAAAATGCTGTCAGAAATATTGTTGTGCACTCCGAGGACCATAACTCATTCAAGGAAGCTCCAATGAAGTTGAATTTCGACTATGATGTAGAGGAATGAGTTAGCTACACCACAGATTTTACGGATCTTGATTTGGAGTTCGGAGCTGAGAGTTATGACACTTGCAAAACTGTCGCGCAAATCTGTCGCGATTTTCAGCGGGCTTTTAAGAGAGTTCTTGGGCCCAAAGTCTCCTACTTGAACTCAACTTGGTAGATCTATTTAAGGACTTCTAGGTCACGAAATTACACATCTTTGATCAGCTCTAAACATATTTCTTTCATAGAATACACCTACAACATCAAAGATCTACTTGGAGAAAGATTGAAGAAGAAAAGAGAGAAGTCCTGAAGATCACCCAATCAAGAAGAACACAATATTGAAGATCTTTATCTTGGATTCATCGTTTTGTCTATAAAACCACATGAACTCAGATTTGTTTTCCTTTATTATTTTCTTCTTATATTTATCATGAACTAATTCTTTAGGATCTAGGGTTTTTATGAAACTATGTTACTTTGATTATTTGTATTGGATTATTCGTAGTTAGGGGCAATTCTTGTGTTTGATTTAATTTCGCTCTCTATGCTTGCAACTTGACTGATCACCTAGTTGTTAGATTTAATATTCTTTTCGAACTTGGAAAAGGGAGATTAGGATTAGATAGGAAATTGAATAGTAAACGACTCTTAGGATAGGAATATACTTAAGGCGCTTATACCCGTTACATGAGGTTTGTGTTTATTGCATTGTGTTATTTATAAATCACCTAGGAATAGGATCGATTTGTATAATATATTAGGTTCTTATGTAATTCGGAAGATACGTAGGAATATACTTGAATCCTTGGGTAGCACTCTTGTCACCACAATAACTACGAAAATCTCAATTGGGAAATCGATAGATAACATAGTGGATTATAACCCTAGGTTTCTCTTCTCATTATTCGAACTCAATCCAAGTACTTAGGTTAGTTAATTCATTTTGTTAATCTATTTTAATTAAATCCCAAGAATATATTTGAATTTGGAACCATATTAAAAGTAAATTAGGAATTGGAATTGGTAGATATTAGTCAAGTCCCTGTGGAGACGATACTCTTATACTTACTCTTTATTACTTGTTCGATACGTGCACTTGCGTTTATTTGCGTGTGTAAAATCCGCAACAAGTTTTTGGCGCCGTTGCCGGGGACTTGCAACATATATTTGCCAATTTTTATTTTTGATTTTTCTTTTGGTTGGTTCCTAGTCGGTTATTCTTTTTCTCGTTCTCTTCATTTGGTATGAATCATAGCAGTTATCATTGGCTTAATGAAGGAACGAATTGTGTGTATTGTGCAGGTGAACATTCGTACGATCGTTGCCCACTGAATTCAAATTCATGGTTATACGTGGATCAATTTCAGGATAGTCAGTATGGTCAGAATCTTCACCCAAACAACTACAATTCAGGGTGGGAGACTAACCCAAATGTTCCATGGAGCGATGATCTGGGGAGTAATCAATACACAAACTTCATGATGACCAACTCGTTCATACGTCCAAGCTATCAAGAGTATTCTCAGTCACAATCAACAGAACCAAGTGTTGCACTTATGGTGGCATTCAAAGATCGTATAGAGGAGATGAAAAAGATCGGATCTAAAATTGATCAAGCGTATTCTCAACCATCAACAGAACCAAGTATTGCATTTATGATGGCATTCACCGATTGTATGGGAAAGATAAAAAAGATCGGATCTAAAATTGAGGCATTCAATATGACCAACTCGTTCATACCTCCAAGATATCAAGAGTATTCTCAGCCACCATCAACAGAACCGAGTATTGCATTTATGGTGGCATTCACCGATTGTATGGAGGAGATGAAAAAGATCGGATCTGAAATAAAGGCATTAAATTTAAGAATGGGTAATCTACCTCACGACTCACTCTCGAATGAAGAGGATAATTCGATATTATCAGATGCTAAGCCGAGCGAGACAAATTCTCTTATTTTTGAGAATGAAATAGAGCAGCCACATTGCAATAAATTGACAAGTTTCGATGTTCATCATAACAAGGGGATCCCGGATGCAGAAGAAAATATCTTAACTATTCCGGAGGACAATCAAATCAAGGAATACATCGAAATCAACAAGTCAATGACGTTGATAGATGAGATTGAGGTAATGGAGATAGATGAGGTTACAATTGAGTTTATCATACCTCCAATTTATGAGTCAGAATGCAATGAATCTTATTTTTGTGTGGATGAGATATTAATGAGAGATACGCAAAAAGGAAGGGTTGATGATAAAACGAAGTACAATATGCATACCCATCCTCAAAGCGTGACTTGGATAAGAGTTGGTAAAGATTACAAGAGATTTGAACCTGGGGATAGAGCTTGTCGATTTGATACGAGGTTCAAATTTGTCCCAATTGAGCTTACAAGGGAAAGACCAAATTTCGGGACAACAAGGAAAGCAAAAAGGCCCGGACTTATGCTTGATCCGGATGGAACCCTATTTGATTATTGGCCACCTTAAAAGGGAAGTATCAAAGTCGAGCTAAGGACTTAAACCTAAGCGCTTCTTGGGAGGCAACCCAAGCTTTTATTTGTTTTTGTTTTTGCGTTTTTTGTTTCGTTTTGTTTTAGTTTTAGTGTGATCTGTGGTGTTTTGTCGGGTTTTGCAGGCGTATCGCGGTGCAAGATAACTAGGAGATGAATATTTCATGGACTGGGACGTTTTGGAGAAGAAGAATAATCAAGCCATGACACAATTGGAGCCAGGCCATGGCTAAATTTTGATCAAAAAAATAGTGAATAAATTCCAGCAGCCTTAAGCCATGGCACAACTTTAGTCATGCCATGGCTCAACTTCAAGTGGCCAAAAGCCATAAATTTCCAGAACCGGAAGGCCATGGCTCAAATTGGATCGAGCCATGGCCTCAAAAAAAAAAAAAAAAAAAAAAAAAAAAATTCAAAAAAAAAAGGGGGCTGTCTTCTCTTCCCTACATCCAATTTCACAAACAAACACACCCTTCTTCCCCAAAACACCTACCACCGAGCTGCTGCCCACCACACATCCGCCCAACCCCGCCGCCGACCACCACACACCGCCGCAAGCCGAACACAGCCGCGGACCTACCTTTTTCTCTCCTCCCGCCACGAAACGCAACCCAGCCGCGACCACAGATCCGCGGCGCCCTTTTCCGTCACAAATCAGTCGCGACCACGGCCCCCTTTCCTTTCCCAAACCCGCCTCCACCGCCGCACCTCCCAGGCGGGGCCACGCCGCCCTCATCCCCCACGCACCCAGCCACGAACACCAGTCGCACCCAGCCCAAACAGTTGCACCCAACCGCGACTCGCCCTTCTCCTCCCCAATATCCACCACCGACCGAAACCTAACTCCCGCCGCCATTCCTCTCCCCACGCAAACCCTAACCGCCGCACCCCCTCAGATCTGAGCCGCCACCGCACCTTCATCTTCCTCCGCCGCCATCAGCCGCCCAGAAACCCTAACCCGCCGCCCCTTACACAAAACAGCCACCAGCCCAAATCTGAACGCCGCCGCGGCACCTCGATCTCAGTTGGACATCTCTCAAGGACCGGTAACAATTGATTTTTACCTTTCTAGGTTCGGTTCTTGATTTCGATTTCGATTACTAGTTTGAGGGCTTGTGTTGCTATTTTTGGATTTTGGTGTATGATTATTTGCGGATTGTGGAGGATTGGGTGCTTGAAAGTTGTGTGATTAATTGGGGTGTTGATTGATTGTGTGGGTAGTTGAGATAGATTATTTTCGATTCGGAGTGGTTGGGATTGATTACACTTTAGTTTCGGTGTGATGTCTGTGAATCGATGGTTTTGGTGGAGTGAACCAAATGGCAACACAAAGTGCCCGAGGATGATGCGTAGGATGGACAGACATGCAGGAGACCGCCAGACACAGCCTCGTAGGGACGTATTATTTTCACTATTCTCTGTTATATTTTGTGGCGGTTTTATTACTGTCTACATGTGCATATTCTCGTCTTTCCTGTTTGGTTAATCTGGCATGTTTCAACTCGTGTGTTTATGTCACAGTGAGGACACTGTTCGTTTTAAGTTTGGGGGTGAGGTCGCATTTACTTCGTGCATGCTAGGTCGACTTTGACTAATTTTTTTGAAATTTTATGTCTTTTTGACTGTTTTTCCTGCACATTTTAAGCACGAATACATAATCGAGAATTTAGGATGACGTTAGAGAATTATAGTTAGAATAGAGCTTAAGAAATCATTTCTTGCCTACATGATCTCTAGATTCGAGAGTTAAAATGCTAAGGGTCTAAGTGATAGTTTTGCCTAAGTTTGGGGGGAAGGATAACTTTAACAAGAACCAAATGGAGCAAATAATTGAAAAACTATAAGTTAAATTCAAAGAAAATAACCTCACTTGTATGAGACCTGAAAAACCTCATCGCTTGAGACTTATACTTGCACTCCTCTAACTTGACTGCGATAAGATGAACGATATATGGGTGCATCGACTTAACTATTCTACTATTCTGCATTCCTCTATTTTGACTGCTTCTTTAGAACGATTTATGAGTGTGAGTGGTGCTAAATATACTTAAGTTATGCTAATTAATGAAGAAAATGCTAAATGATAGTTCAATCTTAAAGGATTCCATAACTTCGACTGAAAGCTTTGCTAGAACTTAGTAATCTAAGAAAATAGAGAATATGTATGGCAATTTAGGAATTCATGCAATTAGGCTCAATGATTTCGAAGCTATAGCGATTTAAGTGATTCCGACATTCTCGTTTTATGTATACACACACACACACGCAGGAACTACATGATATAATGCATAATATTTTGAAATTGTTAGTTATTAGTTTGACTTGGGATGCATGATTGTAAATGTTCGTGTCGTTGTTTAAGTTTTTGTCATTACTCGAGGACGAGTAATAGTTTAAGTTTGGGGGTGTGATAACTATGTGAAAACAGTGTTATCAAGTCTATTTCCTTAACTCATTCGATTACGTTTATTAGAGTTTTGGTAGAATCTTAGGCAATTTTAGTTAGTTTTGTATTTTGTCGCTCGAGTCATTGGTTTAATTGTTTTATGCATGAATTGAGGTATTTTCTTATATATTGTGTTCATATTTGTAGGCCTAAGCTATTTTGGATATAAGAACATGATTGGAAGTGAAGAACACCGAATTAAAGATCAAATGAAGTCAAGTAGTGCAAGGACAAAAAAAGGAAAATGCTGTCAGAAATATTGTTGTGCACTCCGAGGACCATAACTCATTCAAGGAAGCTCCAATGAAGTTGAATTTCGACTATGATGTAGAGGAATGAGTTAGCTACACCACAGATTTTACGGATCTTGATTTGGAGTTCGGAGCTGAGAGTTATGACACTTGCAAAACTGTCGCGCAAATCTGTCGCGATTTTCAGCGGGCTTTTAAGAGAGTTCTTGGGCCCAAAGTCTCCTACTTGAACTCAACTTGGTAGATCTATTTAAGGACTTCTAGGTCACGAAATTACACATCTTTGATCAGCTCTAAACATATTTCTTTCATAGAATACACCTACAACATCAAAGATCTACTTGGAGAAAGATTGAAGAAGAAAAGAGAGAAGTCCTGAAGATCACCCAATCAAGAAGAACACAATATTGAAGATCTTTATCTTGGATTCATCGTTTTGTCTATAAAACCACATGAACTCAGATTTGTTTTCCTTTATTATTTTCTTCTTATATTTATCATGAACTAATTCTTTAGGATCTAGGGTTTTTATGAAACTATGTTACTTTGATTATTTGTATTGGATTATTCGTAGTTAGGGGCAATTCTTGTGTTTGATTTAATTTCGCTCTCTATGCTTGCAACTTGACTGATCACCTAGTTGTTAGATTTAATATTCTTTTCGAACTTGGAAAAGGGAGATTAGGATTAGATAGGAAATTGAATAGTAAACGACTCTTAGGATAGGAATATACTTAAGGCGCTTATACCCGTTACATGAGGTTTGTGTTTATTGCATTGTGTTATTTATAAATCACCTAGGAATAGGATCGATTTGTATAATATATTAGGTTCTTATGTAATTCGGAAGATACGTAGGAATATACTTGAATCCTCGGGTAGCACTCTTGTCACCACAATAACTACGAAAATCTCAATTGGGAAATCGATAGATAACATAGTGGATTATAATCCTAGGTTTCTCTTCTCATTATTCGAACTCAATCCAAGTACTTAGGTTAGTTAATTCATTTTGTTAATCTATTTTAATTAAATCCCAAGAATATATTTGAATTTGGAACCATATTAAAAGTAAATTAGGAATTGGAATTGGTAGATATTAGTCAAGTCCCTGTGGAGACGATACTCTTATACTTACTCTTTATTACTTGTTCGATACGTGCACTTGCGTTTATTTGCGTGTGTAAAATCCGCAACACTCCCCCACTATTGAATCTTCCACATCATGTACTGATCTCGGCGGAATTTCTGATCGAGATGGTATACCCCGGGGAGGGTTTGATACTGGCGCATGCGATATAGATTGCAGTACACTGTTCTCCCTCTGGACGTTCGAAGATGGTATTTCAGGTCTCCCGTGAACTGCTGGCTGATCTACAGGTGATTGATCAGCCCTTCCCTCGTTCAGAAATTCTCGACACATCGTGCCTATGATGGACCTAAGATCTCCAACTGTCGTGTGAATTGGAACATTATCCTGTGGTATTTACCGAATTGGAACATCGTGCCTATGATGGAGCTGCACGCGACAGATTATCGGGCTCATTATTTATCGAATTCAGCGCTCCTGCTGCATGGGAGGGTTCTCCTCGGTTGTACGTATTTCTCCTCGTAGTAGGCATATTTCGATCTAATACTCGAATAAGGCCCCTCGGTGGGCGCCAATTGATCTTACGCGTTTTCGTTGGTTCGATTAGGGTGATGTAAAATGCCGTGTAACGTAAGTAAAATGGAGAGAAAGATCAATAGTATTGTATTCAATGTGATCGAGTACAAGTTATGAATATAGAGAGTCTTATCCGAGCATTATTGGATGCCGTACAAGCTAGAGAATGAAATACATATGAAAAAGCCTATGCTATATTTCCTATGTAATTCCGAGCAGTAGCTTCGGATGAAGAGCACCTGGGAAGTTGTGTCGTCGTCATAAATGCATGGGGTATTTATAGTTGAGATCCGGGACCAGGTGAACCACCCACATGTGTGTATTACTCAGCCCATAGGCCTGGGCCTGAGGTCGGCCTAACAGTCATTTTGGACCCTAAACTTCCGTAGTAGAGTTAACGTGAGATTCTTGTGCTCCGGGCTCGAATCTATGTTCATGAGATCGGAAAAGATGAATTTCGACCTCACTATGCTGCTAGTAAGGTTTGAGCCCAAGTTACCCCTCATCATTAGCCAAAGCTACGATTTAACAGGTTAAAACCAATTGTTGGTAAAAAACCTAAGTACAAAATTGAGTAAAAATCGATCCGCTCGATAAACACTCACCGATCTCCAAAGCGAAGACTTAAAAGGTTAAAACCAATAATTGGTATACAACCTAGTACAAAATTGAGTAAAAATCGATCCGCTCGATAAACACTCACCGATCTCCAAAGCGAAGACTTAAAAAGTTAAAACCAATAATTGGTATACAACCTAAGTGCAAAATTGAGAAAAAATCGATCCGCTCGATAAACACTCACCGATCTCCAAAGCGAAGACTTAAAAGGTTAAAACCAATAATTGGTAAACAACCTAAGTCTAAAATTGAGTAAAATCGACCCGCTCGATAAACACTCAGCGATCTCCAAATTTATGAAAAAAAGGTTAAAGCCAATAATTGGTAAACAACCTAAGTAAAAAATCGAGTAAAACCGACCCGCTCGGTAGACACTTTTCGATCTCCAAAAAGAAAAAAGACTTAACAGGTTAAAGCCAATAATTGGTAAACAACCTAAGTCTAAAGTTGAGTATAATCGACCTGCTCGATAAAAACTTATCGATCTCCAAAAAGAGGTTAAAACCATTTCTTGGTAGGCAACCTACTTATTAAGTTCGAGTAAAATTGATTTAATCGCTGAAACACTCAGTGATCTCCAAAGTTAAGAATTAAAAGGTAACAACAAAAATTTTGGTAAAAAACATAAGTCTTCCACAGACTGATTGAAGTAAAGATCGGAAATAATATAAGCAAGAGTAAACATATGAGACAAAATATAGAGAATATAAAGCTTTTATTCATATGTGTACAAAGAATATCTTTCGATTTACAAATCGTTACAAGTACAAAAGTGGAAAATCTTATCCGATAGATAGGAGCTTTTCACGACAATGTCCACTGAAACACCAATCTCCTTCCTAGTGCCTCGATGTTCTTCTTCAACCACCTAAGAAGCATGCTTCTCAGGATGGTCGACTTCTTTAGTTCGATGGCTAAGCTCGGAAGATCTATGCCCCTTTTAGTCTGGTAACCTCTAAAAAGTCTGATAGCTTGTAGCGGTTATTCGACCAAAACGAGATCCCACTTGAGAGATTGCTGCAATTGTCCGTCCAAAGCGTAATCCCGCGCAGAACACCGCGAAAGTGAAAATCTACCAGCACACCCCGGTGAAGAATCACTCCGGAGGTAACGTCCAAAAACAAGGATGCCTAGTAGATATGAACCTTCCATATGCTAACAAATAACCATGGACCCCAACCCCATGAAGATTAAGGCTAAGGCCACATGGGACTCGTCAGTACCAGGTAGGGTATTGATTAGACTTGTCAGTACAAGGCAAGATGGTGATGGAGTAGTCAAGAATGGATACTCATAGTAATGAGATTTTTTAAAGATTATGGGGTCACTCGGCAAAGTGGGGCTTAAGGAACCTGAATTCTCCATCTGTATGATATGAGTGGAAATAGTAAATGGGTTGTTACCTATTTATAGTAATATCTAAGTTGATCCTACGGATGGGGAATAATTAAATCAACGGACGAGAACAGGACTAATTGTCTTCCCCTATTTAATGCGTGTAAGTAGGACTTCCCGTATTTAATGCGAGTAAGATGGAACGGCACAAGAATGGTCGATAAAAGCTGCTCGGCGAGGACGAGATGTTGAGATAGACAACGACTAGAATGTCAGAACCAATACGCAAGAAGGTCAATTTGCTGACTAACAGATTCGTAATTTGAGAACAGTAAATCGACTGACGATCAACACCGAAAAACAAAATACGATAGGGAATGAGCATTTCTACACAAAATGCCAGATCTGTTCTTTCTACATGGAGTTTGTAAAAATAGTTGATAGTTTTGAAGATTAGTGAGAACACAATAATATAGAATCCTGCTTTCCTCTTAGAGTCGAAGAAATCTGACGGAATAATAAAAGAGACAGTTGTCCTTGTTAGAGCATACGGACTTGTCACTGCCTCACGTTCCAAAGAATTGCTTAAGGAGGTCTGAACAGGCTGGATCTACTTAATGGTTCTACATTTTCCAATTCTTCCCATACCAAAGATTTGACATGATGGCATAATAGTTGTTTTATTTGAGGAAAATGGAGCTCACAGTCGGTACCCGGAAACATTGCTTCAGAAAATGGCAGACGAGCTATCTAACAAGCTTAATTCTGATCAGAATAATGTAGGCAAAATAACTACAAAGAAAAGCTTTATATAGATCTTTGCAAAAGACAAAATAATGTCTGACATCTTCAACTAATTGATTATCGATAAGAACGGCAAACTAACTACCCGACAATTTTAAAGTTTGGACAGAAAGAAGAACTGTTCAAATTAATTATCTAGGTCGAACTTACAATTAAAAAAGTTCTAGCGACCTACATGAACCTGCTGAGTGACAGATATGAACTTTAGTGTAAAAATTCTAATATCCACAAAACTCAGGGAAATATTGGATTGGTTCACAAACAGTCGGCAGTGTTGAGACACAATATGATCCCTTGGATAAACAGAATTCATCAGTCTTTAGAGAAGAAATGAAAACAATTGGTCTAAATTAAAAATGATTGTATTACGAGACTACATTCAGCCATAATATGGGATTACACTTTTTTCATTACACCTGTTACAATCGACTAGTGACGTCATACAAACATAATCGACTAAGTCTTCGACTAGCTACTATGCTTCTTGCGACCAGCACCTTGAAAACGAAGTATCTCGCTTGATCAGAAAAGGACACTAGTAATGCACCCTAGATCAAAGGGACATACATAACAAGGGCTTCTGCAAGGTTGACGGGAGAAGATAATGGTCAACAACACTTCATCTCTGCCGCCAATGACAATCGCCATAATAGAAAGGAATGTTGGAAACAAAGAAGCGTTGGCCCTTTTAGATGAATTGACCAGCTTTCCTTGAAACTGGTCCAGATAAAATGGATCCCTCAGAGAAAGCTGGTTCTTTTACTTTTCCGATTCCACCCAAACCAAAAAAGAACAGGGATCCTGGACAACCTAAGCACAGTTTGGTTTGGCAAAAAATCTCATACTTTGTTACTCCTACAAAAGGAACGGGTGGAGGTACATATGAAGCCATTATAGAGAGGTTACATGGAATATCCATTTTTATAAGCACATAAAAAACTACAAAGGGTAGGCGAAACGTCATAGAATATAAGTAACGTCTCCAAAACAAAGGAAAGACTCATGCTAGTCGACAACGACATACTACTTTTTCTCGACCTATAAGGATGGTCTCTACAAGGCAAATACTTGAAAATTGCTAAAGATGTCCACGATAAATTCATCAAGATAAGCTTTTACTAAGCTCTATGTATAAATCATTTAATAACAAGCAGCCAAACATTGCTTAGACAGTAAAATGCTAAATGCTTATACTATCAGATTATGCCTAATCGATCAGGTAATCTAGACTACTTCTCGATGAAGATTGCAAATAACTAAAATTATATTTATACCAAAATATATATACAAACGTATTAAGGAATTACTATTCCTTAAACAAAAACAAAAAAAAAAAAGAAACAAGGCCAATGGAAGTTTTAGGGCTGATCGGGACCGGTCGGCCTGCTCGAAGAAGCACCTTTTCGGGGAGTAGGCGTATCCAGAAACGATCCGATCTCCTCCTGACGCTTCTGATAAACTTCATCATAGCCTTCTTCAAAAGCACGCCGACGAGGCTCCTCTAAATTGGCATTCATTTGAGCCAGATTATCCCTCTCCTTCTCGAGAGCTAATTTTTCATCGCGTAACTTTTGGAGATAATTCACTGATAACCTTCAGTGCGGGACCTTTTGGACCTAATATCTTTAAGATGATCGCGCGAAGAGCGCTTGGACGTATTGCCAAATAGACTACTCATTCTTGGGAAATTGAGAAAATAATTGGGATATCGAGTGGAGTTATAGACCTGCTGGGGAGAATATTTTATCTAAGTGAGGACGCGCAGTAAAATAGCGAAGAACTTTTTACCTCGAATATTTATACTAAGGGAAAAGACGCATTGGACCTTGCAAACAGGCGCGAAAGAGATTACCTAGCTAATGAACAGTCGCACATAATTCAACAAGCGTGCGCGTAATAAATATACTGAAAATAAAGACTTATGTTTGAACATGCGAGATGAACGAGACAGTTAAATCATAATGATGGGATACGAATCATCTCAGAATAAAGGGTTAATACTGTAAAATTACAAGTCACAGAGTGACGATTACTATTCCTAAAACTACTACTCGCCTTCGCCTTGATTTTGATGATCACCCTCGTCAGTGTTTCACTTCTCGGCTTCTCACTCATCTCACCAACCTGATCATTCTCGTTAACATTATTTGTGGGGCCAGGGTTCTCCTCTTCCTCTTCCTGGTCGCCAAACTCATTATCCTGCTCATGATCAACATCAGGAGGAGGTGTTGGCAAAGGTACTCCAAATTCCTTTACCAAGTGCGCCAAAGGAAGATGCTCGAAATCCACAGTGTGAACATCAGAGGAGCTATACTTCTGACCATGACGATCGAGGCTAACGTGAATGGCCCTGAAATACTCCTTTCGACGATTCTCGATCAAATCCATGGCGACCATCTGATGAATAGCTTTCTTGAAAGTGCTTTCCAAAAGAGGGCCCATCTTTTCATAGACTAAAGCAGTACGACCGGGAGAATTGAGGAATTCACGAATCACTTTCTCGTTAGGATTCCTACTGTATCGATCAGTAAGTGCACAAAGAGGGAGGTTTTCTTCAAATTCTTTTAATAAAGCCTGAAGACTAGCAACTTTGGATTCCAGTTCGCTGATACGGGTAGTGTATTGAACTTGATGATCATCCAACACTTTGGACAACTCGTTGACTCGCTCTTGAGCACGAGATGTTTCCAAAATACTGTTTAAAATATGGGGATTATCGGTCCCCATTGCCTGGAATAGACGGATAGAAGACGTGGAAGGATCAGCTCCATTCGCACCATGTTCCAATCCTGTCTCTTTCTGAAGCAATGCTTTATTCCTCTCCTACAAATATTCACACTGTTGCCTCAGAAGAGCTGCTTCATAAGCAAAGGATAGCAAACAAGTACAAGTCTGAGGAGTCAAAGGAATAAACTGTTGAGAACGCCACTCGCGAACTGTTGCACATGTGAAAGTTGTTTCATTGAATGTTTCTCGTATTTCCTCATATTTTTCTTTGGACGGGATAACCCTCCATTTACCACACTCCTCTCATTGCACTGAGTAGAGTTGCATGGAGTCCCATACCCTATCAATTGGTGCCACTGTTGTTTGTTCAATTTTTTTTGCAACTGCATTAAACAAAAAGAACAATATTAAATCAATGCTATTTTTTTATTTCAGAAATTAAACATTTATTTAGCAATATTAGGCAAAAGTATAGCAAAGGATATTTGAAGCATGGGTATTATTTAGTTATGTTTTAATTGATGCATCGATTAAATATTTGAAATATGCAAGATGCTCAACCAACAAATTAATAGCATCACAATATATTAGGATTTGCGATAAGTCGGCATAGGGATATGTGTGCATATCAATTTCACCATCGGAAAAAAAAATTATGAGGACCTTATACTAAATTTGACTAGTTCTAAACTAATAAAGCATATTTTCACGTGAAACTTAATAAATATATATTCTCTAAAATGACTATCACAAATTTTACAAGTCATCCAAATAACCGCTAATAAAATAACAAGCACACTATCGTTTTTCATAAAGGGAAATTTAATGACATCACGTCAATGTTTTACAAAAATTAACATAAAATTAAAATCATTATTTTGCTCGCACAAATCAAAATTAGTCCAATTCCCACAAAAGAACAATCATATAACACACAACATAGATTTACGAGTCATCTTCAAATAATCGCAAATAAAATACCGATCACACTATCATTCTCCATTCAAATCCTTATTTTGTGCTCGCAAAACAAAATTAGGCCGATTTCAATTAAAAAGAACAATTGGAAGACACTCGATCGAAACTTTAAAACATACGTTTAAAAAAATCTGAAAAGCATAAATAATCAAGTCATTTATAAACCATTAAGAACAAAGAAGCATTGAAAATCCAAAATATAAGCTCAATATCTTCTGAAATTGAAACATGCAACTCAAAATCATTTCTTTGATATCAATTGAGAAACACAAACCCTAAACATAAGAATGTATATATCTAACTAATCAACTAATCAGGAAAAAATACATAAACCACACGGTGGAAACCTGAATGAAGAGATCGGCCATTAATTTATGTGAAGAATCTTTAATAGGAGAAATTATTGAAAAAATCAGAAAAGGAAAAACAAAAAAAAATGTCTATAAAAAAGTAAAAACCCAACAAAATATTATACCCGTATAGATACTTATATATACATGCGGTAAAAATTAAAATGATACCGCGGAATCGCCAAGAAAAACTCAATGTAAGATCTGAAATCCTTCACTTCGAAGCGGTGTGGTGAGTTAACTCTAAGTGATATAACTCTAAGAGAAAGATCTCATGAGTGAATTTCCTTTCCGACGGGGATTCGCTCCTCCCTTTCTTTGTTTTGGTCAGTCCGCTACCGAGCTTTCACTTTCAAATCAATCAACCTCGTGCTTAAGATCAACTGATAGAAAGAGAGAGAGAGAGAGAGGGAGTGATATGTTCGAAACGGTGAGAGAGAGAGAGAGAGTAATATGTTCGATGCGGTGAGAGAAAGAGAGAGAGAGAGAGTGATATGTAATATCTGAAATTCTAAGCGGTGTTATATATATATATATATATATATATATATATAGAGAGAGAGAGAGAGAGAGAGAGAAGAGAGTGTGTGTGAGAGAGCACGAGGAGTATGTATCTGTGTGTGCGTAATATCATGACAAAAATCAGTAATAAGTCCAAAGCGATTCACCTTCAGATGGTCCCAATAGAAAATTATACCGTCCATAAATTGAAAAAAGTAAGCTTTTATTATTTTTCCTTTATATTTTCATTTTGTTTAGTTCCGATAAGTTTTGAATCAATACTTAATACAATATATTTAGAAGGGTGCGTGTTGACCTCAATTGGTTGATTTGAGCAAAATTTTATTTCATTCGAGTTTTAATTTTTAATAATGCATTAAAATTCTATTATTGGCCATCTCAAAATATTAATGGAATGACGTTTATTACTATATATAGGGGTGTTCGATGAAACCGACAAACTACCCCAACCGATCGCCCCAACCCAAACCGACCGCAATTCGTGGGTTGAATGATGAATGGGTTGGTCTTGGAATTCGTGAAATAAATACCGCATATTATGATCGGGTTTGGATTTATATTCAAAAAAATCGCATAAACCGCACCCAACCGCATGTATATAAAATAATAAATTGTGTTTTATTATTTGATATAATTTAAGCACGTAAATACTTTTAATTTACCGTCTCAACCCCAAAGCCTAATTTATCCCCTAAAATTACTCGAAACAATTTATTAAGTATCCAAGTTAAATTCTATCGATAGATAATCACCAATATCAACTTTAATAATTAATTTATTTTCTATTTTTATTTATTGTTTGAAAAAGTCTCGTCCGGTTTTGTATTTGATTAACAATTATTGATCATTATATAGCGAATGTAGACTTTAACTAGGTTAACAAATTAAAGCTAAAAATTATAAAAGAGCAGTATTGTTCATATGATTATGTAAAATTCAAAATTTTTATTCTAAGATAAAAGTACAATAATAAAATAGCAATTGGCAATAAATTAGAGTAATGTCTCAAAAAAAAAACTTCATTAAAATAGGAAAGACTAAGCCCGCCCCAATCCGAAGGGACCGCAAAATGCAATCTCTAGACTAATTGGGTTGGGTATGTCTAGAGTATTAAAAACCCGCAAATACTATGTTGGGTTTGAGTGAGTATAAAACCGCAATAGACCGCACCGCGAACACCCCTAACTATATACTTTGTATATATACCCACCTAATTTAAAGATGTAATTGATAATCTTTTTCAATATCACTCTTCATTAGGAAGTCATCATTAATTATATATCTGAATGGTGGGAGTTGATACTAATTGGTTGAAATCACTACTAGGAAAAAAAACTGAAATTTCGATCGATATTTCTATCGATTTTCTGAAAAATCGGTTGAAAAATGTGATTCCAACCAGTTCGAATTCCGACCAATTGGGATCAACACACAACATTCAAATATTAAATTTTGACTTATTTCAGCCAATTTTAATTTTGTCCAGATCTTATTTAAATCCCATAAAATATAAAATAAAAGAATTCTAACACAATATTCAAAAATAACATAAGTCTCACACAATATTCAAATTAAACATCAAACAACTGCACTTGCCATTAGTCAGTTTTTAGCGGCATCCTGACAACGTCCGGGTCAAAATATTGGCACACGTGTACACGAGGAGCCCTACCAATAGAGTTATAGTCCTTAGTGCTTGTGATGCATATTTTATCATATATATAATGTCTTTTCAAGATGAATATTCTATGATCCATCATCCTAAATTTTTTAGTGGTATTGGTTAGAAGTATAACAACAACACATATAGTGTTTTAGAAACATCGTTAGAGTTGGGCATTTTAGATTGGTCTTTCGGAGGTGGTGGCTAATCTAGAGCACTAAAATTCAAAAACATGGGGAAAATGTCTAGTCAACTAATATCAGATAAGTGTCGATAAATAACATGCTGCGTAAAATTGGGTACATACTATGAAGGTGGAGACGGGCCAGCCTAATGCTCAAAAGCTTCATTTATCGTGAAAATTTGAATGTATTGTTGGATGAAGATGAAGATGAAGTGCAAAGAAGACAAGTAATTAAGGGAAGGTTTTGATGATTTCCAAAACATCATAATCAGCTAAGTATGGAAGCTTAGTTCCCTTAGAAGAATTTTGAACAAGTAAAAGAAGACATCAGAAGAGTTCAAAGTTCAAAGCCCAGAAGACTAGTGATCTCTTGCTGAAACAGCGAACAGAAGGGTAGGTCATCAGCCGAGTCAAATCAGATTAGTTCAGTATTTGATCAGCAGAGTATCTATCAGCAGAGTCGTTTTGATCAGCAGAGTAGAAGAGATCATGAGAGAAGTCCAACGGTAATAAATGCACTTGGTGTAATAAATGCTGCAAGAGAAGGGTAGTAATGGCAAATGATTGAAATTAACTCTCGGATCAGCAGAGTGCATTTAATGCAGCTACAGGAAAGTACAGCAGAAAAGGTACTGTAGCAGTAGCCGTTCTGAATTTCGGGCTAAAGCTATGGATTTGAAGATTTGATTTCCTTCAACGGTCATATTTTCAAATTCAAGTATAAAAGGAGCTGATTTCAAAGAGCGAGACACACAACAACAATCAGAGATATTGATTTTGAAGCAGAATTTTTCTAAGTCTCAAAAGCTTGAACAGCTCACTTGTCTGGTGGAAGTCATCTGTTGACAGAAACCCAGTTGAAGCAAAAAGATAAACACTTTCTGAGTGAAATTGTAATAGCTAAGTGTTGTGCGAAGTGAGAATCCATCTTTGTGAGTGATTCTACTTTAGAGGATAGGTTTTCTTTGTGAATTCCTATTGTGAGCTTATAGCCTTTTCATTAGTTGTCTAGGTATAAGTGGAGAAATATTGTAATCTTTGTGATTATAGTATAACCCAGAATCTGATTGATCTGGAAGAGTGGACTAAAGGATTTTTATCCATATAACCACTATAAAAATTCTTTGTGTTATCTTGCATTCAAGTTTTCTTGCATATTTAAAGTTTGCATATTTAAACACTTTGAATTATCTAAAAGATTTTAAAAGGAGTTTGTAAAACTGGGGATAAAATCTTTTAAGAACTTAGTCTACTTGTGAAAAACACTTTAAAACAATCCGCTGCAAGTATACTCTTTGAAAACTGTTTACTGGAAAATCAGCTAAGTATTTGTAAGAAGAGTGGTCAGTCTGCTGTTCAAGATTTGTTCACGATCAGCTGAGTCTGCTTAATGTTCTTCATCAGCTTAGTCTGCTGACAGAAGACTGAAAAGTTTTAAGTTCAAAAATTTTCAGAGGTCTATTCACCCCCCCCCTCTAGACCTCATCTGACCACTTGGGACCAACAAGTGGTATCAGAGCAGGTGGTTCATTAGAATCAGCTGCCTGATCAACGAGCTTGATCCAAGTGTTTTTCAAAGGTTTTCAAAACTTTTTCAAAAGAGCATTTTTTTGAAAAATCTAAACTTTTTGAAAAATGGATTGTATCAGCCATGTTCCCCACATTGCTGGTATGTCTTTTGAAGACTGGAAGATTAGAATGGAAATCTTTCTAGCAGCCTATAATGACAACATGTACACATGTATCATTAAAGGTCCATTCAGATTCACAAAGACCATAAAAATAAATGAAGTCGATACGGTTGTGGAAAAGGATCTCCATGAGATGACTCCCGAAGAAATCAAGCTATTCAATCTGGATAAAGTCGGAAGATTCATCATGACTAAAGCCCTGGACAATGATCGGTTTGACAAGGTCAAACATTGCAAGACTGCAAAAGAAATGTGGGATAAAGTCAGAGATATGAGCGAAGGGAACGACGCCATAAAAGAGCATCAGCTGAGTGTTGCTCTAGAAAAGCTGGATAACTTCAAGATGAAATCCTCTGAAACCATTGATCAGATGGATACAAGGTTCACAAGAATATTAAATGAAGTATTGAAGCTTGGAAAAACCTTCACAGACAAGGAGATAACCATCAGAGTACTGAAGGCCTTACCTCCTAAGTTCAACATTAAGGTGACAGCGATGGAAGAATCAAGGGATTTGGGAAAAATCTCTCTTACTGAGCTGTTTTCTGTACTCAAGGCATTCGAGTATAAACTGCCTAGGATGGGTATTGAAGAAACCTCAACTTCAGGACCCACAGCTGCCTTGGTTGCTGCTGAAAACACCAGGAGACCAGCACACAAAAGTCAAGATGTGGACTCATCTGATGAAGCATCTCTACTCAACAAGAAGGAGTACACTGCTGGAGATGTAGCATTATTGATGAACAACTTCAAGAAGTTCTATAAGAGAAAGATGAAAAACAAATACAATCATGCAGCCTCTACTTCTAAACCTAACTCTTCTTCTCAAGAAAAAGATGATTATAAAGCAAAACTAATGTGTTATAACTGCAGGAAATTGGGACATTTCATCAGGGACTGTCCATATCCAAAAGCAGAAAAATACACTGAGGAAGAGAAGAGAATCAGAAAGGAAAGAAAGCATCAAAGAGGGAAAGCAATGGTAGCTGAAGCAGAAAAGCTTGCTACTGTCTACTCATCTGATTCAGATTCAGACACGTCTGATGAAGAATCTTCGGATGAAGAGAAACCTGCTCTCCTTTGCCTGATGGCTAAGGAATCTGATGACTCAGAGGATGAGGTAACTCCTCAAAATAATGAACTATTTGATTCTATAGAGCAAATGATGTTAAATAATACTACTATTGCTGGAGAATTTGTTAAGCTTAAGGAAGAGATGAGCTTGCTAAAAGAGCAAAATAACTCACTGAAACTTAAAGCTGAAAAGCCTAAAGAATCAGCTGAGTATAAACAGCTTGAGCAAGAGCATGAATCTCTGAAAGCTGAATGTGAGGTTTATAAAGGAAAAATCATGGAACTTGAAAAGGTTATTGAGTCTCATGATAAGTCAACTGTTGCATCCATGCCTACATCTAGTAAACAGGAGACACCTTTATAAAAGGATAAAATAGAATTGAATCATACTGAAAAATTTATTTCTGCTGACAATAGTAAGGTCATTCTGTATGTTCAAACTTCTAAATCTACCTCATCTGAAAAAGTGATAAAGGAGAAGAAATCTCCTAAGGCTAAAAAGAGCAAAGAGCCTAGTGTAGAAAAACAGACTAGTAAACCCAAACAGAAGAGTCCTAGGAAGTCTTCTGATAAGGTTAAAACTAATCAGACTAGTGAGAAAACTAAGTCGTCTGTCAATGAGCAAGTTGTAAGTAAACCAAAGAAGCATAAGAACAAGAAAAATCAAAATGCTTGGTATGGAAATGAGTCATTTTATTTGCAACCTGCTGCATATCATCCTATGTATCATGCACCTCAATTTCCTAGTTACTATGCACCTTATCCTGCTCATCCAATGCATGCATACCCTGCTTATCATGCACCTTACCCTGTTTATGAACACTATTCTTATCATACTGATCATCAACATGACTTATCTGATAACTGTGATAAAAATAAAATTGTTCATGCTCCTGCCAAAACTCAGAAACCTAAGAAGCCTAAGACATCAACATCTTGGGTTGTCAAGGGTGGAACTAATCCTTCAGGACCCTCTCAATAAGGGTACCTAAAACAATCTTATTTTTGTTTTGTAGGTTAGGATTAGGAGTAGGAGTAAAGTAGAGAAGATATGGTACTTGGACAGTGGATGTTCAAGGCACATGTGTGGAAGCATACATGATCTGACTGATGCAGTTGCTGTGGATGGCCCAAAGGTTACTTTTGGGGACAGCAAAGAAGGCAAGATTAAAGCTAAAGGAAGATTAATCAGAGGGAACATAGAGATATCTGACGTCTCATATGTCAAAGGCCTCAAATATAATCTGCTAAGCATGAGTCAATTTTGTGACAAGGGATATTCAGTCATCTTCTCAACAGATAAGTGCTTTGTTGAACAGATTGGTACAAAGAAGGTAATTTTATCTGGAAGACGACAAGGGAATGTCTACATAGTCGACTGGGATTCTGCTGACAAGAATTCAAGTATTTGTTTGGTAGCATCTGCACCAAGTGAAGTTAGTTGGCTGTGGCACAAAAGGATGAATCACTTAAACTTCAAGACCATCAACAGATTAATCAAGAATGATTTGGTAGAAGGGATTCCAAAAACAGTCATGAGCAAAGACAAGCTCTGTGACGCCTGTCAGAAGGGTAAACAAATCAAGTCATCGTTCAAAAGCAAGAAGCACCAATCTTCTGAAAGAATCTTGGAGCTGCTACATATGGACTTATTTGGACCCATTGATCCAGTCAGCAATGGTGGAAAGAAATACTGCCTAGCTGTTGTGGATGATTATGCAAGATATACTTGGGTGATTTTCATGAAGAAGAAAAGTGAAACCAAGGAACATCTTACTAATCTGATGGAACTGATCCAGAATGAGAAGAGTATCAAAATATTAAGATCAGATCAGATAGAGGGACAGAGTTTACAAACTCTACTGTTGAAGAGTATTGTAATATCAAAGGAATACATCATGAGTATTCTGCTGCCAGAACCCCTCAACAGAATGGTGTTGCTGAAAGGAGAAACAGAACACTAAAAGAAGCTGTCAGGACCATGATAGCTGAAGCTAAGCTGCCACAAAGATTTTGGGCAGAAGCAACAAATACAGCATGCTTTACCCGGAACAGATGTATGATCAACAAAAATCAGAACAAGACTCCATATGAAGTTTGGAACAACAGGAAACCGAACATTCATTACTTTAAGATTTTTGGTTGTAAATGTTTTTTATTGAACAATGGGAAAAATCACCTTACTGCATTTGCAGAAAAGGCTGATGAAGCTGTCTTTGTAGGATACTCTACTGTTAGTAAAACCTATAGAGTTTTTAATAAAAGAACATTACTAATAGAAGAATCTATCCATGTAGTATTTGATGAGCCAAGTCAATCTTCTGAAAAGAATCAAAGTGTTAACCAAGATCTGTCTACTGATTTACAGAAGTTAGACATTGGAAGAAAAGAAGAATATGTTCCCATCATACTACCTAATCTTAATTCAGCTGATAACTCAAGTGCTGTTCAAAATCACAGTGCTGATTGTCTAACAGACGAGTTGCAAACAGCTGACAGACCAGAGACTGTTCAACAGACTGCAAAGGTTCAACAGACTACTACTGCAACTCCAACAGTAGTGTTGCAAGATCAAAACAGAGGACAACATTCAGACCTGCAACCTGATCTCAGATGGCTCAGAAATCACCCACCAGAGTTGGTGATTGGTGATCCATTAGATAGAGTGAAAACAAGAAGAGCTGCTGCACAAGATGCTATGTTTGTCACTTTTCTATCTCAAATAGAGCCTAAGCAAATTGAAGAAGCTCTAAATGATTCCTTCTGGATAGAAGCTATGCAGGAAGAGTTGAATCAATTTGAAAGGAATGAAGTCTGGTACTTAGTTCCTAGACCAAGTCATCAAAGAGTAATTGGCACTAAATGGGTTTTCAGAAATAAGATGAATGAAGATGGTGTTGTCACCAGAAACAAAGCAAGATTAGTGGCCAAGGGTTACTGCCAAGAAGAAGGCATTGACTTTGATGAGACTTTTGCACCAGTAGCAAGACTTGAAGCAATCAGACTGTTTCTAGCCTATGCTGCTTACAAGAACTTCACTGTCTATCAGATGGATGTAAAGTCTGCTTTTCTCAATGGAGAACTGCAAGAAGAAGTATATGTTGAGCAACCTCCTGGATTTGAAGTCTATCAAGAAGAGGACAAAGTATATCGTCTGAAGAAAACCCTCTATGGACTGAAACAGGCTCCAAGAGCATGGTATGATACCTTATCTGATTTTCTTTTAATTAAAGGATTTCATAAAGGTAAGGTAGATAAAACCTTGTTCACAATTGAATGGGAAAATCATATATTACTTGTGCAAATATATGTGGACGATATCATTTTTGGTTCAACTAACCAACAGATGTGTGATAAGTTCTCCAAGCTGATGCAGAATAAGTTTGAAATGAGCATGATGGGTGAACTTAATTATTTTCTTGGTCTGCAAGTTAGACAGTTGCCTGATGGAATATTCATCAGCCAAGCAAAATACACAAGAGATCTGTTCAAGAAGTTTGGTATGGAAACTAGCTCTACTGCTACCATTCCTATGTCTACAAGTCTTCGCTTGGATAAAGATGAAGATGGCAAATCAGTGGACATAACCAAATATAGAGGCATTATAGGGTCACTGTTATATCTAACAGCAAGCAGACCTGACATAATGTATTCAGTTGGAGTCTGTGCAAGATTTCAATCAAACCCCAAGGAATCTCATCTCTTAGCTGCCAAGAGAATATTGAAATACATTAAAGGCACTCAAGAATAGGGATTATGGTATCCTAGAGAATCTGGATTTGAGCTTATTGGTTATTCAGATTCAGACCTTGCTGGCTGCAAGATTGACAGAAAGAGCACAACAGGTGCTTGTCAGTTCTTAGGTAGTCGTCTGATCTCATGGATGAGTAAGAAACAGACTTCAGTATCCATATCTACTGCTGAAGCTGAATATATAGCTGCTGGAGCTTGCTGTGCACAGATACTTTGGTTGAAGCATCAACTAGAAGATTATAATATCAAGATCAGTGGAATTCCAATCTACTGTGACAATACAAGTGCAATCTCACTTACTCAGAATACTACAAGTCACTCAAGGACTAAACATATAGAGATCAAGCATCACTTCAT
Organism: Penstemon barbatus; assembly: GCA_003313485.2. Classification (NCBI taxonomy): domain Eukaryota; kingdom Viridiplantae; phylum Streptophyta; class Magnoliopsida; order Lamiales; family Plantaginaceae; genus Penstemon; species Penstemon barbatus. The sequence continues at coordinate 49,856,873 of CM064880.1, forward strand.
TAGAGATCATGTGGAAAAAGGCAATGTTATGATAAAGTATGTTCATACTGACAATCAGATTGCTGATATCTTCACTAAACCTTTAAGTGAAGTAAGGTTCTCAACTCTAAGAGCTGAGCTAGGACTACTCAATTTGGATGCATAAGCTGAGGGGGAACTCATCAGAAGACTGAAGTTCAACAGCTTAGTTATCCATTATTCTATTCAAGAATTAACTTTCAACAGACTAGTTAGCTTATGGATTCTTAAAGACAGGGGGAACGTGTAAGACTAGCGGTACTTCTGTTCTAAAGATGAAATTTGTTAATGTCAGTTAGTGGAAGTTACATTATCAGAAGATCTGTTCTTAATTCTTGAAGACTGAAGATTATTTTATCTTGCTGGATTGACAAACAGCAGAGGAAGATTACTAGCTATTGGCATTCTCTAGTAATATCAGATAACAGATCACTCGTCTGTCAGATAAGTTAAACTCTACTCATCTGATATCTTATATAAGCATGGTCATAAATCGTATCTTTAGAAACGCGCTTTTATAAGTAACAGATTAGTGTCGATAGAGTTTCCCGCCCATCTGACATTAAAATAATAAAATTGAAATCCGCAACTCCCATCCACACGATTAATAAACTGTCAGATTAGATCAACGTTTCAGATTAATCACGATAACCCAAATAATAGAAACGTATAAAGTCCGATCTGAAACAGTACAGTCGTCTTACGCACTCAAATATTATCAAATTCTCTCAAACTCTCTTGCTTCGAAAGTATATTGCTTTTGCAGATTTCTTCTCACTAATCTCAGAGATGGATAAGATTATTGATGGAAGATACCTAAACTACAGCAAATTTCACTTTTCGGGTACTGATCTGATGCGCTCTCTTCTGAAGAAAATCCAAGAGGCATCACTTGTTCCAGTCCTGGAAGCACATGAAGACAGGGTCTACTTAGAAGACGTTTATCACTTCTACACGACCAGGAAGTTCAACGATGAGGAAACTGTCATGACGGCTGTCATTGGTGGTAAGAAAATCGCTGTCTCTACTGCTGTTCTTAGTGAAATTTACAAGTTAGCAGATAAGGGAGGAGATGTGACCAGCTTAGGGTCAGAAAAGGAGGATGAATTTTGGGCGATTTGTGCGAAAAAGGGAGAAGAGATGACTGGAACCCTGATAAAAACTCAGTTAAAGGATGAGTATCAAAGGTTCGCAGACATCATTGCGAAGGTACTGGAAAGCTACATAAGATCACTAGATGGGTTACCCAGAAGGAGGTACTACACCATGGTTTGCATATACTATGGTCTGAAAGTTAACTGGGCTGCTCACGTCTATGAGCTGCTGAGTGATAAAAGGCTCTCTCATGCCATCTTACTCAGTAATCTGTTTGCATCCTTGCATTGTCCCATGGCTGGTGGGAAGACTACTCATGGAAGTAAGGAATTCAAATTGTATTAACCGGTGAAACAAGTGGTGGCAAGACCAAAAAGAAAAGCCACTGCAAAATCCAAAAAGACCCCTTCTAAGAAGAGCAAGAAGGAGGGTCAGACAAGTCAACCTGCTGAGCCAACAGCACAGTCTGCTGTTGAGGCTGGATCAGCACAACCTGGAGATGCAGTTCCAGAAAATATGATTGAAGATTTTACCAAGGAGATTGAACAGATGGAGACAGGTTCCTCTCCTGAAAGAACTGAATCTGAGGAAGAACCTCCTTTTCAAAGGTTGAAAAGGTTGAGAAAAAGAAGTGAGGCAAGGGGACCTCCTGCTGCCAACCCCCCTGCCAAAAGATTGGCCAAATCAAAGGTCAAGAGAAGTGTAACTTTCTCTGAGGAGACAGTTGCAAAAGTAAGAGAAACAACAACATCAGCTGAGAGGCCATTAGTTATTGAAGAACCTGCTGATAAGTCTACTGAAGAAGTTGTTTCCACAATTGGAGTACCTACTACAGACTCTTCTGCTGTAGTATCTGCTGAAGCTGGAGAAGAACAGCAGACTGCCACAACAGGTGAAGGAGAGACACTCCTTCTGCATCCTAATCCTGTTGCTGCAACTCCAATACAAGCAGTTGAAAGTCCTGAATCAAGGAGAAAAAGGACTGGGAAAATTGCAACTTACCTGACTGCTGCAGAAAAGAAAAGACAAGATGATGCTGAAAAGCAAAGGATAGCTGCAGAAAAGGCAGAAGAAGATAGGCTGAAAAGCCTAGAGTTAAAAAGGCTGGAAGAAGAGGCCAGCAAGATGACTCAAGAGCAGAGAGATGCTGTTGAGGCAGCAGAATTGGCTGCTGTTATTGAAGCAAGCATCAAGGATGCTCATGGAAATCAGCATACTGGTGGGCTAAGTATTGGTGAACAGAGGGATCCAAACAAACCAATACCAGCTATGCCTGCACCAAAGATAAAGCCAAAGAGAAGAGAGGAAATCAGATTAGCCTTAGAGATTGTCAGGGATGACCCTGCTATCTTTGAAGAATTTCTCAAGAGGCTAGATGCTGAAAATGAAAGGATCAACCGTCTGACACTCTTCCATGCTGAAAAGATCAATACAACAGATGGAGAATTCA
>CM064880.1:50091373-50176694 GCA_003313485.2 Penstemon barbatus
GTCCGGTCTCGCGAGATCGAGCCAAGACCCTTTCAAATGAGTTTTCGCCAAATCCATAAAACCATCAAATATCTATTAAGAAACTCACACTCAAATTCTTCAAATCTATAAAATGTTGATATAACACTTACTATTTATTTTTTCCCTAAAAAATCACTAAAAAGGACATTGATTTGACACTTATTGTTTACTTTTTTCCCTGAACCTCTCCAATCCTAAGCCATCAAAGTGGGTAATCAAATACTCATTTGATGACTGCTACAGTGTTTTGGGGTCCCTGCAAATGTTTTATATTCCAATGCACAACCATCAAAATGGAACATCAATTTTTTTCATTATTTAAAATTAAGTCAAATTGATATTATAACAAAATTAAACTCATTTAAAAATGCAATCAAATATAAAAACGAGACTAAAGTGTATATTACAAATATTATATCTTGCTAACTTTTTATATTATATCATATGATAAAATTTAAAAATGTCACATGTCGATTTGAATTCATATATCAAGGTATATGATCAGATTTCGTATCCATATAATATAATATATTTTATATTATATCTTGCTTTCTTTCTTTTTTCCTTTGGTTTTAATTTCCTGTAATTTTTTTTATTTATCTAGATATGTTGCAAGTATAATTTTGTGTTGAAAATGATGTTTAATTTACACGCATAATTTTGCAACGGCTCTTTTTCAAAAAAAAAAAAAAATTACCGTTTTCAATCTTCAATAGCCGTTGAAAGTGTAAAATTTTTCCTACCAAAATTTGGGGTCAAGAGGAATTGGCCCTATTTTTTATGGCAAAAGCTTCTGGACATCAATTTGATGGCTCAAATAGGGCCTCCATTGAAGAGGAGTTTTTTTTATTTCAGCCATCAAATTGAAAGTTAATGGGTTTGATGACCCATATAGGGTCTCCATTGAGGATGGGTGACCCTGCCATTCATTGACCTTTCTGATTTCAGTCCCCAAATTGAAAGTTGATGGGTCAAAATTCATCCAAATCAGGTCCCAAAAGTTTCATTAAAACTACCCAAACCATTTTTTTTTTAAATCGAGCCCCGCGAAACCGAGCCAAAACTCATTCAAATAGATACACAATTTTATACATAGAACTAATTTACTTATTTTTTGCTTCTAAGTTAACGAGTGGTTTGTGCAACAAAATCAGACGAACGAATCTATAATTTTGCAAAATATATTTTGTGACAATTTCCCACAAATTTAAGCTACCAAATAGGAAATTATCAAAAAAAAAGCTACCAAATAGGCGTAGTTTCCTCGTCAAACGAAATTGTCAATGCGTTTCAAAGCATCAAAACGGCTTTTACTGTGGACAGTACAAGCACTTCCTTTTTTTATAGTTAACTGAGCGTGAACCTCAACATTGAGAGGTCAAATTACCTAAAATAATTTCATTGCAAATGCAACACATCAAGAAATGAACGCACACAAAAAAATAAAAAAATGCAACTAAAAGCTTCATCTACATAAACACAAAAATATATTGCAAAGAAATACAGAAACAACATTTATACAAAGTCGTGTAAGCAATCACACGAAAAACAGATAACAATTCCTCACTAATACCAACTTTTGAAATTATGCTAATATTCACCAGTATTTGGTACAGCAAGCACAAGGGAGAAAGACATGTACTACGTTGTATATTACATTATATAAAACAAAGGTGTACTTTGGCTCCCTGTAAAATACGTTCATGTTGCATTTACAACCCGGTAAAAATAAACTTGGTGTTCAACACACCCATAGCTTTTCAGAAAATGAAGCTCAGTTCCCCACATACTCCGTTGCAAAATGGCCTAATGAGCTTTGTTTTCAAAAGCATTAGGGGTTTGAACACAAACTTTTTTCATATGGATTTAGAATGTCACAAACGTAAACTGCAATTTGGCCGATAACATATATCGAATCACCATCATCCTTGACCTATGTAACAAAGAGTCCTAATACTATATGGGAAAAGACGAAATACAAACTAATTACACATCAAGGAATTTAACCAGCATAGATGGATACTGGATAGAGCTCTATGTGGATGCCATTACCACCACGCCGTCTCTACTAAGGCCACCAATCGGTTGCACCAGGCTTCTTCACAAGGAGTTGGTTATATTCTGGTCTTGAAGTCTGGTAAAACATTGAAAACATATTTCATGTAAAAAAGTTAATATACAAATCAAGAAAAGGGAATGCAGGTAAAGATTATAAGGCAAAATATTAGATTTAATTATTTAAATGACCACGAGTAGGGCTGAACATCAAACTAAACATTCGATACTTCAGTTCGTCAAACAAATCAAACAAGTTTGGACAAGATTTCTCGTTTGATAACTTTTGAAGCTAATCTCGACTCAATAAGCTAAAATTTGAAAAAACATATGAATAATACCAAGCTACTCGATGCTCGGCTCGAGCTCGATCGTTAAAAGCTTGTTTGAGCTCGGCTCGTTAACAAATCAAATCAAACTAAGCTCCTACACAAAATTAAAAGCTAGATAAATTTCGAAATCAAGCTTAAACAATGTGTTGTTCGATACTACTCAGGCTCGTTTACACCCCTAACCACGAGATCCAATTGAAGCAAAATTCATAATATACCACGAATGATTTGATGATTTCCGAGATAAATTTATATGGAGTCAAAGCATTCTAAGTAAATTCATCCGTAATCAATTATGGAGCAGAACTGGATCACACTAGTAACTGTTATTTTAAATTTTTTTTATGTATAACACAATCAAATGTTAAATTTTAGGGCATAAAATGATCTAAAATCTCATCCACCTGATGATGCATGGTATGCAGAAAAGACATAATCACAAGTAAATTCTCGGATTGGAATTAGTAATGACACTAACTAATGAATTAACTAAGAAAACTAACCAGATCTTTGAAGATGAGAAAAGCTACAAGGAAAAAGAGGACGAAGAGGATCTCAAATTCAGCCAATCGAACAAATTCGAAAACCGAATTCACTCCCCGAGTCAACAGAGATACAGCTGAAGATGATGATCCTTCTTCCTCAGAAAGCGAAGCGAAGCCGGAGGACGAATCGTCCGCCCTTCTTCGGCGGGGGCCGTCGACCCCCATCACCGCCGTGGTTCTCTTTCCCATTATATTGACGGAGTAAAGTTGATTGATGGTGAGAAATTGAGGAAGAAAAGAAATCAAGTAATGATGAAGGAGATGTACAAATTCTGGTCAAAGGAGGAGAATACGAAAATTGACCGGTCAATACGAGAAAGATACAACGCGTTTGGGGGTATTAATGCAATTTGGCTTAAGTTAGGGGCCCAAAAAAGAAAGAAAAGGAAACATTCAGACCTGGTTTGGCCGAACCCAAAGTAGCTATATGGCAAGTGTAATATATTTGTTTTGAGATTGAATGTAACTCCCAGGAAAGTGACCAATGACAAAACAAGTGCAATACACTTGCTAGGTGATTGGATGGGTTTGGCCAAGTCAGACTTAGACAAGAATTTTCCCTAGATAGGTTGTTCATTTTATTATTTTGTGTTGCACAGATCTCAGATTATCCATATTTGATTCTTACATAGGGTTGAGCACGGTTCGAGAAATCGAACGGACTGAAGCATTCGGTCTAGACTGAATACCGAACCGAACTTTCAATTTGAGAATTGATTCTTGCCCCAAAACCATCCCCTTAGGGGCCGATTTTTGATAAAACAGATCGGCTTCTCGAATCGAACCGAACGGATCCAAAAAACTAAGTCATTTTTCAAACCCTAGTTTCAGCCTTTCTTAGTTTCTTTTGCCGCCTTCTTCACCCTAATTTTTTTCTCAAAATTTCATCACTATTTAACTGAAAATTATAGTTCCAATCAAAAAATCGATATTCCAATAAAAAAATATTCGCGATTCAAGTCATTTCTAACCAAATCGAAGCGGTTCACTCGGATTTCATGCTAGTCTCTCAAATTCCAGTGTGATTCTACCTATTTTCGAATTTCAAAATTTGTTTTTTGTGGACCTAATCGGATTGTTCGATTTTTGTACCAAATTAAACCGAAATTTTCGATCCAATACACGATCCACGCTTTAAAAAAATCGAATCGACTAGGACCCGAACTTTGGTCTAATTCGGCTCACCCCTACTCTCACATCACGTGTGTGTTGAAACAATTATATTGTGGCCCAAAACTTACTCCTCAAATAATTAATTCTTAGCTTTTCTTATAAAAATCCAAATTGTGTATCATATAAATTACTCTACAAACATTATTTTTGTATAATATAAATTATAAAGCACATGCAACAAGATCTTATTCATGTCGATTATTGTGTATGTAGAGCAGACTTTAAAATAATTTAACTCCACTTATATATTTTATTAGATTGTTTTGAGTTTAATATAATTTTTATCTAACAACTTATTTATCCTATACTTCTATTTGTTTATTATGGAGTAAAATATATTAAATATCGTTGTCAAGAAAAAGTCTCTTAGTAGTTCGATCTCATCGACTCTTCAATTTTGAATTTGGGTATTTCGCTCTAGAAAGATTCAGCTGAAAAATAATATTTATATAATAAAACTTGTTGAAGAGATTTCGGGCATATTTCATTTAACCAATTTTTTTTATATATAATAATAATTATTCGTAATTTCTAAATAAAGTACTTATTATTGTAAATTGCGTTTATACTACTAATTTGTGGAGGGCACTTGGAAGTTGAAATTGTCTTTTGACCATTTGCCCTTCCTCTTCCCCAATTAGATTTCACTCCTTTTCCTCCACAAACTCGACATATAAAAATAAAAAAAATAAATAAATAAATAAAAAAGTGAAAAAATAAATACAAATAAAAGAAAATTTGTGAAAATACAGAAATCCATTTCCATAAATGAAGAGCTTCTTAATTCTTGACAATTGAATGCTATTAAAACCCCACCTTTTCTTTGCTCCTATCCATTCAAATCTACTTTTTTATTTATTAGAGATAGATAGATAGATTTATTAATGCTCACCTAAATCCTAATCAAATTAAATCCCACTTTCACTCGAACATCCCTACTCACTAAATCTCACCACCACATTTCAAATTCTCTGAAAAAATAAAAAAAATAAAAAGTTAACAAGAAATGCGTCCAATTATTTGTGGGATTTTTTGGTCTGTTTTGCTACTGTTATTTTCCCTCCATGTAAGCTAGATCTCATCAATATTCTTGTCTAATTGGGTCCTTTGTTCAATTTTTTTCGTAAAAATAAAAATGGGTTTCTTGATTTTGTCTTTTTCAGGCGAATGGGACGGCGGCGGAGATGGTGCCGGTGATGGAACCAGGAAAGTCGGAGAAAATGATGATGATGTTCAATGAGAGCAGGAGAAAATTGGGCAGCTTTCAGATTTGTTCTCTGTGCACTTGTTGTGGAGGTGAAAATAGAAATTACTGTATACCATCTCCTTGTTGCTATGCCATTAATTGCAACATACCAAACAGGCCCTTTGGATTCTGTTCTTTCACTCCCAAGACTTGTAATTGCTTCCAATGCCATATTTAATTTTTTATTTTTATTTAATTTTAATTAAAAAAATTGTCTTTGGGAGTGTGAAAGGGAAGAAGAGAATATCTGTTTTTTTTTTTTTTTTTAATTAAAAGTTTATATAATATTTTTAGGGACAGCTGTTATATTCATGTAAGTTTTTTGCTACTGGTTGGGAGTTGTTCCCTTCACACTTCCTACTTCCTAGTCTATTTATTTAGCTTTTGTTTATTTTTATTTACTATATAGTATTAATTACCATATATTTTATATTTTGCTTGTATTTAAAATGTTATAACAATTTATGCACAAAGTACTCTACGCATACGAATAAATATTCGTGATTTATAATTCATTTTCTTTTCTTTCTTGTGAAATTACATTTGAATTTCTAGATTATGCTGTCAATGCATGTTAATTAAAAAAAATATAATAAAATAATTCATATATTTGTCAACTAGAACAAATACTAAGGGCCTGTTTGTTTGGCATTTCCCAAAAAAAATTTGTGTTTGGGAAATGCCAAACAAACATGTTTTCTATTTTTTGAAATAAATTTTTTATCTCGCAATTTTCTCAAACTATTCTCTCAAAATCCAAATAAATAACAATTTTCTTATCTCTAAACAAAACTTATATAAACTCTACTTTTATTTGACATAAAGTAATTTATCTCTTACACAATTTATCTCACAATAAACATGATTTGACATAAAGTCTTACACATCTTATACCTACAACCTAACTCTTCCAAAAAAAACTTACACCTACTTTATTTTTCAATCCACTCTCTCAAAACTCAAACAAACAATATTACGTAAATCGAGATTATTTCACGACCTCCACTACTCTCTAAAAATTCTTTTCCAAACACCAAACAAACATGCCCTAATAGATTTGAGTGTAATAATAAATTAAATGTTGTTTAAAAGTTCCTTGTTCTTTGGGGGTATGTCAGAATTTTGATGGTGCAATGTTGCTTTGTGGGAATGTAATGATGCTTATGAGTGGGATTAAATTAAAATTAAATTAATAATTTGTTTAATTTTTAATCAGTCACCTTTGTTTAGCGTGCTATGTCGTGTATAATTAAGATTGATTACCGATTCGGGATAATTTTTTTTTACTATAGTTTTTCTCTGCATCAATTACCTCTTGCTTGTGCTTTACCGGGCCACAAATGAAACAGACCCCTACAGGTGTATTTATGTACATACAGGTAAGGGGTTGGGGTGCATAATGGAGTTTTTACTTTATTAAAAAGTATGTAGATGAAAATAGGTGGGTTGTTATGGACAATTAATATAGTTAGGTGCATGTGTATTATTAGTCGAGCTGCCCCAATAACCCGACCCAATAACCCGATTACTTCTGAGATGCAATGAAAAGGGAGGAGGTGAGTGGTAGTTGAGCTTTAATAGTGGAATTAATAAGCCCCACAATTATTACTATTTTTCTACAATAAACCATATTTGCTATTTTGTACTGGTTTTTGTCTTTTTCTATTGTTTCTACTCCTCACAAGATATATAACTCGTGAACCGAAAAAGTACAAGATAAGAACTTTAATTTAATGGTTTGTTAATCGGTCTACCTCAAATTGATCATAATTTACGGTTTGAAATTTGAATGAATTGGTCCTCAATTTCTTGAGAAAAAGACCGCAAGTTGCAATCGAGTTTGAGTTTGTAGTTTTAAAAATTGCCTAAATCGCGTCGACCGCAATATATGTAATTTATTATTTGTTACTCCATTCGTTTTATTTTAATTGTCACATTTGGTCTTTTTGTATGGATTAAGAAACACTTTAATTATTCACTTTTTAATATAAAATGTCAAATCTTTTAATGATTATTAATAAAATTGAAAGAAAAAGTACATTGAAAATTAAATGTGATAACTAATTTGAAAAAATATATTTACCCAATTAAAGTTAATCGGAAAGAGTATAACTTTTTTTTATTTTTTTGAGAGAGAGGAAGGAGTATAACTTAAGTATCATACTTTTGACTTATTGTCTCACCCTAGGCCCAAAAACTCAATATATCCACTATAAACCTTATTACAACTTATTACATTGCCAAGTACTTGAATAGGAAAAAATGAAAAATAAAAACAATATTCTTCAAAATAACGACAGAGAAAAGCCAAACCCCATTTTAGTACTCTATATTTTTTAGGGTAAATACCACTTTTGGTCCCTCTTATCATTAACTTTTTACAGAGTGGTCCATTTTATGTTTTTTTTCCCACTCTAGTCCCTACTATGAACTATTTGTTTCACTTTAGTCCCTACTATGAATTATGTGTTTCACTTTAGTCCTTATCAGGTGGTTCCGATAACACGTGACATGCATATGAACATTTTTTAGGGCATTTTCGTCCGTTCACTATTGAGACTATTTGAGATATTGTTTAATTGGTGAGCAATTTTGGTGTTTGAAAAAGATTTTAGGAAAAAACTTTAGTTTGGAACGAAATGTACGATTAAGTTCGATTGGAATGAAAGCCTAGTTTGAAAATTTATATTTTTTTTAAATAATTAGAAAAACGAAAATATCCATGTTAGTTTACTTGAAATGACAAAATTGCCCTCATGAGCATATCACATGTTATCGGAATCGCCTTGGACCACTTGAAAAGGACTAATGTGAAACAAATAATTCATAGTAGGGACTAAAGTGAGAAAAAAAATATAAGAGGGACCACTCTGTAAAAAGTTAATGATAAGAGGGACCAAAAGTGATGTTTACCCTATTTTTTAATATTTCCTTTAATTTTTTTTGGTGAATTAACGAAATTATTCATAGATGAAGGTATAATAATAACATATAAAGTGAGACTTCATTTGTCCATTTAATTTTTCAAATAATAAAAATGCATTCGGAGTTCGAGAAGTCCAAGATCGCATAACTCACACCAACCCAAATAGATTGTAAAATGCAATATTAAGACTTGTTAGGATAAGTTTGAACTAATGTATTTTAGAAAAGCACAGAGATTGTGTTGGATTTGGGGTACTACAAAATCGTATTAAACTGCACTGGTGTATGACTAACCCAATAACAAAAGTTTTGTAAGGACATCTCCAACCGAATTGGTTGTCCTCTTGCCCCTTTGACCCTCTCTTGTCCAATTGTCCTTGCTTTCTTGCCTTCTTGCCCTCATACCCTTGCAACCCAACTAGAAACTCATCATTAACCGAAGGACAATCAACATTCATTTAAATCAATTTCATAATTTTCTCCACTCTAACTTAATAATAATAATAATAATAATAATAATAATAATAATAATAATAATAAATATTTATGATTCAGTCATTCATGTTAAATAAGTTTACAAGTATTAAGTTGAGATATTTTAATAAAAGTATATAATCGAACTTCAATTTTATGTTCGAATTTATTTACTTTAATTTATACATCAATCCCAAAATAAAAATAAAAAAATATGTGGACTGTGAAGGACAAAGATGTAATTCACCATCTCATGCCAGCTTGCCTTGTTGCCTGCCTCAGCCCCCTGCCGGCCCTCTTGCCCTTTGCCATCTTCAACCGACAACGACTCCACCTCCCCCTTATGCTTTCTTGCCGGTCACAGTTGGAGATAGCCTAAGGAGACTGGAGCAAACTAACATGAGACAAAAGATCTTCTTTATAAAGAAATTAGGTTAAAACTCTTATATGTCCAAAGTTCAATATTAAAATAATTTCGAAGGTTTTCCCTGACTTTGTTCGTGTCAACAAACAATTCGAAATAGCTGGACTCTTTTAAAATAGGTCTCTCTCAAATAGCAATGCTTCGAAACACTTCTTTTTACACTATTTCGGAAACCCAAGGAACCTACTTAAAATGGAGATGTGAGTCTTTCCTATTGGCAACTTATAATGAATATCTATCTCATTTTGATATACTCCAATCAATAGTATATATAATCGTACAATGACAAGTAAATACATTTGTTTGACACAATTGCAACACTAAAATGGTTTTTCCCTATATGAACAAAGTCTAGTATAGGGGTGATTCTTGCCACAATAATTGTAGCATACTAATAGAATCACAGCCTCTTCACATACAAATACAACAAAATTTTAACAAACCTCAATCTAATATTTACTTTTTACTACTACATCAAAGAGAGCTTTGTATGAGTCGATCATCATCTGGGTATAAATCAGTCCAACACTCGTCCCCTTCAGTCGCTTTCTTCCACCGCCTTTTGAAAACCTTGTACTCGTTATACGATTGTCTTCTTACCTATATAACAAACATTTTATTTAATTTTTCCCAACTTAGCTACATAAAAATGACTAAACTATACTCTGAAAACATACTTCAATTCTCTTGTTGATTGGATTGTGCTCGGGTGCTGCTATTTTGGCCTTATCAGGTTCTCCTAGCGTTGGGAATCCATAATGAACAATGTATTCAGCATCCACGACTCCTATATTTCTCGTTCGATCTCCCTATATTTACCAAGCCATATATCAATAATAACATAATGCATATATATGTATTGAGATCGTAAATAGTACAAGGCATAATCGAGTAAGGAAGTTGCCTGTGCACAATAACCGAGTTTCATGTCGAGTCCCCAAGCATGAATCAAGTCGTTCTGTAACAAAATATCAAATACGAAAGTTTATTTGTGAACCCGAGTAATTACGTCGACTGAGCCAATGTACATACCTGGATCAGATACCATACACAACGCCAAGCAGCCTTGGAGAATACAGGGGCCATCACTTCTATCCACCTGCAACCCGTACTTAATTTAATCTCAAATTTAATTATAAAATACATATATAATTAAGACAAGTCAATTTATTCAACTTTAAAAATTCTACCCTGTACATGGAGGAGCGGAGCTGTTATCGTCACATAGGATTCCCGTGATCCCATGTTTGTAAGTCCTCCTGTGCACCGTTGATCTCCTCCCTCGAGCAGTGATAAGATGATGCACCTCAGATTCCCCAGTTTCAAGTGCTGGTTGTGATATCTCTAAACCTTCACTTTTCACGATCGATAAATATCGATCAGGGTTGAAATTTTCGACTCCAAGGTCTTCGTCCCACAAGAATATGTACTCGTAATATGCTACTATATCCGGATGTAAGAATCTTTTCGCAAACCACCTAATCAATGAAATCATTATCAACTTTTCAATAATAGTTAAAGTAAGAAAAAAAAGACGAGGCGTACCATTTGGTTTGATTATCGGCAGATACATGTAACACTCTATTGCTCCATTCAAGATCCTTCCATCCGTCAACGATACCGTCATAATGGAAAAGCATCACAACAAAATTGCTCTCTAGAAACTGCAAACATAGAGGTATGATTATGAGAACTAATGAACATATCATGTTTAAATAGTAGTAAGTTTACCTTTTGGACCATCTTATCTACATTTATCTTTTGCTTTATTCCAACAGCACCAGCAAATAAACTTTTAGATGTAGTTGTCACCTGTTTGTAAACTCAAAACTAAATAAAATAGATTTAAAAGAAACTGTATCATTCTTGAAAATGTAATTTCAGTTACAGTACCTTTGGAGAACCCCATAACGGTCGTGTTTCCAAGTTAGAGGTGTTAGCGACTATTCCTATAGGTAACGTCTCGCTCCCCGGGAGCCTGCATTGATTCTAGAACATATAACACCATTATACCTTAAGAAATCACAAATATGATCAGTAACAGAAAATAAGATCGACTTCGACTGAGTTTTACCGACCTCACAGTTACTAAATTTGGTGATATTCCCAAGTAAACTCCATGTTAACAGTTTCTGCGAAACAGAACGATGTAAGTCGAAATTTTCTTGCAAAAGATACTAACTTCACAAATATGGATAAGGTATAATTGCAATAAAAACCTCTTTATTATGTTGTGCTATCCATCTGCTCCATGTAAAGAGTAAAAGAAAGAACAGAAAAGCTGAAGGAAAGAGTCTACCAAAATAACTTCTCCAGCCTTTTTGTTCATTGAATATCGCCACCTGAGAAAAATAAGACAATACAAGAATCATCTTTGTTCTGGATAATTGGAATTTGAAAAATAGCACTTTATCCCTATATAACCTTGTAAAAGTTATACGAATGGACAAAACTACCCCTCTTATATGTGGCACTTTACCCCTATGTTATAATGAATGTGGTACTTTACCCCCGTGTTATGATAAATGTGACAGTTTATCTCCATGTGTTATGATAAATGCTGCACTTTACCCCAATGTTACAAAAACATTTCCATGCTCACTTTAAATCTCGACGAATGAGTCACACGCTCCGGCTGAAGGAGGTTAATTGATCTTTCAAGATTTTCACAGGGGGTAAAATACTCATTTTCAAATCATAGGATTGTAAATTGCCATTAGCTCTTAAACTTCCACTATGCTACAATTACAAAAAAAAATCCCCTTGTATCCTAAGCAAATGAAGGAGTAAAGAAAAAAAAAATATGTTCAATGTTTTAACTATATACTAAAAACTGAATAATCAAAAAAGATAAGGAAAATTTGCATATTCGGAATTCGGTACCATACAATATGACACTTTGCAAATTTGATACCACTGGATACGTAAATGCACATTTGGTACCATAATTCTAACATTGTCTGCAATGTTCATACCATTCTTACGGAAATGGACGAAACTGGTCATTGTCAAGTGATAATATAAGGGGGATATACACCAAAATATAAATTTAACAGCTCCATAGAATATGCCCAAATCATATAAATCATAACATACATGCATATAAGAATATTAAAACCTACAAAGTTAGAGGATCGCGCCATCTACAATTATGGATTTTTCGGAGAAGCACTGACATTTAAACACACATTTGTACATTATTGTTTGTAATACAACCAATTATATAGTGAATGATTGTACGAGTAAACTATACATAATTGTTGGTGGAATTATGTAAATTCTTGTGTATATTAATTGCATAAAGAAATCGAGAAACAGAAAGAGAGGAAGAAAACCGAAGAACACGGCGATTAATGGAAGAAAATGCGTTTACCATACCCATCAAACTAGATGAAAAATGTTAGCAGTTGCCACCAAAGTTGTATGCCAAAATATCGGATCTCTATTTTTGTCCTTTTCTCACATAAATATATATATGTTGCAAATATTTAACTTACAGAATTATAATTTGCATGGTAAAATAGCAATTTTAATCCTTTAACTTTTGACGAAACGTAAAAATGAGACACATGCAGTTCTGGCAAGCAATTTATATCCTTTATGTTTTAGTCACCTTATGTCCTTCATTTTTCCCCTACCTACTAATTATTAGGACAAATATGTTATAATTACTCAATTTGTTTACTTAAGTAAAAATTTCTGGTCTCAAATTGATTGTCTGAATTACAAGTGTCCCATTTTCGCGTCGATACAAAAGTTAAAGGACTATTATTTTTTAAACAAAGTTAAAGATCATAAATAATTGGTCTAGACTATGAGATGAGTCTTTTTTTTTTTTTTTTTTTTTTTATGTTTTAGAGTTTAAATTTACTCTTCTCTTATTACCTGCAACCAAACGGATTAATATACATTTATACATCTCCATCTTTTATTTAATAAACTTATATACATGTAACAAAAAATCAACCATTTTAAAATTTTCATTTATTTATTTTGAATTAACCAAAACACACCTTAAAGATCAATATATATTAGTTACAACCACACTTACAGATATACTCACCCTTGCAGCCATGTAAGTTACATGTTTTAATATAAAGTGGGTTAATTAAATTTTTTGGTCAAACTTGAACAAAGTTTATCAAGGGTGTAATGACATTTTATTTATAAAACTAATTTGCAGGGGATATATCTGTAAGATGAAACTTAAAATAAGTCTTTGCAAATATTGAAACCTTAGGGAAATCTGTAATTAGACCAAATCTAGGGAGGATGAATGTAATTATCCTTATATAATAACTGTGAATTTGTAACAATAACATTTTGTGGGGTACAAGATTGTAACAAAACCATAAGTCGTTGATGTAACCACTGCGACTTTACTGAAGGAACTTATAAGCGACTTTACCGAATGAAGTTCTATTGTTAAAATTGATCTTCACTTGTAAATTTGTAATAAACCTATCCAGCACTGATTGCTTCCTTTATTCACATTTCATTTGCGCCACCTCTTCACATTCAATTTGCTGCACCCAAAAATCATTTGTAAGCATTAATAATAAACACTGCATTTTCAACGAACCAATCTTCATTTTCTACAATTCCGTACATAGTTCCACGATCTGCACACAAAGTGTTTGATTAAATGCGCAACTGATATAACCATCTTCCCTCAAATGGCACAAGTAGGAATCTTTGCCACTCAATCCACCTTTATCCCTCCATTCCCTAATCTTCAAATCAGTATCTCCACCAACAAGAAAAACCATCTTCAACAAAAAAGCTTCAGAAACCCATTACATAGAACTCCATTTGTGATTAAATGTTCTTCGTCTGCTCACAAACTAGTCCGTGATCCGAGGTTAGATAAGCATGTAGTGAAGCAAAACAAGATACGTTTTGTTCAGAAGCTCAAAACTCTCCTTCTTTCCAAGCCCAAACACTTCATGCCCGTTCACATTCTCTACCAATGCCGCCCTTACTTATCTTTACCCAAGCCCCGCTCTATCTTATCCATGATCCACCGTTATCCCACTGTTTTCGAGTTCTTCACTATCCCAACGGTCCCTACTCCATTCCGTGCCACGGGAAACCTTACGCAACTCTGTGTCCGCCTCACCCCAGCTGCTGTTGCCCTCGCGAAAAAGGAGAATGATCTTAAAAAATCTATGGCGACTACTCTAGCTACAAAACTCCAAAAGCTTTTAATGCTTGCCTCCCCACATCATAGGCTTGTGCTTTCAAAACTCGTTCATTTGGGTCCCGATCTTGGTTTGCCGGTTAACTTCCGGTCTCGCCTTTGTAACGAACATCCGGATAAATTCAAGATCGTGGACACTTCCTATGGACGTGCGCTTGAGCTCGTGAAATGGGATTCCGATTTGGCTAATGCTTTGCCTTCACGTGATGAAGTCGAGTCTCTTGATTTGATCGTAGATAGGCCATTGAAATTCAAACATCTAAGACTCCGTAAGGGGCTTAATGTCAAGAGGCATCATCACAATTATCTTATAAAGTTTCGTGAAATGCCGGACATGTGCCCTTACAAGACTAATGTGCAAGATTTGGTGAAAGAGTCGTTAGAGGCGGAGAAGAGAGCGTGTGCGGTTGTGAGGGAGGTACTAGGGATGACTGTAGAGAAGAGGACTTTGGTGGACCATTTGACTCATTTTAGGAAGGAGTTTGGTTTGCCAAATAAGTTGAGAGGAATGTTGGTTAGGCACCCGGAGATGTTTTACGTGAGCTTAAAAGGGCAAAGAGACTCTGTGTTTCTTGTCGAAGGGTATAACGATAAGGGTGTACTTTTGGAGAAGGATGAGATATCGGTGATAAAAGATGAGCTAATGAAGCTAGTAAGAGAAGGGAAGAGGATGAGAAGAGAGAAGAGGAAGGGATATATTTACGGTGACGTCGATAAATGTAACTCTCAACCTTTGGTTAATGATGTTGATGAAGAGTATTATTATGATGATTGTGAAGATGATTTAGATGATTTATTTCAAATGGAAGATTGTAGTTCTGAAGAAGAAGAAGATGATGATGATGATGATAGTAATGAGTCAAAAGGGTGGCAAGAGAATGGGGAGTTTTGGATGGCTGAGACAAGTGTAGAAAATCAGAATCAATGTGGTTTAGAGCCTTGGTAAAATCATTAGATTTTAATATAGCTTGCTCAAGAGTTTATTCATTTTAATTTATACACAATAGTTCAATTAAAATAAGCTTAAAATATAGTTGTGGTTTGTATAGTATTCTTAGCTATCTTTTAAAGAATGAGCAAACTTGTAAGTATATTACATTTTTTGCTTCAAAAAGTAGAAAGTAGTGGTTGGAAATTAGTGGTGTCACGTTGTTATATTTAAGTGACAGTATTATGTTGAGATTGCGGTATAAATAATCTTATTTTGTGATATTTGTCAAAAGAAAAAATATAAATCGCTTAAAATAATAATCTGGATAACACCTACCATGATTTTTAATTTCTTTAGTAAATATGATCCTTAATGGTGTGAACCAATATACAAATTATGAGATATTATACTTTTTTTCTTATTGTAAAAAGTGTGGATTAAATGTATGAAAAAGAATCAAAGATGAAGATAAATACTAGTTTCGGACAAATTTATAAAGCATGTACTCAAGTATATTATATATTGTCATTTTATTGGCAATTAGTCATTGAACTTTGATTAAATGTTAATTAGCTACAATAAATATATTAATTAACGGACTACATCTAATACGACATAGTAGCCTATCAATAGAGGAAGTGATAAGCCTGTGCCCAAAATAATCCTGCAATTAATTCAAAACAAATAAAATCTATTATTTTCAGTTATATGATTTGAAAGAGAAAAATAAATAAATAAATAATTATAATGAAAAATCAAGGAAGGACTTACGCAGTACTGAGAACATTAGAATGCAATCCATACTCTTGAGCATACACGAAAGATGCAATTGCTTGTGGTAGAGCCGCCTATATGACCCATTAAACTCATTAATAATTTAATTAATTAATATGCAATACCTTTTTTTTTTTTTTTGGAAAGAAGAAGAATACATAATTAATATTTGTTAAATTATTCCCTTAAAAAAAAATTTGTTCAATTATTGATTAGAAGCCCAAATGTGTATATACAACAATGGTATAATCTTTTTCCCGAAATTTAGTAGGCTATACGAATTAAGCTTGTTCATCAATTGTGTTGCCAAAAGTGATGGCAATGAAATGGATATAGTTCACATATAGGCCTATTCAATACTAGTATTAGTTGGAAAATCGAATATTCTTAACTAATGGTATTTAATACGAGGTTAATGTCAATTTACCCCATATGATTAAAAAATATTCACTTTATCTCTGTAAAAAAATTAAAGGAGTAGTTTAACTTCTATTAACATAGAGAGTAACACACTCGCCAAATTTAGATTGAGCATGAAAAATTGTAGTATAAAAAAACAGAAATACCCTTGTTTGGGGGGGGGGGGGGGGGGTTAAATGTCATATTTATAATAATACATGCTATAAAGTGACCCATTTATCATAATACAAAGAATAAATTGTGACACTTAATATAACACAAAATGCTACATTTATAATAATATTGAAGAAAAGTTGAATAAAATGACACATTTATAAGTTAATTGAATCAAAGTTTAACATACAAGAGAGGTAATTTTGTACTTACATTAATAATAGCTATTCGGAGGACATTGGACCGCAATCCCAAAGCAAGCGAGCCAACTGCGGTGGCGAGGGGCCCACACACAAACCTCAAGAGCATTCCGTAGAGGGTCAGTTTCACTCCACACGCTATAAACTTCTCTTGCAGTGCCATAAATATTCCTACAATTTACATTCGAAATATTAATTTAATAAATGTTTATAACATTTTGACATAAAATTATATAAAAAAAAAAATCCATAGAAAAAAAAAAGGAACTACATACCTATAGAGAACATTGCAATTCCACTACCCCCCTGGGCCATTATTAAAATAGATCCTTCCACAATGCTTGGCATCTTCCAATGCCACCTTTTAAAATCATTCATTAAAATAAACAAAATCATTATATATACTTGCAAATTAATTGTCCTTAATTAGTAAAAGAACTCCATTTGTTGTTTTAGAGAAAAAAAAATTCAAAAATATTTATCGTTCTGGAATTTCAATTCAATATTAATTACCCTTTATTTGTTATACCTAAAATCGCTGTCATATTTATTCCAATACAATACTCCCTTCATTCCAAAATACATGTTTTAAGAAGAATTTTATTTTGAAAATACATGTCATTTTAAGATTGCAAAATAGACTTTTATTTTTTGACTATTTTACCCTATGTCATTAATTAGAATTAATGTAGAGAAGAACGAGGGTTTGATTAGAAATAGAGAGAGAAGAACATGGGAAGTTAAAGATTTTTTAATTTATTTTCAAGGATAATTTTGTCATATAAGTCCCCATTCTCCTAAAATTTAGGAAATAACACTCTCCTTGCAAAAACCTTAAACTACATGTATTTTGAAACAAAGTGAGTATTAATAAGGCTATTTTAGGTTTATTTTTTTCTTAAAAATAATTCATGCTATTTAATTACTAGGTTCCATACCACCTGTGTAAAATTCTAAAACGACAATTATTATGGAATAGACGGAGTGATTAGTAAATTAAAATGAAATAATGAAAGAAGATGGATGGACCAATTAATCGATGAATGAGTGCATAATTATGTATGTACATACCTTTTTGCAAAAAGAGCCCAAATTAAGCCAATGGCACAAGCATAAGCGTTTGGATTCTTTCCTAGCTTAATGAATACTTTCTTCATTGTCGATCCAAAACTACACGAAGATGAAATACTTGATAATCCTCTTTCATCCACCAAACCATTATTGTTTTTATCTTGAGGCTGCACCTCTTTATTTGTTTCCACAATTTCAATTGAAGAAACATTATTTCGAGAGATTTCATCAATTTTATTATTATTATTATTATTATTATTATTATTATTATTATTATTCATCCAAAAAGTGCGCCTAAACTCAAGCAAAAACAAGAGAATAGGGAACCAAAGAAGAGCTTGAATAACCGATGCTTGTACCACCAAATCCTCCCCTACCGTCCCATACATAGCCTTCAACAAAGGCACACCAACCACCAAAGTGTTATTCATGGTCGACAACGAAAAAGACGTAATTGCCCACGACAAGTTTCCGCTTCTCCAAGTGTTAGCCCACAAGGCCAACGCCACACCGCAAATCGCCTTCGCCAACACGTCTCCGGCTAGAAATCGATAGTTCATGCGGTACGGATCGACTCCGGCCGTGAAATGGAAAGTGAAGAAGGGCATTATGAAATAGCAATTGAACCGGTTTATCGCGTCGCATTGGTCCGGTTTGAACATATGCCACCACCTTACCGAGCCGTATCCCAAACCTAGAGCCACGTAGAGTGGCATCATCGCCGACACTACATTGCACACATCTTGCCTCTCTATCATCACTTCGGATTATGTAAATATATTTTCTTTATTTTCAATATTTGAGTATGAATGAAATTATGGTGTTGGAAATATTAGTTAGCTATATATATAGATGAGGCAATGGTGCACTAAAAAATTTGAGTTAAATGAATGCTAGCAATAATTTGTAAATGTACACCTTTCGACTTTATTTTATTACTAAAAGTAAATTAATTACTAATATTCTTCCACTCGGTTTTCCCACGTACAAGTGTGACATGACTAATTAGCATAATTTTCCTGAATTATGTAGTATCGGGTATGCAATAACTTTTTCCTTAAAAAATTAAATTATCAAAATATAACAATAAAGAACAAATTAACATTGCTAGCTGTCATCTAATATTACTCCATTTACTCGGTGGGGTTTAAAGAGGCTGGTAAATAATTAATGGGAAAATTACAAAATTAGTTTTGTATTTAATGGTCTTGGAATTGTAGTTCAATCTCAACTTAGTCTATCGAAAAGTGGGGCTATCAATTACGTCATGACACCGAATCCACCCCCACTAAAATTAATTTATAAATTTTATTTGACTTATACATTTACCTTATGTATTGAATAAATAAAGGTGCATGTATAAGTATAACCTTCCCATCTACATGCATGTATTTCTATGTGAGGTTGTCCAATTTTTTTTATTTTTTTTTAATTTTCAAATTCTATTAGTCTATATATACCTCATTTCCTACTATTTATAGAATCGAAGAATCAAGAATAATAATAGTAATAAGTTTGTATTAGTGGAGGGTGTTTCTTTGTAAGGTGTCTTCTCGAATTTTATTTAGTGATGAGTTGGATGATTTTACTTTAATTTACTGATGAATTTCATTGAGTGCGAATTTATTAACTCCGAGATGTTCGATTGTCTTCCCTACTCTTCCAATTCTGCCTCAATTTTCTTGTCATATCATGTCATTAAATTTTATTGACAATCTATACTTATAATATATCAGGGTGAATGGTTGACCGCGATCTGCTAATATTGACCAAATTTTAAATTCTTACATTTTTTATTTTTTTACTTTCCATAATATTAATTGGTTGTAATCATCCCGATATTTTATACGTTCAAATACTTATTGAAAATCTATTTTCCATAACCATTTATCATCTATGTAATATGGAACATGTGTGAGCTCAATATCAATTTTACAGCGTACAAATCTGTACTTATTTATAGCAAGACGGTCCATGGACCGCGATCTCCTAACTTTGACCAAATTTAAAATTTTTAGATTTTTTTTATTTGCCACAAAATATTAATTAGTTGGATATTGTTAATGCAAATTTTTATGCAGTTTAATACTTTGTTAAAATTTAAAATTCCTAGGTAATAGAATTTTTTTCATTTGCCATAAAATATTAATTGTTGGATATTTATGGAGAATTATAAATGCAAATTTAACCATCTTGATAGTGTAAACATTCATATACTTCTATAAAATCTACTTATCATAACCATCTATTAATTATGAAATGAACCAAATTTTAAATTATGTTTGAATTTTTTTTTTATTTCCATAAAAATTAATTCGTTGGATATTTGAAAAAATTGTAAATGCAAATATAACCATCTTGATATTGTGGACATTCAACTACTTAGTTAAAGATTTACTTTCCAAAACTACACGTCTCGAAAGGGATTAAACCCTTGAGAAACCAAAAAAAAAAAAAAAAACCATCTATGAATTATGAAATGAACCAAATTTTAAATTATTAGATTTTTAATTTTTAATTTGCCACATATAAAATATTAATTTGTTGGATATTTATGGAAAATTATAAATGCAAATATTATATACATTCAAATACTTAGTTAAAATCTACTTTGCATAACCATTTATGAACTATGAAATGAATACAACATGTTTGACCTTAATATCAATACTTACATACCCGTGCTATGCACATATTTATTTTAATAATTTTTAATAATGTAAGTTATATGTGATTAGGTTAGTAACAAAAATTGATACATTCTCATGAAACTCGTGATTGAAAACAGTTGAGTATTTTTCTAAAGTTAAAAATGACTAACTTTATTTAAATAATTTTTAGATGTGTAATAAATTAAATAAATTAAGTTAATTTTTATTCAACTTTAGAAAATTACTCAACAGGGTTTAGATTTTTGAAATACTGTGTAAATTAAACATTTATAGCTCAAGCGTGCTTCACATTATTAAAGATAAAGATATTAGATATTCTTTCTCAATAGCTTACATTATTAGATATTTAACAACAAACAGAACATAATCAGCTCATAGAATAATATTTATGCCTATATTTATATGCATATCACGGAGTTTATGTTTGTTGGTATCTAAATAAATGATAATATCATCGACGTCCCCTGAAATTTCGGTTATTAGAATTAAACCACCTCCCATAATATTAAATAAATGTTGGAACATGATATATATAATCAAAATATTAAATAAAGTAGGAAAGGAAAGTATAAATAACCCAAAATTCCTAAACTATTAGACAATTGAAATTTTTGACATATATTTATTGGGTAATATACAATTTTCCCCCTTGAAGTATAGGGTGGGTATTAGTTGCCCCCTATAGTATCAATTGTAACACTTACCTCCCTCTGTTATAGTTTTGTAGTTTTTATTCCAAAATTACCCTCGTCCCCTTACATAAATATTAAATGTATTTATTAAAATAATATTTTCTCTTTATGAATCTGTTCACCCACCAAATAACATTACGTTTTAAATTCATTTTTTTTTTGTTTCCTTACGTTTTATGGTCTCAAATTTTTTCTTTATTTTCATCTCATTTTTTTCTTTATATCTCAAAAATTTTCTTTATATTTTTCTGAGTTTTTATTTGGTGATAACTATCTCATTTATATTCGGTACGAATTATTATTCAAAATGTTGATATTTTCCTTCAAATTATTTCTTGCAAAATTCAAGTTTAACACCAAATAATATTATGTTTTAATTTCTTCACTCCTTTCTCAATTTTTTTTTTTTTATTAATTATGAATCCATCCATCCATCCATCCACCAGACGATATTATGTTTGAATTTCTTCATTTCTTGTTTGGTGGATGAATGAATTCATGATTAATAAAGATACATTATAATTTTGATAAAGTAATAAATAAATTATTATTCATGAAAGGGTGGGGGATATTTTTGGAATAAATACTACAAAATTATAACAGAGAGGGGTAAGTGTTACAATTGATAATTTAGGAGGGGGGTAACTGATACCACCCTCATACTTTAAGGAGGGAAACTGTATTTCACTCATATTTATTCACATAAAAGGGTGAAAACTGAATTATTTCAAACAAAATGCATTTTTGATAAAAGAAAAAAACAAAAATAATTGATCATAAAAATCACTTGGGTGCTTCTAAAGTACACTCAATCATAATGCATTGAAAATTTGAAATAAAACGTATATGTCTTTTGATTTATTTTTAGAAAAATTTAAGATGTTTTGCGTCTTCATTTGAAATTTTTTAACATTTTCTTATGTTGATGTTTTGAATATATAAATATTTAGACAAAATTAAGATTATGTACGGTAGCATGCAATTATATTAGTTTTTGAATCTTATATAAGCATGAATTTCGTAATTTACGAATCAATGTACGGACCACACCAACCTTCAAATATCAATCATTTAAATTCAATTTAAGATTATCAAACGATTTTAAAATAAGCTAAAAATATGTAAAGTTATAAAAAACTAAAAGAAAAAGAAAAAAAATTACTTAAATTTTAATCTTAAATTAATATAGACTAGAAATGGTTTAAATATAATAAAAAAAAAACAAAAAAATTCCAACAATAAATGAAGAATGACATTTATTAGATAAAAAAATCCCATAATATAAATAAAGATTAAATATTATTAAAAACAGGGGATGGTTTGCTAGGATGAGATATGAACCTGGTAAGGCTGGAGAATCAAGTATTCAAGTGGACACTTTTCATGCATGTAAAGTGCATCATATTTGTAAGCACATACATATTCTAATTAGCTAATTAAATAATTTAAAGTTGTTTAAATGATTATTTATTAGTTAAAGGCAATTCTTTATAACATGACGAAGAAACCAGGGGCGGAACAGCCTTTAATTAACATTCTAAGACAAAAAGTAAAAAGTGTTAAATGCACTAACAATCTCTTTTCACTAGGCAAAATTTGAACGGAATTATTTTATTATTTTATTTTTATTTTTTAATTATCGTTGCATCAAACGCTATGTAAAATCAAGTCTATAAATTGATATCAAAGTAAACTAATTATAAATATTAGTATTAAACTAGAGAAAAATGCTAATAATTAATGTGTTTTTGTTTTTATTTTTAGTTTATTGAAGGGGAGAGAGATAGACAAGGGGTCTTAACAATTTAGTTTGACAATATTATGTTATATGTATCTATTATAACAAAAATTGTATATGTTATTATACATTGAGTATTTGAGTATAAAATTATAGTTGGCCTAAAACTTTTTATTTTTATTTTTCAGGAGTTTAATTCATTTCGAGGCGGGTTGGACACATTAAGTGGGGATCGAACCTGAGTCCGTTATTTTATAGTGACTAGTTCCTTCCACTAAATCAATCATATGTTGGTAGTTGGCCAAAAACTTAAGGGATAGCCAAGAAAGAAAGAAAAAAATAAAGAAAATTTTATTGTGCATTTAGCCCTAAAGAAAAGCAGTAATAGTAAAGCGCTGCTCAATATGGATTATTTACGAAATCAGGTAAATTAATATATCATGATATCATTTCAATTACAGAAACCAGAGAGACAGAGAGAGTTAGACAATTTCTTTTCAGGTTCTCAAAAGAGAAAAAATAATATTTTCCATTTTGGTAATTTTTGCCAAATCGGGTCTGGCAGCATTAAATTATTCACATGGCAAGAGTAACATGCTCAACCAATTTAAAAGCAAATGTATTGCGAATTGATCCTATTTGGACTTGAATTTTCCATGTTGAAGATGTCATTTAGCAAGTTACCCACACTAAAAATTATCAAAAGTAGAAAACTTTACTCGCACTAATTTGAAAAGTCTTTAACGTGCTAGTGAAGAACTAATAATCATTTAAACTTCTCAAAATATAATTATTACACTGAAGGTGATTGAGTTAAGTGGTATTGGCTTGCGATTCAAGAGATCAAATTTAAGTTCAAATCCTACCGGAAACATCTTATTGAGAAGGACATGTATACAATGATACTATTCGATCTGAAATGTAAATACAGAGTTTAAAATACATAAAAAAAAGGTATAATTATTGCATTTAACCCTTTGAAAAGCAGTTACACTTTATCCCTTTGTTAACATTTAATTTTTCTTGAAGGGCATAAATGTCAATATAAGGCCTTAGTAACTTGTGAGAGCCTTGTGCAAATATCTAATTCTTTATGGCCTAATACATATTTTTTTCTAAAAGGTTGAAATGGGATGAATATTCTCTATATCACAATTTGTGTACCACACTTGTGTATCACTAATAAGTAATTGTCACATGTACATGTGACAATTACTTATTAATGATACATAAATATTGTACACAAATTGTGGTATAGAGGATTTTGAGCCGTTGAAATGACAAAAAAATTGAAACGTATTTAGGATACACAATGGTTCATTTTTTACAATTTTGGTTAACTATTTGTTTACACAATGCGTCTTTATAATTTACGTTATATATTAGATTAAATTTTGAGGGATTAATGCGAATATTGAACTTTTTATGAGGTTAAGTTCAAAATACGATAAAGGGAGGGGGCATGGTAAACTGTCCTTGAGTTAATCATGTTATATTTAAATAAATGACTAACACATGAGTCGAAATAAATCTAGAAATCAAGTAAAAATGGAAAAAATAAAAAAAAAAAGGGAATAAAATCTTAAAACATCCTAGAAATCAAGTAAAAATGAAAAAAAGAAAAGAAAAGAAAAAGAAAAAAAGAATAAAATCTTAAAACATCTTTCACTATATTTTCTATTACCCAATTTGAAAAAACACATAAGGCTTGCTCCAACGGTAAGGGTTGGGGTTTGAATCCTTGGATAGAAGCATTATCACGAGTCTTGCTAAGGGTCATTTGTGGTCAAGACCCCTCTGTGCGCAGAGTGTACAGCAGTATGGTGGGATCTCGAGGCTTGGTGAACGCACATCCCGCGATTGACATTACTTCAGGGTTTTAGAGCAAGGGTTCTGAAAATCTAGAATTAGTTTGATGTAAGCTTGCACACCTGAGTTATTAAGAAAAAAAACACATATATCGAGGGTGAAATGTAAAACACCCCATATGCGTTGCTTAATTAGAGAAAAAATTTGTTTTAGTTTTACTACCAAAAAACTCTTTGTGCAATTTTAGCAAAAAAAAAAAAAGAAAAAGAAAAAGACCATCTCAAGTGAGTACATATTTTGCAGTAAAAACGACAATTATATCCCCACTAAAAATACGAAAATACTCCTATATATTCACTTAAAAAATTGACAATCTCCTTTTAATTTTGAAAATTGGCACAAAGGCCCGATATTTACATAAATAAGTAATAGTTTCCCTATTGATTTATGAAAGAAAATTTAATTGGCTTTTTCCACTAATAATAAAAACGATAGAGAGTTTTGCTAATAAAAATAAAAATAAAGGAGTTTTACCGATTAAGTAAAGGACAAAAAGTATTTTTGCATTAAGCCCTCCATATTTATTAGCAATTTAGCACATTCGACCATCACCATTTAACGCAGTATTATGCTAACATAAATATAATAATAAATGTTTTTCCTGTGTGCAGACAAAGTGAATTAATACTTCAAAATAATCAAGTGCCCGATGACCAGAATAAATTCCCACCTTTCTTCTTCCACTACGTACGCACTTAATGTACTATTAATTGTGATATGTGAAGTGTAATTTATTGCTAGTTAGTGTTATGGTCAGGTGGATGTTTTCTAGAATATAATATATTCCCTCCGTTTTTTTTTTATTTGTCACTTTATAGGATTACACACGAATTAAAAAATGTTATAAATAATCATTTTTTATAGTAAAAAATTTAAAATATCCTCTTAACACTAACTATTATTAATAAAAAGTATTAGTAAGAAGGATAAAATTAATAAAATAACATTAATTTACATTAAAATCATAAAGAGATAAATAAAAATAAATAAGAAAATTTTGCCAAAACAATAATAAAAAAAAAAAGAACGAAGTGAGTATTGTAAAATAGTTGATTAATTTGAAAATAGAGTTATCAAAAGTAGAGTGAAATGTGAAAATACTTCATATATTTTGTATAGTTGGTGAAAAAATGTATTATTTTTAGCAGAAAAGCCTATATGCTATATTTTATTAGCTAATCCTAAAATGGAGTACATATTTAGCAGGAAAAATAACAATTATATCATCATCATCATAAAAGATGAAAATATCCATGTTCACCTAGAAAATTAATAATAAACCTCGTGTTTACAAAGAATTTTCAACTAACAAGACTTATATTAAACTATAAAATTACCCACATTTCTGGTGTAATCCGAACACAGAATTTTGGGGGCCAACCTTGCCAATATCACTTATCAATATCATGAGTGCTTTAAATATTGATTACATGTAATATGTGTAAATTGATTACATGTATCATGTGTAAATTGAAAACGTATGTTTCCACTTTCCATTACTTCAGTGAACTTCAAATAGACATCATTTTATATAACATATAAATTTATTTAAGTATTTGAATTATAGGTTCTGCTTTTTCGGCTCAAACTAGGCCCTAAAGACAAATTCAGAATTATAGTGTTAGGGGTCGAGTTTATGTATTATCGTCGAACTAATTGATAATGATATTCAACATGTTTTATTTGTATAAGAATTAACTATCAACGAGAACTATATTGAATTTAAATGGATAGAAGAACTTGGAGAAAGAATGCATGATCCGTAACTGGCCCAAATAGTTGAACGACAGATGAATCATTTTATGGGATTTTTTCTTTGCTTTGTAAAATTAGATCAAAACTTAAAATGAAATTTTAATGACAAAATATTTATTAATTGTCATAGTAAATATATTATTTACATAACTATTATTAGGAATATCAAACTCACATAAAGTATCTTTTGAGTAATTTGATTTTGGTGAGCTTAGGCGATGACTGAAGCTTTCTTCTCTCTTTTCTTTTAAACTAAATCTAAGGGTGGGGTTTTGATTAAAGGGGGGGGGGGGGGGGGGGGGGGGGCGGAATTAATTAGGTTTAAATGGTAGAGAAAAACAAATTGATTCCTTATTAAAGATTAATGGGTCGATGGACTTGAAGAAAGAATACAATTCAAACTTTGGTCAGTAGTTGTGTGCCTCAGCAATATAGAAATAACTTTCTTTTTTCCTTTTCGAATTTGGAAATTATGTGCCTACCACGATGGATTCAATTAACTTTTTGTCAGGGCGACCCAACACTTCTTGGGGCCCTAGGCAAATTCTAGAATTTAGGCCCTATACATCATAGAGAAAAAATTCATGCAAAATTTATTTTCATAGTTTAGTTCTTCTAACATATATTTTTCTATTGAAACAATGGGTAACACATTTAAGGCCCGCTTGTTTGACTTCTCCTAAAAAAATTCGTGTTTGGAGAAAGCAAACCAAACATTATTTCTATTTTTTGAAATAAATTTATCATTAATCAATTTTCACAAACTACTCTCTTAGAATTCAAATAAATAACAATTTTTTTTATCTCTAAAAAATATCTACACAAACTCTACTTTGATTTGACATAAAGTAATCATCTCTTACACAAATTATCTCACATTACAAACATGATTTCACATAAAGTCTTACATATCTTACATCTTACAACTACAATCTAAACTCTTGAAAAAAAGACTATACTCATCTTATTTCTCAAACTTCTCTTCCAATTATGCAATTCGAGATTATTTCAAATACCCCCATTACTCTCACAATCTAATCTCCCAAATGTCAAACAAACAATCATAATCTTTCTTGTGACATACTTTATCATAAATACTCTGTTTTTGTTAATTATTTTGATGAATAATTATTGTAGTCTTGTAGGATGAGAGAAAGAAAATAACTGAGCAAGATCTCATCGAGAAAATAATATTTGTGGCAAAGAAAAAGTAGTTGTTAAACCTTGTCTTTTGGAATTTTCGATGAAGGTAATTTTTGTTTAAATCGGGTTTAGTCGAATCCAATACATTCATATAACAAGTGCAATTTGCCTTGAAATTCAATAACACTCAATCAATCGTAAATAAATTTTATTTATTTTATGATTCTATGGGTTCGATCAAACCCGATTTGAGTTAAATATTTCCCTTTTTTTAGTGTACAATTTTTACCACTATTGGACATATGAATAATAGGGGTTGGGACCCGTGTCATTTTGCAATTCTAAATTTTGGTTTGGCTTAGTTTAAAGTTTATATACATATCTACCTATT
Organism: Penstemon barbatus; assembly: GCA_003313485.2. NCBI lineage: Eukaryota > Viridiplantae > Streptophyta > Magnoliopsida > Lamiales > Plantaginaceae > Penstemon > Penstemon barbatus. The sequence continues at coordinate 50,119,578 of CM064880.1, forward strand.
AAGTAATATGTGCTATAAAATTTAGTTAATTGGGGCCCCCTGGAGCTTGAGGCCCTAGGCAATTGCCTAAATTGCCTAGGGCCAAAGCCGGATCTGCTTTTTGTCCTCTTATGTACATTTGTTTATCATTCAGCCATAGGCAATTGCCTAAGGCCAGAGCCGAATCTGTTTTTTGTCCTCTTATGTACATTTGTTTTATCATTCAGCCATATGGATATAATTCACCAGTGTGCGATGAGTGTAAACTTCAAATTTCTTGGGATATAATCGAATCAATACTACTAAAAAAATCCCAAAATTCATGGGGCTCAGGCCCCCCCAAAATAAGGCGGCATCCGTCCCTGCTCGGCTCAAGAAATTCACCGAGCCTAATAAAGTGCTTCAAATCCAATTCGGCTCAAATTTAATTAAGCTCGACTAAGAAATAATCAGATCAAGCCAGACATGGAGTAGACTCTACTCAATTCACAGTCTTAGGAGCAAATAGTGATGTGAATGGAGGAACTTTAACCCAAATGCTATTCTAACTAGGATATTTATCTCATTGATGGACCGTTTTGTTATGCAGTCCAAGATATATAGAGCAAATATGGATCTAAAATAATATTCTAATTCGATAATAAATTCAAAATTTAAAAATATAGATAATATTTTATTTCTGTAATAGTGTATTAATGGTAACCTGAAATGAATTCATATTTCATTTTTCGGATATTCCACATTAGAACATGATCTGATAACTCATTCGTAGCAAATAGTTAAATTTATAGAGAGTTGATTTTTTTTTCTTTGTAAATTAGTGAATTATTATCACAATTTGCACGTATAAGTTAAGTTCAATGGCTATGTACCATTGACTAGTTTGTTATAAAAATACTGGTGGAAATTGTGCAGTTATTTTTTTGTAAATTTGGAAAAATATCTTAAACCCGACGGAATCCAATGAACTCGAAGATCTTAAGATCCAACAAACTCGGACTTGGATCCGCATTCGACTCATTACAAGTATATCTGGATTCGAACTTGACTAATTCAACCCCAATCCGACTCACTGAAAACTCTAGGTGCAGAGCTTTAAGGTCAATCCAGGCCTCAAAAGCACACACTTAGTTTCGTGAATTTTAATATTTTTTCATTTTACTCGGAATTTTAGATAAAGATAAGATTTAAATACACCCATTAACACAAGTTACATGGAGAATAATAATCTATTAATACTCTTATTGCCATTTGGGTTTAAAAACCCCATTCCAGTTGTAAACAAAGTGAGAACCAGAAAACCATTCTGGTTGTGCAATTTTATTTTGCCTAAAATATCCCCCTGTCAAAAGTCACACTAATATATATAACCATGGATAAAAATTTCGTTTCGAGTATATGTTTCAGTCAGTTAAATATTGAGAACTTTCGAGAATTTTTTCCGAAAATACTAGGAGAAATTGTAAAAAAAGTTACTAATTTAAGAAAAACAAAAGAGTTTAAAGCAAAAATATAGTTTCGGAATGACACCTTATTTTCGTTTCCGTCGATTCAAAAGCGAAAACTTTTCGATATTTTCAACGGAAAAAAAGAAAATTTTGATCCATGTATATAACTCAAACCCATATAAAAATCTCTGTCCTTTTCAAAGTTACCACAACTGAATCATCATATAAATAACATTGGACATGCCAACATTCTCATATCAAACGTCCGAAAAATAGGAGGCCCAACAGCCTCAGCGCAATATATGTTTCGATATCACCCAATATATAAATTCACAAAAAAAAAATATGGGAAAAATTTACCAGAGGTGCTCAGGATGTATTAGTTTCAGAAATGGTTATGGGAGGTTGCCTAGTCACTGCAGCAAAGATATCAGCATATCCCACCACACCAACCAAATTATCTTCATTTTCAGCCTCAGTAACCCACACATGTGTCGCCCGGTGGGAAAGCATCTGTGCCATAACCGCGGCCAGCGTGCTCGTAACTTTACATGTTAAAGGTGCACTTCTACCTCGATACATACTCCTCCCGACTCCATAATTAGGATTTGATGAAAAGAACCCAATATTTCTACTACTGAATTTTCTCAGTCGAGATGGGCCCCTACCGTTAGCCGCTACATTGTCGGTTCCAACCACATTACTAAACGCAATATCGGGAAATGATCTTGAAGTCATGTTATCCTCAACCCCCATTACAAATTGTCCGGCTGATAAATTAGCCAATGCCCATGCAGCAGCTAAGTAATCACATCTCCATAGTTTAGCTAATGATATTTCACCGATTATTTTATGCTGCCCATCGGGAGCGGGCTCCACTACCACTACTGCAACTGCACATGGGTCTTCCGGAAGCTTCTTGGTGGCATCAAAGGCTGGGGAGGATGCTTCTATGCAACAAAAGTTTGGATTGATGGCTTCAAGGGAGGAAATAGAGGTTAGAGGTATTGGGGCTAAGGCACCAAGGCAACCAATGAGGAAACGGAGGACATCTTCTCTAGATAGACAGCAAAATTTGTCTTGTACGGAGGAAGTTGGAGATGATGATGATGATGATGATGTTGATGATGATGGCCAGTTAGGATTACCAAGAGCGGTCGGGTTATTGAATGAGTCTGCATTTCTAAGCCACTTTCCACTGTTATAAACTGAAAAGCGTTTGCTCATTCCTCTCCATACTGAACTTTTGGGAATGAGAAATCGTTTCACACCTTGTTTCATCATCTCCAGACCATCTATCAATCTTGTACAAGAAAAAAAAATATTAGTACCAAGAAGTCCAAGAAAGGGTCTAATGACGGAATTTTCCTTATTTTTTCACTTTTAGATGAAGAAATTTTATGCGAATAAAAATAAAAATTTGCAACAGGTTCAAGTCCTACTGCTCTCTTGCAAGGTGCAAGCAACAGGGAACTTTACAACAGAACACACAAAAGAATAAAAAAAGTCCAGATTCAGGATTACATGAAACTAATGTACAAATGGAGCAGTCGTTCATGAAAGAACTTGTTGGCATTTCGTAAGTCCTTCTGAGCATCACAGTCTATTCAAAACATATGAATAAAAGCGATGTTCCTTAAACAATTAAATCACACAGCATTATAGCGCATAACTGAAATTATACCTAAACTCCTTCCTCCTTTTGTCATATGTAGTTGTCCAAAAGGATTGTGGAGGCACACCCTTTCCTTACATTTGCAATGTTTTAAGACCAAACAAAAATTAAATGAACTTTCTACATCGTAAGTCCATCAATCAGTGACTTTTACCTTTGAAAATTATAATTTAGTAAATAAGAAAGTTAAGAATCAATAGTCTATACTACGTCAACTTCGTATTTTATCTATACCGTGGCAAGATACCAGAACCAAGATATTTAATAAATCATGAGATCTGGTTAGGGGGATTGGATTTGATTTGATTATTTTAGAAGACTTAATGATCAACAGGGATGGCCCAATAACACTCGCTGCGACAACAAATCTAATCTATTTTCCATAATCCGGTGCAGCATTATCCAACAAAGCACAACAAGTGGACAAACACTGCATTAGTTAGCGGGATAAATGCAAGACACTCCCTTGTCTTGTGCAAAATATTGATGAAAGTACCCTATGAAATGGTTATTGCATAGAATTCTCCTGTACTATTACATATTCGGCATGAGACCCCCCATCTGTACAAAATAGGTCGTGTTGGATCGGTATATTTCAAGAGACCATTTTTAAAATACTTCATATTGGCCCTTACAACTTCACGTGAAGTATCCTAAAAACAGTTTTTGAAATATGCTGATATGAAACAATCTATTTTGTAAGGTTTTAAGCCGAATATTTAATAGTACAAGGAAATTCTATGCAATAAACATTTCACATGATACATAACACAAGGGAATGTCTTGCATACCTAATGCGTCTACCAGATGTCAAGTCCATGTACTTGCTTAATGGTTAAGTAGTGTAGCATTTCAAATAATTGTTCCAAGCTAACCAGCTTAAGGAACTGCGGAAAAAAATAAATCAAAAATGTGTTTTTTATCTTTCGTGTATACTTAGGAAGATACTAGAATCAAGAAATTTTATTTTAATTTATTATTTCTTCCCCTATATCTTAGGGGTGTGTAAAAATAATAAAATATGGCTTAATCTTTTAAATGAGGTAGTCATTTTAACATACTACTTTTGAAAGTTCTGAATTCTCATATCTTTGTTCCTAAAGTGAAAGGACAAATGTTCCCTCTTATTTTCTTGTCGATTGGTTACGTATTGTAATCATCAATATTAGCTGAGGGAAACAGGAAATCAGCAAACAAATTAGCCGCACTTTGATCCTTCAACTCTCTTGTTGATTGTACATGGACAAGAAAGAGATTTGACATATACATTATGCATAACAGTAGGGGAGTAACAATAGTCTGTAATAATGACAATATCCTATATATGATTCTTAAAATATGACAGTGACACCTACGGTCCAGAGGCCGTGACAATATTGTTTCAACATCCTTGTCCCCACAAGTTACTTCTTCCAGCTCCTACAACTTTAAATTGCATTCAAGACCAGTTGGGGATCATTCAATGAATGTACTATTACTACTCTCCAGACAAGACAACCCAACGATCAATTAATTCTAGAGCCATTTACTTAACTTCACCAAAGAGGAAAAACATATACATAAAGTGAACTAGAAACTGCTGAGAACACTTTGATATATTATTGGGTCATCTTGGATATTCATGTCATGATTCAACTTATTCTATCTTTAACTTGTATGGTATACATGTATTTTTAGGTATATTGGATTCTCATGGTTAATTGTAAACCACAAGCATTGGTACTCTGCCAGAAGTCCTAGCTTTATTAAGTCTAAATTAGTGTTCAAACTGAAGAATTGGACATTCCACACATGTACCGAAATCATTTTCACACTTCAAACACCAAGGTGTTTGATTCTTGGATTTCAGTAAGTAAAATGATAATCAAAATGAAAATGAAGTTTAATGTTCTACATTTTCCTTAGCGTTTTACTCTCTAAATCCAAGAACCAAACATAGCCCAAAAAACATTGTCGGAAAACATTTTACAGATTCAACAATACAATGTGGGATTATAGAACCTGTCATACTATTCCAGGCTGTAGCTGATATGCCTGTTAGACCCAAATAACAGGTTTAGTTTCAATGTCAATGACTTCTAAAATTCATAGTCATTTGAAACTACCTCTACCACCCAAATAACAGGTTTAGTTTCAATGTCAATGACTTCTAAAATTCATAGTCATTTGAAACTACCTCTACCATGAATACACGAATCTGAACCCCTCCCCCTCCCCCGCCCAAAATCATCACAACACTGTCAACACATAATATAAAGTTGATAAACTTAACTAAACCATAACAACATTGGGTAGATAAATAAGGCAAGTGAACAATAAAACAATAGGAAATGATATATAGCTAACCTTGTTCCAGGATCAACAACCTTAAGAGCAGAACTATTAGAAACAACAACTTCAGAAACAGGGGTGTTAATAGCTTTATCCTGATCAGCCAAACAGTCCTCTCTCGCCAGAAACGCCACAATATCCAATGCATTGAGAATACCCACAAACCTCTGCTGTCTTGTTTGTGCATCCTCACGGACACTATTTTGTGACCTCTTCTTCCAGATCGGAATCCCTCCTTCCGACGAATTCCCAATTGCCCTAATCGCCGCTTCTACTGTCTCCGTCTCTACAAACTCCGACAACTCAGGTTTCCCCACGGTCAGATCCCCCACCACATGGAATAAAAAGACAGACGCCATTGACAATCAAATCCAACAGGAAACAACAAATCTAATAAGAGAAGAAATGGGTGTCATAAGTGAATGAATACTTCTGCTATTATTAGAAAGATGAGGATTAGGCCCATGAGCGAGATGGAGAGAGAAACAGAGTGGGCTGTTGTGTATGTATGATTTTTTTACTGATTTCACTTTTGGGAGTGAAAAAGGATTCGATTAATTACTGTTTTTCTGGTTTTTTTCGAGATCTCTTACTTCCGGCAAGATTTTGATTCAATTTCTTTTTTAAATTTTTGATTCAGAGGTCTGAATGGATGATTAGTTGGAATGATGAAGAAGAATAGTCTCGAAATGCCAAACAATAAAAGATTAAAAGATTAAATAGATTTGTAAATGAGTCATTACTGTTAATCATTGGGTGTAAGTAATTAAGTGGTAATAATCTCATCAATCAAATTATTAAAAAAAGAAAAAATAAATAATCTCATCAATCATTGGCGGCGCCAGAAGTAGGATTATGATCAGAATAATACTTTGGGCAAATTATGTAGTACAACCGCTGCACCACGTCATCAAGTACATGTGGTGCAGCCCACCAATACACTTGGGGCATGTGGATTAAAAATCCACATCACCCATATTTTGGCAGTGTGAACACAACTTTCTGGACCCCTATTTTTTTGGAACATGGCCAGAACATGGGGTGATGTGGATTAATAATCCACATGTCCCATGTGTATTGGTGGGCTGCACCACGTGTACTTGATGACGTGGTGCAGCTGTTGTACTAAATAATCTCTCTTGGGGGTGGGGACCACAGTACATGATTACTTTAATTGTCATAATTATTCAATTACTCCCTTCGTTTTAAATTAATGGTAACATTTGGCCCTTCTACTCAAAGAGATTAGATAATTAGTCATTTTTAAATAAAATGTCAAAAGTATCATTTTATATGTTTTAATAATGTCATTGATCTTTTTGAAATATACTTTACTCCCTTCATTCCACATTACATGACGTTTTTTAAGATTTTTCACAAGGATTAAGAAATCAATTAATGTTCTAGATTTTAGATAAATAAGAGTGTCATTTAACAAAATTACCCTTCATAACTAACTAAATTTTTGTAAATCTCCATAATTCATCTATTTCCCATACATCTTTATTTTCTCTCTTTTTAATGAAGAAGGGTAAAAATGTCAAAATAACATTTAAGTTTATCTTGAATTCCTTAAGTGACATGTATTGTGGAAAAAAACTCTCTCTAAAAAGATATGTATTGTGGAATGTAGGGTTGTGTAAACCTAAAAATAAAAATAAAAAAAGGATAAGTTTAGAATTAATCTTTGTGCACTCTACTTTATTGTGTAAACCTAGAACTAAGAAATTGATAAAATTGGAAAAAGATGCACTGGGAAACCAAATGTGTCAATTTGAAACATGAATGGTCTATTTGGATGGGTTCTAGCCCAATTTAGTGAGTCTCAGATTTAAAAAATGGTTTGGGTGGTTTAAGTTAAACATTTGAAACCTCATTTAATTAGTTTTTGGATGTTGAATTTTGTAGTTTTGAAAAAATAGAAACCTCATTTGGATTGCTTCTGGATGTTGAAGTTTGGGAAAAAAGTAGGTGTCAACTCAATGTCATTTTTTAGAGAGTCAGGGAAAAAAATAGATGGTAGATGTCAAATCAATGTTTTACAGGTTTTAAGAGTTTGAGTTTAGATTTGTGATGATTTTCTGAGTCAGGTGAAAACTCATTTGAAAGGATTGACCTAGACTTGCGAAATCCACAAGACTGGGCCAAAATCCATCTATATAGGGTCGAAAATTTTGCAAATGTGTCAATTGATTTGAAAAGGAGGGAGTTTTAGATTGAGATATATTTTATATTTTTCAATCTACTGTTTAATGTTTTACCTAAGTGACTCAACTTTCTTTATTAACAGAAGAAGAAGAAGAATTGAAGAAGAAGAATTAATTAGAATAAGAGAAAGAGAAGAAAGAAATTAGGGCAATTGATTTGGGATAAATTAACGTCTATTCTAGGCGGTAGTATAAGTTAGTTATATAATTTAGTGTAATTTACCTATTTTGCCCCTCTGTATAGTTTCTATTTAAGCTGCCTTTGACTTTATATTTCGTACACACAAGTTTATATAATATACAAGATTCTTTCACAAATTCTCTCTGGATATTCAGATTTATTTACAATTCATGCTTCCTTTATATGTTTCCATGGTATTGTTGGGATTCGGTAAGATAAACAGCCCTAGGCACAGCGGAATATAAAAATTTTAGGACCTCTTACGGAATCTTGCCAGGATACTACTCTAGGTGTATATATATAAATATTAATTAAAACGATAGTATAAGTTTGCACGTTATACCTATCTCCTTGCAAATCCAAGTTGACAGTGAGCAAAAACGAACTCTGATTTATGCTCCAAGAAAATCGATCCAAGCTCTGCAGTAGCGCCCCACGTGTTGCGCCTCTACGGGTTGATACACCACATGTACACGAAAATAATAAATCTTGATCAGCTAGAACGCAAGATATATTATGATCTAGGATATAGGAACGATTTAGGAACAAGGTCGAAAACGAAAAATTCTTCCACAGGGAAGAAGTGGTTCGGCCGATTGCACAGGGAGGGGAGAGAGAATTTTGCTCTTTCTCAATTTTTGCTTATGGAGTTGTGTGAAAAATAACTACAAGATAGCTACTTATAGTTATCTCCCTAACCTAGTCCTATTAGGACTAGGGCTCTTCTCTCCTACATGGGCCATGACCCTCTTTAATTAGAAGACCAAGTCTTCTAATTAATTCATGGTCCAGTTAATTAATTTGACCAGACTTTATTTAATCTCCCAATTAAATAGCCCAATTAATTAACTTAATCTCTCATTTAATTAAATCAGACTCTAAGCCCATTTAATTAAAATTCATTCTAATTAATTAAATCCAACTTAATTAATTAATCCACAAATTAAATTCCAATTTAATTTATGATCCTGATCCAATTCCAATTGTATCCCATTTTGTTCCAATTGGGTCGACCCAGTCGACCCACCCATAATAATCGACCCAGTCGACCCAGTCGACTCGGTCGTTCTTATTTTCTCGCTTTCGCTTCATGTGTATTGTGTATGCCCCCGTAGGTTCACCACATAATTGGCCGTGGATTATAATTAAATATTATTTAATTATTCGAGCAAGACTTACTCTAAATCAATCGAACACTCTGTCGATTGACCATTCCAAAATTAGCACCCCTGCCAATTTGGAAATTCTCCCACACTCCACGGTCGATGTCCAGCCACAAGCCCATGGAGCCCAATCACTGGTGAATTAATTCAGTGAACCTTTTATCATTTATAATTTCCATATACGACATAATCTCTCAATCGATCAATCTCCCAGTCGAGACTTAAGGGTATGGTCTTTCATCGGATTCCCTTTTCTTTTGTCTTGACCTTATGTACTCTGGTCTCGAAATAAATTCTCTTTGACTTAATCTTTATGAGCTACTTACATAAAGTCGTCAGATACCTTGGCCAAGGATTTTACCAGAATTAATTTCTCACTGAAATCCATATGAGAATTTCCCAACCTATCAAGTCGGGTCAATGGATCATTTGTTGATGATATGAATCTGCATACGAGTTCTTCTATACCCAATATGAGTCCACAGAGACTTTCTGGCAATCTCCAGTCAGTCGGAACTCATATCAAAGCATAGACGTTCTCGCACCAGATAAACTCTATCACCTCAAGTAGTTAGGGATCGTTCCTCGTATACTATTATAAATTGGAATAACTTCAACCCCGATATGCGACTACCGCTTCCATGGTGAGTTATTTCCTAATTGGGGTATTCAGTGCGCTTGCCATCCCAGCAAGCCACCCACTTATGTGTATCGACTATCCCAGTCACGCTCGTGGATCCCAGCGTCCTCCAGTTCATCGGAGTATACACAATAGTGAGAGTCTAACCGAATCCAACGATGTCCTATCTCGATTGGATTCTACGACTCTTGAATATGTTCTAGATCACGTCCTTGGAGATCAGTCCACGGGTGGTCCCATAGCCCTGTGATCTAAGGACTTCTATCCTTATGCGTAGATAATTATTATATAAGATAAAGATGACCATTTAATAAAGTGCATTTATTAATCGAAATTGAATAGTTCCTCATTTATTACAATAAATGCTCGCCATACAGCTGGCTTGCAGGACACTATTTCTATCAGGTATCATCAGTTTTTTTTCCATATTTCCGCTGCATAGATTCCAATCTCCATTACTGCTCCAAGTTCTTATCATCAAGAACTCAATCTTCATCAAGCAATCCATCTCTGCATCCAGATATCATCAAGATTTCAATCTCCATATCCAAATATCATCCATTCCAGTCCATCATCTTCATATCCAGATTCATCATCCTCGTCAGAATCCATCTCCGCATCCAGAGATCATCATCTCCAGTTCTTCATCTTCATACACAAATTCAGAATCATTCAATCTTCATCATGTTCATCATATCAACAAAACAACACATCAGATTCCCTGTTTCCAGCCAATCAACAAACACACAAAGTTCTGGTTTGATTTATCCAAAACTCTCTCGCATATATTTCAAAAATACATACACTATTCATCATCTACTTCATCAATCACACAATCATCATTATTGTTCTCCAGAAAATCTCATATTCATATTTTTTCATTCAAGATCACTTTTTCTTTCAAGACAACTCAAACTAACACATACCTTTACTCATTCATTCTTCAGATCATCTTTCTTGCACATATTCCTCTTCAAGATTCCATTTCCCTTCTCAAGAATCAAATATATCTCATAAGATCATTCATAATCTTTCCCCATGTCTTCACTTGGTTCCAATGGAGATTCAATCACCACATCCTCTCCACTATCAAGATCCAGAACTAAAATTGAGGACCCTTCAAGTCCTTTCTACTTACACCCTGCAGATGGTCCAGGGATTATATTAGTTTCTTAAAAATTGGATAATAAGAATTATCAAACATGGTCAAAAGCAATGATAAGGGCACTTACAGTAAAAAATAAGCTAAGTTTCATTGATCCTACATTCACTAGACCTCCTAATGACCCTATTCTTGCCCATTACTGGGATAGAAACAATACTATAGTGATTACATGGATACTTAACTCTCTGTCTAGGGACGTCAATCATACTGTTCAATATCATACTCTGGCGTCTAATCTCTGGAAAGAACTAAAAGTCAAATTTCAACAAGCCAATGGTCCAAGACTATTTCAATTACATAGAGACCTACTGCAATTACAACAACAAACCCTTTCTGTAAATACCTACTTTTCCAAACTTAAAGTCATCTGGGATGAAATCTGTAACTTCAGGCCTAGATGTACTTGTGGCCAACTGTACCAGTATTATGAAAATTTCTACCTCATCATTTTTCTAATGGGATTACAAAAATCTCTATCCCATACCCGCAATCAACTACTTCTTATGGACCCTCTCCCAGATGTTACCATGGCTTTCTCCCTCATTTCTCAAGGAGAAACTCAATTATCTGTTCAATTCCAACTTACCTCTAATGACCCCACTAAATCTATGGCCTTTGCTACTAAATCAACTCCATCTTACCTTTCCTCTAGACCACCTTCCAACAACTATCATCCAACACCTTTCCATGCAAACAATTACAGACCACCAAATACCAACCCATCAAACTCATTTAGACCTACTTCCAGACCTCCATTCAACCCTAACAGACCAAATAAACCCTACTGTTCTCATTGTCAAATGCATGGACACACCATAAACACATGTTTTAAAATACATGGCTTTTCTCCTGGGTACAGGCCACCTAACCCAAGATTTACCAACCACCCCTACTTCCACAAAAATAAACACTATTTCCACAAATTCTCCTCCACAAACTCAGAATGTTCAGAACTTCATACACTCCATGTCTCCAGAGCAAATCACACAACTGACTCAACTACTCACACCTCAAACTAGCATCACATCAACACAATCAACAAATTACACTACCATTCCTACTTCACATTCATGCACTGTCAATGCTCAGTCAAGTACCTGTTTTCCTTCTCCCCCTCTCTCTTTACTTACTAACTCCTGGATCATAGATTCAAGAGCTTCTAATCATATTTGTAATAATCTGGATTATTTTACTAGCATAAATCCTGCACTAAATACTACCATCACATTACCTAATAATATGGTTATTTCTATCTTTTTTAAAGGGAATGTTACTCTACCAAACATTTTGTCTCTGTTCAATGTTCTTTTTGTTCCTCAGTTTAAGTTCAACCTTATCTCCGTTAGTGCTCTATTGTCATCATCTACATATTGCATCACTTTTGAACCTAGTTATTTCACAATTCAGGACAAGATATGTTCGAAGAAGATTGGCAAGGTTGACTCAATAGAGGGCCTCTACATATTACATCCTGATCACATCTACCTCTACCTATTGCAATAAGATCAGTGTTACTACTTGTCATAGCAGATTGGGCCATCCCTCTTTAGATAGACTTCTACTTCTTAATTTTGTTTTAGATTTACCCCTTGTCAACAATAACCAATCCAATGTATGTGAAATTTTCCCTTTGGCAAAACAAAAGAATCTACCTTTTCCTTCAAGTACTTCTATATCTTTACAACATTTTGATCTTATTCATTGTGACATATGGGGTCCCTTTAAAATAACATTTTATAATGGTTTTAAATATGTTCTAACTCTTGTTGATGATTTTTCAAGGTTCACTTGGATTTTTTTACTGAAATTGAAATCTGATGTTCATCATATTCTACCTAAATTCATTAATATGATTAATACTCAATTCAACTCTAAAATCAAGAAATTTAGAAGTGACAATGCAAAATAATTGGTTTTTTCTCAATTATTTTCTCATTTAGGCATTATTCATCAGTTTTCATGTGTTGAGACTCCTCAACAAAATGCAAAAGTTCAAAGAAAACACCAACATATCTTAAATATTGCTAGGGCCCTAATGTTTCAATCAAATCTCCCTTTACAATTTTGGAATGAAAGTGTTCTAACTGCTATGCTTTTTATGAATAGATTACCTACACCTCTTCTAAGCAATCTCAGTCCTTACACTAAACTCTACCAGAAACCTGTTGACTATTCATTCATGAAAACATTTGGCTGCCTAGCTTTTGCATCTACTATCAAGGAACACAGATCAAAATTTGACCCAAGAGCCATCAAATCTGTCTTTTTAGGTTATTCACCTGGTATCAAAGGTTACAAACTTTTAAATATTCTGACTCATTCTATATTTCATTCCAGAAGTGTGGTCTTTCATGAACATATATTCCCTTTCTCTGACACTACCTTCTTTCACAACTTTACCAATCCTTCAACTACATCTCCCCTCACTCAAGATAATCATTTTTATCTATTGGATCCTATTTCACATCCCATTCATCCTATTCCAGATTATGATACTCCCTCCATTGCTCAATCTAACCCCACTTCTCCACCTTCTCCTTCTATGAGAAAGTCCACTAGGCCTCACAAAACCCCCACCTATATAAAGGATTATCATTGCAACCTTCAAACAAACATATAAGGTACCCTATTCAATCTGTCCTTGATTATTCATCCACCTCTCTTACTCACCAAGCATTTATAGCATATATTTATACTATTAATGAACCTAATACATATAAGCAAGCCATCAAACATCCAGAATGGATTAAAGCTATTAAAGAAGAATTAACAACAATGGAGAACAATCTGACTTGGCATATTCAACCTCTACCACCTAATGAAACACTAATTGGGTGTAAATGAATTTTCAAAATAAAAACTAAATTTGATGGTACTATTGAAAGATATAAGGCAAGACTTGTAGCACAGGGGTTCACTCAACAAGAAGGTATTGACTACACAGCTACTTTTTCCGCTGTGGCTAAGTTGGTTTCCGTTAGAGTCATACTAGCATTAGCTATGATCAAACACTGGGATTTACATCAACTAGATATCACAAATGCATTTTTAAATGGTGAACTTGATGAAAAGATCTATATGACTTTGCCTAAATGATATGACCCTCCTCAGCCACTAACTTCAGGAATGTCCTCTCCTCTAGTTTGCAAATTACATAAATCTATTTATGGTCTAAAACATGCAAGTAGGCAGTGGAATCACAAGCTCACTGAGGTACTTACTTATTTACATTTCACTCCTTAAAGTCTGATTACTCTCTCTTTACTTATGGTTCTGATTCCAATTTCATTGCTATCCTTGTTTACGTAGATGATATTCTTTTAGTTGGTCCTAATACACAATTTGTGAAATAAAATCTAAGCTTAGTACTATATTCAAATTAAGAGATCTTGGTAGACTAAAATATTTTTTGGGCCTTGAATTTGCCTATTCTAAATCTGGTTTAGTTGTATCTCAAAGAAACTATATTTTACAAATCCTACAAGATACAGGTTACTTATCCAGCAAACCTAACATTATACCTATGGATGCTAAGAATACTTTAAAATCATATGATAATGACCTTCTACAAGACCCATCTCCATATAGAAGGTTGATAGGTAGACTCATTTATTTAACAATTACCTGTCCTGACATTTCCTACACAGTTCACAAACTAAGCCAGTTTATGTCCAAACCAACTAATGCTCATTTGGCTGCTATTCATTATCTCCTTAGATATCTTAAAGGGAATCCAGGACAGAGTCTATACTATCCTCATTCATCCTCTCTTAAATTAACAGGGTTTTGTGACTCTGACTGGGAATCATGTTTGGACTCAAGGCGTTCAACAACTGGTTTTTTCATATTTATTGGAAAGCTAAAGGACAAGCTACAGTCTCAAAATCATCTGGCGAAGCAGAATATAGGGCATTAGCAGCAATAACAAGTGAAATCCTATGGCTAAAGCAACTACTACAGGATTTAAAAATTCAGCTGAACTTACCTCCTGTTGTCTACTGTGACAACTCATCCGCCATCCAGCTTGCTCAAAATCCTATATTCCACAAGCGAATGAAGCATATAGAGATTGACATCCATTTTGTTCGCGAGCACATTGCCAGGAATCATCTTATACCTTCCTATTGCCTCGTCTGCTCAACTGGCGGATATGCTGACAAAACCATTGCATAGAAATCAGTTCTCATTCAATTTATCCAAGATGGGAGCCTGCAATATATACGTACCTCCATCTTGCGGGGGGTATTAACAGAAGAAGAATTGAAGAAGAATTGAAGAAGAAGAATCAATCAGAAGAAGAAAAAGATAAGAAAGGAATTAGGGCAATTGATTTGGGATAAATTAACGGCTATTCAAGGCGGTAGTATAAGTGAGTTAAATAATTTAATGTAATTTACCTATTTTGGTCCTCCGTATAGTTTCTATTTAAGCTGCCTTTGGCTTTATATAATATACAAGAATCTTTCATAAATTCTCTCTGCATATTCAGATTTATTTACAATTCATTCTTCCTTTATATGTTTACATTCTTTTAAGGATTCTTATGTGCCTCAATGTTTTACCTAATTTCATCCTGAATATTGTACCTTCAGATCTTTCTAGTTGAATGAAAGCTTCCCGTAGTTCTCTATAAAAAGAATTATTGATGTCCAATTCATTTTTATATGATTGTGTGTATAATTGATGAAGACAATTGTGGGAATCAAATAAACCTCCAATATATACATATACGAGAGGAGGTCATCACAACATCGTTAAGTGAGTTGAGAGGCAGGGCAATAGATTTTATTTCAATTTATTTTGTCACATCATAATACATTAATCTTATTATGTAAGTTATTATATTTTATGATCTTGTTTTAGTATACATTTATCATATCATATTCATATTTAGAAATAACAGATAAAATGACCAAGTATAATCTATTCTATATCTATTCAATATCAGTACTTATTATATAAGGGTGAATAATTTAAGGTTTTTTTTTTGGAATACTAATACATCCTTATTTGAGTAGTAAAGTAATATTTAATTCAATGGCAATTATGTAAAAATAATTGAAGAAGAAAAATTAAATATGAAATCTTTTTATATTAATTATGGTAAAGGTATAATTAGAAATGAATTCTTTTTATATTAATTATGATAAATGTATAGTTAGAATGGAATCTTATCATATTTATTTTTCACATTAACTCCTAAATTTTAGAAATTATTTTTTACATCAATTTTAAATATTCTTTTAATACAACACATAAAAAACCATAAGAAAAAAACATTGTTATTTTAAATAGCTCCTAAAATATATATGTAAATTTATTTTGATTTAGCAACAATATGTGATAGAAATAGTGTCCGACAAGCCAACTGTTAGGCTATCATTTATTGTAATAAATGAAGGAACTATTCGATTTTGATTAATAAATGCATTTTATCATATGGAAATCTTATGTAATAATTATCTACGCATAAGGATAGAAGTCTTTAGATAACAAGGCTATGGGACAACCCGTGGACTGATCTCCAAGGCCGTGATCTAGAACATATTCAAGAGTCGTAGAATCCAATCGAGATAGGACATCGTTGGATTCGATTAGACTCTCACTGTTGTGTATACTCCGATGAATTGGAGAACGCTGGGGTCCACGAGCGTGACTGGGATGTCGATACACATAAGTGGATGACTTGCTGGGATGGCAAGTACACTGAATATCCCAATTAGGAAATAACTCACTATGGAAGCGGTAGTCGCAAATCGGGGTTGAAGTTATTCCAATTTACAATAGTATACGAGGAACGATCCCTAAATACTTGAGGTGATAGGGTTTATCTGGTACGAGAACATCTATACTTAGATGTGAGTTCCGACTGACTGGAGATTACCAGAAAGTCTCTGTGGACTCATGTTGGGTATAGATGAACTCGTATGCAGGTTCATATCATCAACAAGTGATCCATTGACCCGACTTGATAGGTTGGGAATTTCTCCTGTGAATTTTTGTGAGAAATTAATTCTGGTAAAAATCCTTGGCCAAGGTATCTGACGACTTTATGTAAGTAGCTCATAAAGATTAAGTTAAAGAGAATTATTTCGAGACCAGAATACATAAGGTCAAGACAAAAAAAAGGGAACCGATGAAAAGTCCATGCGCTTAAGTCACGACTGGAGATTGATCGATGGAGAGATTATGTCGTATATGGTAATTGTAAATGATAAAAGGTTCACTGAATTAATTCTTGGGCTCTATGGGCTTGTGGCCAGACATCGACTGTAGAGTGTGGGAGAATTCCCAAATTGACAGGGGTGCTAATTTTGGAATGATCAGTCGACAGAGTGATCGACTGACTTAGAGTATTTAATACTTGAATAATTAAATTACTATTTAATTATAACCCACGGTCAATTATATGGTGAACCTATGAGGGCATACACAATATACATGAAGCGAAAGCGAAGGAAAAGGAAACAACTGGGTCGACCCAATTAGAACAAGATTGATCCGATTAGAATTGGATCAAGATTATAAATTAAATTGAAATTTAATTTGTGAGTTAATTAATTAAGTTGGATTTAATTAATTATAGGAAGATTTAATAGAATAGACTTGGAGTCTAATTTAATTAATTGGGAGAGTAATTAATTAATTGGGCTATTTAATTAAAGCCTAATTAATATAATTAAGTGGACCATGAATTAATTTAGAAGACTTAGTCTTCTAATTAAAAGGGCCATGGCCCATGTAGGAGACTTGGAGTCCTAGTCCTAGGAGGATTAGGAGAATTTGACATCTATAAATAAGAAGCTAGATGTCATAACTCATATACAACTTTCAAGAGCCAAAAACCAAGTCAAGCAAAAACACTCCCTCCCTCTCCCAAATAGAAATCGGCCGAACTCTCTCTCCCTGTGGAGGAGTTTGACTTTTTCGACTTTTGTTCCAAACTCGTTTCCTAACCCTAGATCTTAATATATCATGTGTTCTAGCCGATCAGGATATATTATTTACGTGATATTGTGGTGTATCAACTCATCGAGGCGCAACACGTGAGGCGCTGTAGCAGGGCTTTGGATCGACCAACTTGAGGGAGTGATCTGACTTCATACGTTGACTAGGATTTGCAAGGAGACAGGTAATGTCGTTTATTTAATATTCATATATATATACAACTAGAGTAGTATCCTGGCAAGATTCCGTAAGAGGTCCTAAAAATTATTAAATTCCGCTGTGCCTAGGGATGTTTATCTTACCGAATCCCAACAGTGGTATCAGAGCCAACTATGGCTTTGTATATATATGAATTTGCAAATTCTGTGTTTTAAATCATATGTTTGATTTATGTATGGCTGGTTCTTTAACTATATGCATTTTAGGACATAGATCTGTTTAACCTGGAGTTAAAGTAAAGATATTTTGGTTCAAATTTTATCACGTTAATTTTTAAATTTTGAATTTGGATTTAATTAATTGGATCTATTTAATTAAATCAAAAGTAATCCCAAAAAAAAAAATTGGATCGACCGCGGTGGCACGCGGAGGTGCGCGGCTAGGCTGCCACCGCGTGCTGCCGTACGCAGCAGCGCGTGAATAGCGCGTTGTCTGCGCGTGCAGCACACGGCAGCTGCCCACGGGCAGTCTGCCACGCGCGGCAGTAGCCGCTGCATGCGGCCTTCGTGGCCGCGTGTGTGCTGCCACATGGCAGCATTCGATTGATCACTTCGTGGCTGATTTTTGGTTGATCTCAAATTTACCTATTTTGGAAAGTTTGTAAATCTTGGAGATTTGGAAGATTAGGAAACTTGAAGTTTTGGTTAAGGTAGAAATCTTGTTAGATTTGAACAATACCTTAATTAAACTAATCTAGTCAAAATAAGATTATCTTGAGAATCTTGGAGATTTGAAAAATTGGGAAACTTAGAGTTTTGGATGAGATAGGAATCTTAGATATTTGGAACTATCTTAATTAACCAACTAAATCAAGATAAGAATTGTAGATTACTTAGAACTCAAGTAAGATTTAATTAATCTTAGAGATTAATTGTTAATTCAAAATTAATTAACTTGGATAAATTTTGTGAATTAAAATCAAAAGAGCCGGTAAATTTACATTTATGCCCTTATGTGAATTTATGCATGTTTTTGAGTGAATATGTGGATTGGTCGATTTTGCCCTTAAGCCCTGTGTAGTTTTGGTTTATTTATTTTATGGGTTGTAATTAAATGGGCCTGATTGGTGCCCTTGCTTGCGCAAACGAATGTAATAGAATAGGACCATTTTATTTTATAAGTTAGACTTAGATTAGGCTTGGAGCCGATAAGACCTCATGAAGACTTGGAGATCCACATGGAGGCCCATAACTTTGGAGGACGTGGAGGCCCAATCAAGGAGAATATTACAAGAAGGCCCATGATGTATGGGTTGTAAATTGTAATAGTTAGGACATTTAATTTCCACCCTAGACTGACCACTTGATCCATCACAAGGCTCGTGATGGATAGCATAGGATGGGCAATCGATCAATCATATCCTGCTAGGTGATGTATGTTTACTTATATTCTTTGATGTATGTCTTGCATGCTTAGAATAGATCACGTAAACAAGATAAAGCATAATCTGATGAGACCTCGCATAAGAATACTTAAAACCTCCAATTGAACTTAAAAACTCAATTAGAATATTAAATTGAGTAACGGGCGCATAAGAATAGTGTCTATGGTCCGACCCTACCCAATTACTAGGTCTTAGGCATATTGTATGAATATATCTCGATGTCTCACGAGTCGTGGGTCGAGCTATAAGAAGATGATATGTCTATTGCCTCGATGCACGAGTTTAGTGCCAAAGGAGGGGATAGCAAGGTTTTAGGCGCTGTCTCACGAGTCGTGGGGCGTCTAAAATTGAAATATTTCTCTCCACGAGTATTGGACATGATTTAACGCTAGTAAGTATGGATATCTCACGAGTCGTGGGTCCATATCGAAAAATGAGGCTAAATGAACTCAAGGGTTAGCTGCGATGGTTAACCGACGACGTAGTCGACCACCAAGTGAATCAAATAGTATGGCCAATGAATTGTGGGTACTAGGAGATTGCATTTGGGCCTTGAGCCTGCTATGATATTTTAAATTCTCGAAACTTATGTGGGGGCATAAGATTTTGATTAAAATAGTGGGAGTAATTTACAAATAAAACTCATGTTTGTAAATTGTGCATTTAAAATTAATCTTTCGCGTATTTATTTCTTCTGTCGTCTTTTTTATAGATATGATGTCAAAAGAGCTTAGAGCACTTAGAGATTTGTCGATCTCATCACTTGAACGTAATATTTTAAATGGACCAAACTTGCATTTCTGGACGCATCATTTGAATGGACTGTTTGAAGCTGAAAACATCTCATATGTTTTGACTGTACCACCACCCGTTGTTATTTCACATGATGTTCCTGATGAGCTTCGAAAAAGCATCACCAAATGGAAATTGGATGATGGCTTAGCTCGTGAATACATGTTGGAATATATGTCACTTGATCTGCGGTTACAACATGAGCATATGGTATCCGCAAAAGAGATTCTCTCAAATCTCAGATTCCTTTATGGGATTAGAGATGGTCGTTGCAGATTCACAATCACGAGGGAACTTTTGCAAGCAAGAAAGAGAAGAGAAACTCTTGTCGGAATCCACGTACACAAGATGATTCGACTTCTGACTGAACTTGATGATATGGGTGTCGTGATGGACAATGATTTCCGAGTGGATATTATTCTACAATCTCTTCCTAGATCATATGACAGATTTATCGCGGACTTGAATCTCCAGAGGCGAGAGATCACTGTACACGTCCTGCGACAAATGTTCGAGGAACATGAGGCTTCTTTTGGAAAGAAAGCAAGGGTAGGCGAAAAGACTGGGCAGCGTTCAAAGTCGAGGCAAATGGAAACCAGAGCTCCTTACTGCACAAGGTCAAAGGAAAGGATCAAGCTCGAACCTATGGAGAGTTCGAACAGGTATATTCCTTGTTGAAGTTAATTTGTCAATTAACTGTGCATCCTTGGTGTTAGATACTGATTGTGGTTCTCATTTTTGTAATGATTTACAGGTGATGGGAGCAAGAACGCCACTTAAGCCTGGGGATTGGATCCTAAGATTAGGCAATGGAGCTGGAGCTGCTACCACGGCCGTAGGCAAAAGTGGATATAGATTTAGGTGGTTTGATGTTAGTCATTAGGAACATTTCTTTTATGCACCTGGTTTTTTAGTGAAAAACTTTTATTCCTGTTTTTGAATAAAGATAATTTTTAATAAAAGTTCCTATTTTCGTTTTTTCACTGGTACATTGTGAGATTGACGTTGCATAATAAAACCACCTAAGTTAGTTATCCACGTACAACAAAACAAAAGGAAACAAGATAATGAAATATCTGCCCAATTGTGGCACGCTCGACTTGGGCATATATCCAAGTCAAGGATTCAAAAGTTAGCATCATCTGGCGCGCTTGAAATCAATCGCATTGATGAAATGCCAACATGTGAACCATGTTTAAAGGGGATGAGGTCACTAAAGCTGAAAAGGCCGAAGAGGGCGATCAAGCCGACCCATCACCACAGGCAGTGGGAGAACAAGAGCATGAAAGTGCACCAGAAAGTACACCGATACTTCGTAGGTCAGAAAGACAACGTAGAGAACCCGAAAGGTACTACGGTCTGCAGCATGAGACTGGACAGTCTCTAACCGACCCAAGGACTTACGAAGAGGCTATGCTAGACATAGACTCGGGAAAGTGGCGCGAAGCCATGGAATCCGAATTGGACTCCATGCACTTAAACAAGGTCTGGGCCTTGGTAGATCCACCAGTGGGAGTAACTCCCGTGGGTTGCAAGTGGATCTATAAGCGAAAGCTTGGAGTGAACGGAGAGATAATAACCTACAAGGCGTGACTTGTGGCAAAAGGATACACTCAAAGGCCAAGCATCGACTTTGAGGAAACCTTCTCGCCCGTCGCAATGCCTAAATCCATTCGAATCTTGCTGGCCATAGCTGCGTGGTATAACTACGAGATATGGCAGATGGATGTGAAGACCGCCTTCCTCAATGGAGATTTTGATAAGGAGATCTACATGGAGCAACCAAAAGGATACGCATCCAAAAGAGATGAACACAAGGTGTGCAAACTCCAGAGGTCCATTTATGGACTGAAACAAGCTTCCCGAAGTTGGAACATCCGTTTCGATGAAACAATCAAACTTTTGGATTCATCAAAAACGTATTCGAACCTTGCGTGTACAAGAAGATAAGTGGGAGTACAGTTGAATTTTTGGTGCTTTAAGTTGATGACATTCTTCTCATTGGAAACAATGTAAAGGTGTTGTCCGAAACGAAAGCATTATTATCTATACAATTCTCAATTAAGGATTTGGGAGAAGCATCCTTTGTACTAGGTATAAGGATCTACCGAGATAGATCAAAAGGACTGATGGGCCTCTCCCAATCACAGTACATAGATAAAATACTGAAGAGATTCTTTATGGAAGAATCCAAGAGAGGATTGCTTCCGATGAGACATGGAATTGCACTCTCTAAGTCTATGGCCCCAAAGACGCCTGAAGAGAGAAGCAATATGTCTCAAGTACCATATGCATCAACCATAGGAAGCATAATGTATGGTATGTTATGTACTAGACTAGACGTAGCATACGCTTTAAGCGTTACAAATCGCTATCAGTCTGATTCAGGTGAGCAGCACTGGATAGCCGTAAAGGCAATTCTGTAGTACCTGAGAAGGACTAAGGAATTATTCTTGGTATACAGTGGAGGAGAATTGAAATTGGAAGGCTTTACAGATTCGAGCTTCCAATGTGATGTAGACGACTTCAAGTCGACTTCAGGATACATGTTCTGCCTCAATGTTGGTGCGGTAAGCTGGAAGAGCTCAAAGCAAGACACTACCGCAGATTCAACCACCAAAGCAGAATACATTGACGCGAGTGATGCAGCAAAGAAAGGTGTTTGGATGAAAAACTTCATCCAGGAATTGGATGTGATACTTAGCATCGCTGAGCCCGTTACTATCTACTGCGATAATAATGGGGCAATAGCGCAAGCAAAGGAGCCGAGATCTCATCAGAAATCCAAGCACGAACAAACACGATACCATGTGATAAGAGTTATCATTGGTAGATGAGACACTAAGATGGAACATGTCGACTCAGAAGATAATACCACGGACCCGCTAATGAAGCCACTGCCTCAAAAGGCATTCGAGAAACATCTGCTAAAGATGGGACTCAAGAACATAAAAGATTGGCTTTAGGAGAAGTGGGAGATTGATGGAAGTAGTGTCCGGCAAGCCAACTGTCCGGTTAGACTCTCAATGTTGTGTAAACTCCGATTAACTGGAGAACGCTGGGGTCCACGAGCGTGACTGGGATAGTCGATACACATAAGTGGGTGACTTGATGGGATGACAAGTGCATTGAATACCCCAATTAAGAAATAACTCACCATGGAAGTGGTAGTCGCAAATCGGGGTTGAAGTTATTCCAATTTACAATAGTATACGAGGAACGATCCCTAAATACTTGAGGTGATAGGGTTTATCTGGTACGAGAACGTCTATACTTAGATTGAGTTCCGACTGACTGGAGATTACCAGAAAGTCTCTGTGGACTCATGTTCGGTATAGAGGAACTCGTATGCAGGTTCATATCATCAACAAAGGATCCCTTGACCTGACTTGATAGGTTGGGAATTTCTCCTATGAGTTTTTGTGAGAAATTAATCCTGGTAAAAATCCTTGGCCAAGGTATCTGACGACTTTATGTAAAGTAGCTCATAAAGATTAAGTCAAAGAGAATTATTTCGAGACCAGAATACATAAGGTCAAGACAAAACAAAAGGGAACCGATGAAAAGTCCATGCCCTTTAGTCACGACTGGGAGATTGGTCGTGGAGAGATTATGTCGTATATGGTAATTGTAAATGATAAAAGGTTCACTGAATTAATTCACCAGTGATTGGGCTCTATGGGCTTGTGGTCAGACATCGACTGTAGAGTGTGGGAGAATTCCCAAATTGGCAGAGTTGCTAATTTTGGAATGATCAGTCGACAGAGTGTTCGACTGACTTAGAGTATTTAATACTCGAATAATTAATTATAACCCACGGACAATTATATGGTGAACCTATGGGGTCATACACAATACACATGAAGCGAAAGCAAATGAAAACGAAACAACTGGGTCGACCAAATCGACTGGGTCGATTGGGTCGACTGGGTCAAATAAATCGATTGGGTCGACCCAATTGGAACAAGATTGATCCGATTGGAATTGGATCAAGAATATAAATTAAATTGGAATTTAATTTGTGAGTTAATTAATTATAGGAAGATTTAATTGAATAGACTTGGAGTATAATTTAATTAATTGAGAGAGTAATTAATTAATTGGGCTATTTAATTACAGCCTAATTAAATTAATTAAGTGGGTCATGAATTAATTAAGAAGACTTAGTCTTCTAATTAAAAGGGGCCATGGCCCATGTAGGAGACTTGGAGTCCTAGTCCTATGAGGATTAGGAGAATTTGACATCTATAAATAAGAAGCTAGATGTCATAACTCATACACAACTTTCAAGAGCCAAAAACCAAGTCAATCAAAAACACTCTCTCCCTCTCCCAAGCAGAAATCGGCCGAACTCTCTCTCCCTGTGGAGGAGTTTGACTTTTTCGACTTTTGTTCCAAACTCGTTTCTTAACCCTAGATCTTAATATATCCTGTGTTCTAGCCGACCAGGATATATTATTTTTGTGATATTGTGGTGTATCAACTCATAGAGGCGCAACACATGGGGAGCTGTAACAGGACTTTGGATCGACAAACTTGAGGGAATGATCTGAATTCGTACGTTGACTAGGATTTGCAAGGAGACAGGTATAACATAGATCTTGTTATTAATGTCGTTTATTTAATATTCATATATATACAACTAGAGTAGTATCCTGGCATGATTCCGTAAGAGGTCCTAAAAATTATTAAGTTTCGCTGTACCTAGGGCTGTTTATCTTACTGAATCCCGACAATATGTTATGTGTATTATTGGAAGATTTAGTACAATATGAATCATATACAATCCTCTAAAAATAAATTATTAAAATTAAATTCTTCTAAATAGCATTCTTCTATACAGAAGAAGAAAAAATAAAAATGAAAATTTAAAAATAGAATTGCATCTTACCTATAAATGAACCAAAATTGCTTATGACTTAGCTAAGTATCTATTGTTTATTTCGCTAGAGAAGCAAAAAATAAATAATATCAAGACATTCATAACCTCATACTTTCATGGAATTCATTTCCTGAAAAATGAGTGAAATTGGTCAAAAAAACTGGTGATTCGATGAAAATTGCTAAAATCAATTAAAAAATTATATATAAAATCAATGAAAACATGTAAAATCGATGAATTGGTGAGCACTGGTGAAGTTTGTTAATAAAGAGTGAAATCAATAAAAGAAAGTCATGTGAAATCATAAATACATTTGAAATTGATAAAAAAAAAAAAAAGGGTGAAATTTGTGAAAAAATGAATGAAAATGGGTAAAGTTGGTTAAAATAAAGGTAAAGTTGGTGAAAATATGTGAAATTGATGAAAATTATTTGAGTGGAACTTTTAAGAGAAATGATAAAAATAGTGAAATCTTGTAAAAATGGGCAAAGCTGGTGCAAAAAGGGTAAAATTGGTAAAAAAAAATGTAAAATTGGTAATAACATATTTAATAAATAAAAAATTCAGGTGAATAATATGTGAAAATCAGTGAAAAATATTAAAATAGGTAAAAAGGGGGGGGGGGGTTAAAATGATAAATACGAGTGAAATCAATTAAAAAAAGAGTTTAACTGGTGAAATCGGTAGAAAATGGTATAAACCGAAAAAAATTGACCAAAAATGGGAAAACAATGAAATGTTATAACCAATAAAAAAAATGGTACATTGTTAAAAAAATAAAAACGAATAAAAAAATAAAAAGTGAGAACATATAAATCGATGAAAATTTGGGTGAAATTTGTTAAGAAAAGGATGGAAACGGTGAAAAATGGTCAAATGGGGCAAAAAAACTTAAAGGCGGTTAAAAAACATGTTTAATCAATGAAAAATTCATATGTGAAATAGATGGAAACGAGTTAAACTTTGACCGATTAAACAAGGTAAAATAGGTGGAAAATTGGTTTAGATTCGACAAAAACGAGAAAACAATGGAAAAGGTATACTCGATGAAAAAAAAAAAAAGCAGAAAAATCGCTAAAAAAATATAATAACTATTAAAAAAAATTAAAAAGTGAAACATATGAATCAATGAAACTCCGGGTGAAATTGGTGAACACTGATCAAGTTGGTGAAAAAACTGGTGAAACCATTACGAAAAAATGCTCTTGAAATTGATGAGTACTTGTGAAATAGATGAAAGTTTGGGTGAAATTTGTGAAGGAACGAATTAAACATGTGTCGTCGGTGAATAACGGATAAACTTGACATGAAAATTACTATGATGGAATGAACTAAATAATGTTCTTATGATCTTAATTTAGAACAAACTTTATAACATGTCATGACTAAAACAGTTAGCATTTTATATTTTATTACAGTTATTTAAAGCCATCATATATTTTAGTAAAACAATAATAATTAATTAAAATAATTTTTAAAACAATAAATCGAATATCAATAATAAATATATGATATTTTATGACATTAAAGGACTAATTTTAATCTAATTTACATTAAAATATCCATGAAATTAAAACTAGACGCACTTTTCTAGTATCATCATCAAGTGAATACATTATATAAGGCTATTGGTAAAGTCAGGTCAATTTTTATAATGCCAGATCAAAAGGCTTGTCGTAGACATAATTACCCTTTAACAAGAAAAAGGAAAAGAAATTTATACACTACTCTATCTTCCTCCCATCATTAGAAACACATATAATTACATGTGTTAATTTAGAGAGATTTTATTTAGAAAAATATGTCCTCTTTAGGATGAGAGTAACCACTATTTATACATAAAATACATGCTGATATTTAGCCTCTAAAAAAGCTAAGTACAAAATTGTCCTACAACTAATATATCCTAATTAAATGAAAGAATAAAAGATTTAATATCTAATCAAAAACTGTAAAGCGTAAAATCTGCGAATTAAATATGTAATTGCTAATTAAAGCATAAAATCTGCTAATCAAGATCTGACTAATTCCTTTGACATCCCCCCTCAAATTGATCTTGGTAAATCTACAGGCATCAATTTGCTGACTAGGAAATTATGTCGCTGGCGTTTCATGGATTTGGTAAAGATCTGTGCAATCTGTAGAGTGGTAGATAAATGTGGGAGCGTGATAATCTGGTGATCATAGGCATCTCGGATGAAGTGGCAATCAACCTCAATGTGCTTCGTGCATTCATGGTAGACAGGGTTGGCAGCAATTTGAATCGCACTAGTGTTGTCGGCATATAGTGGAGTAGGCTGATCTTGTGAGATACCAAGCTCTGTAAGAAGACCACATAACCAAATTATTTTGGAGCATGCAACAGACATCGCCCGGTATTCTGCCTCAGTGGATGACTTAGAGACGGAGTCTTGTTTCTTGCATTTCCAAGAGATAAGAGCATCTCTGTGAAACATACACCATCCCGTAGTAGATTTCCTAGTGTCTGGGCAGCCTGCCCAATCAGCATCAATATATGCTTGTAGCTGAATCGAAGAACCATTAGGGAAGAATAAGCCACGAGTGGGTGTACCTAGAATGTATCTAATGATGCGTCGTACGGCAGAAAGATGGAGATGTCGAGGAGTTTGCATGAACTTGCTGACTGTGTGGACAACATATGAGATGTCTGGTCGTGTGATTGTCAAATATATGAGGCTACCAACCAACTTTCTACATAAAGTAGGATCCTCAAGAAGTTCCCCTTCATCACGTCTATACTTCACATTAATTTTCATAGGAGTGTCAACAGATGCAGTGTCCGTTAGGCCAGCCAATTGAACCAAATCATGAATGCATTTTTGTTGATTTAAAAAAATACCTTGAGGCCGATGATGCACCTCTAACCCCAAGAAGTAGGTGAGTTGCCCAAGATTTTTCATGTGGAAAGTAGAATCCAGCAAGTTTTGAATTTTAGAGATGGCCTCCATATCAGAACCAGTGATAACGATGTCGTCCACATAAACAAGTAGTACAACTAAGCCCTTAGATGTTCTTTAAAGGAAAAGGGATGAGTCATACTGACTTTGAGTGAATGAAAAACCAAGGAGAGTAGATCGGAACTTTTCGAACCATACTCGCGGTGCCTGTTTCAAGCCATATAGAGAACGTTTTAGTTTACAAACTGCATTAGTTGAGGAAGTAGGCATACCATGGGGAAGTTTCATGTAAATGTCCTCCTTGAGGTCACCATGTAAGAACGTGTTCTTAACATCCATTTGATGTAAACACCATGACTGAGATGCAGCAAGGGCAAGTATGATTCGTACGATTGTCATTTTAGCTACAGGTGCAAATATCTCATCATAGTCTAGGCCATACTCCTGCTTGTTGCCAAAAACCACCAATCGAGCTTTGTAACGATCTATAGACCCATCTGAACGAAGTTTAATGGAAAACACCAACTTACTTCCAAGGGGTTTTACAGATGGTGGACATGGAACAACATCCCATGTTTGATTTTCTTCTAGTGCAAGAAATTCTGTTTCAATAGCTTGCCACCAACACTTATGCTCCATTACCTGTTTATATGATGAGGGAATAGGAATAGAGGATAAAGTGGCGGTCAAAGATAAAGGAGGGGTGAAACCGTACTTATCTGGTGGTTTATGAACCCGATTACTGCGTCTAAGGGGAGCAGGTTCAACTGTTGGAACATGATCAGGATCAACAGTCAAGGAATGAGTTGGAGGGGGCCCGGGAGGTTCGGAAGTCTCTTTGGAAGTGTGTCGTTGATACACCAAGAGAGGCTTAGAAGATACATGTTCTACAGAAGAATTAGTAAACAATAGCAAAACAGAATATGATGGAGAAATAGAATCATGGTGTTTGGCAAAAAAATATTGGTTTTAAAAAAAAATCACATTTCTAGAAACTCGAATACGACGCAAATAGGGATCATAACAAAGAAAACCTTTTTGATGTACAGAATATCCTAGAAATGCACATTGAACTGATTGAGCTGTTAGTTTTATGCGTTCGTGTGCGGCAAGGTGTACAAAACAGGCACAACCAAAGGTACGTAGGTTAGAATAATTTGGAGTACATCCAAATAACCGAGTGAAAGGAGAGACATGGTTCAATGAGGGAGACGACAATCTGTTGATGAGGTGGACAACAGTAGACAAAGCTTCACACCAAAACCGAGAGGGTACAAATGACTCTAGAAGAAGGGTGCAAACAACATCAAGGAGATGACGATTCTTTCTCTCGGCCACACCATTTTGTTGTGGGGTTGAAGGACAAGACCGTTGAGACTCTATCCCGTCAGTTTGTAGGAACTCCTGAAATAATTTAGACATGTACTCACCCCTATTATCAGAGCGAAGGATCTTGATATTTGCAGAAAATTGGGTCTGAATATGTGCATGGAAAAGCTTAAACACAGAAAATACTTCAGCTTTAGAGTGCAAGAAATAATTCCATGTGAAACGACTATAGTCATCTATAAAGGTTACAAAATACTTGTAATTAGCATGAGAATTAACAGGTGTCATACCCCACACATCACTATGTATTATATCAAAAGGTTGGACTACATTTGATGTATGAGTAGGAAATGATAGAGTTTTACTTTTGCCAAGCCTACAAGAATTGCAATCAAATTGAACAACACTAAGAGATGGTGATTCTTTATTTCCAAGTAAACCAGAATTTAACAAAACATGTAATACATTAGAGTTTGGATGTTCGAGTCGTTTATGCCACGCTCGGTAATCAACATGAGCAGAATTACATGTGATAACTGGCAAAGAATAACGTGAAGACAAAGGAAATTGGAGTGGAAAGAGACGTCCTACTTTAGGCCCCCTTGCAATCATCTTCCCTGATTTTTTATCCTGCACAATACAACCAGATTTAGAAAATTCAGTTTTACAATCTTTATCAACCAACTGACCGATAGAAACAAGATTTGTGGCAAGACCAGTGGAGACAAAAACATTTGTTAAAGAAGGAGAAATATCACCGGTCACCGTGATAGGTAATGGGTTCCCATCAGATGTATAAATCTTAAGATTTTCAGAATACTTCTTTACATTAGTAAGAAGATCAACATTGTTTGTCATATGATGGGAAGCTCCGGAATCAAAGTACCAAGGGGATGATGTAGAAAGTGGTTTACCTGAAAGTCCTAAAGCAGAGAATGCTGAAATGATCATTTGTTGAATCATTTTTGGGGTTATAGGTTGAACAGTAGTAGGAGGAGGAGCACTTGAAGAACCAATTGAGGCAGTATATGCTGTTTCAGATTTCTTAGGGGGTCGGGTTGGACATTCCTTGATGATGTGGCCATCTTTTTTACAGTAATTGTAGAATTTTTTTGGACAGTTGAAGCATAATGCCCAAATCCCTTGCAGCAAAAGCACTGAATACTGGTCAAATCCCTACCTTTTGGCTTACCTTGAGTTGCATAAACTACAGGAACGTAGGTAGATTTTTGCTGCTTCATGGTGGCTTGAGTGAGAAGGCGCTGCTCCTCACGAAATAAATCATTGAGGCATGTATCAAGAGAGGGGACATGTTCTCGATTCATAAGACCTGGTGGCTTCAAATTCAGATCTAAGTTTCAAAAGAAATTGATCCCTTTTAGTAATTGCATGTACAACTTGAACAGAAGCAAGACCTTCAGGAGGTAAGCTAGCATAGACTATATCAGAATATTCAGCCCAAAGATTCATAAAACTAGAATAAAAATCAGAAATAGAGAGACTGCCCTGTTGGAGAGTGGCTAATTCATGTTCAAGCTGAAATCTCCAAGCAGTGTTTTGTTGGCTGTAGAGTTTCTTCAGATAATTGCACATTTCAGCTGCAGTTTTGAAGGGCTGAAGGTTTAAAATGATGCTCGATTCAACGATCCGAGAATCCATGCCATGATTTGAGCATCCTTGACCTCCCACTTGGCGTGCTCATCCTTCTCTTTGTCTTTGTCGGGAGCAGGTTTGCCGCCATCAACATGGCCCCATAAATCCTTGCCTTTGACAAATATCTTGAAGTGGAATGCCCAAGCCGAGTAGTTTTTGCCATTAAAACGAATCAAGATGGAATCATACTTGTCTATAGACATGATGCCGAGAAAAAAAATACACAAGAACAAGAGACTCAACAAGAACTAGGGACTGCACTAGAACTTAGAAACTAGAGAAACGTGAGGGTATAGAACCTTGGCTCTTATACTATGTTAATTTAGAGAGATTTTATTCCGAAAAATATGTCCTTTTTTGGAGGAGAGTAACCACTATTTATACATAAAATACATATTGATATTCAGCCTCTAAAAGAGCTAAGTACAAAATTGTCCTACGACTAATATATCCTAATTAAATGAAAGAATAAATTTTTTAATATCTAATCAAATCTGTAAAGCGTAAAATCTGCTAATCAAATATGTAACTGCTAATTAAAACATAAAATCTGCTAATCAAGATCTGACTAATTCCTTTGACAACATGTTCATGCTTTTATCCATTATATTCTATATTCACATCTTAAACTACATTATTTGGCAAAAAATATTTAATTTTAAAATTAGTCCACTTCTTTTTTTATACATTAATATTTAACATAACATAAGAGGGAATAAAGACCGTACAGACCAAAACATTGAATTTGTAGGAGAATATTTAGTATTCCTTTTAATGAGTATCTTCATGCTTATATTATTGTAATTCATCAAAAAAGAATATACATCTATATTTACCATCAATTACTATACATTATTTAGTTTTCATTTAACGTTTGGTTTCCATAAGTATTTGAATAGTATTACAATGTTTTACAAATATTGATTATTAACTTTTTTGGTTTAAGAAGTGTAATAACTTCAAACTTTAATAATATTACATATTGGATTCCTACAATACGTAGCAAAAAATTGAAATCAAATTTTACCTCTCTTAAATGGCTGACAATATGTAGAGAAAAGCTAAAATCAAATTTTACCTATCTTAAACTAGTATATAAGAATATATTTTACTCTTATACAGTATTATTAACTCAAAATTACTCTTTTAGTCCAAGTTTAACAGTTCGTTAAACAAAATTCCACTATATATTTCGAGAATAGGCTTTTAAGGTCATAATTTTGATAATATTGGGCTAAGAATTCACGTGACTTGCATGTCCTAAGTTGCTAGATTTTTTTTTGGTTAGGGTCAAGCGAGATTTAAATCATAAATAATCGGATAATACAATCTCAAGAATCGAGTTAGGAAGCGAAGATGAAAAGTAAAAAAAGATAAACAATCGCGGCTTCATTGGTTTCTCTAAAAACATATAAAACTCTAAAAGTAAGAAATTATGAGCAAGAAGTTTGATGTCGTCCAATAGGGTTCAAAATCCCAAAATCTCAAGTCGCACCCTTCAAGCCCAAAATCCCTCTAAATTTTAAAGTATTTGTTCTAGTTGTGATTGATTTATACATATAAGATAAAATAATTTAAAGGAGATTGCCTTTAAATTATAAGAGGACTATTGGAGCACCAATATTTGCAAAAACTTAT
Organism: Penstemon barbatus; assembly: GCA_003313485.2. Classification (NCBI taxonomy): domain Eukaryota; kingdom Viridiplantae; phylum Streptophyta; class Magnoliopsida; order Lamiales; family Plantaginaceae; genus Penstemon; species Penstemon barbatus. The sequence continues at coordinate 50,152,130 of CM064880.1, forward strand.
GATTTTACTTAAAACTTGACATGTAAAAGTTCTCTTGAAGATGGCCAAATATGACATAATTTTATTAGAATTTTTTAAATGTCAATTAATGTTGATTAAACGATAAGTTTGATTTGATAATGTAAAACTTCGTGAAAAAGGTTGAGTCATATGTGTCATATAATATCTTTTTGAGTAAAATAAATTAATATTATACTGTCTAGTAATTGGTTTGATTAAAATTATTGTTTTTTATGTTAAAACACTTGTTTCGTGAGTTTTCGTCGATATAAATCGTTCCTACTTTCAGACGATGATTGATTCAATGAAAATTCGAAATACTTGAGCCAAAACGGATTCACACATGTCATCTTCTTTCATTTTTTGTTTAACAATTTAAACAAAATAATGGACCTATTTGTCTTGCTTTTTAGAGAGCATTTTGATACTCTCTGAAAAGTCAAACATACAATATTTTTTGCTTTAAAAAATTAGTAGGGTTGTTCATGGTTCGATTAATCGATCTAACCGAACATAAGCAATTCGGTGCAAACCGAATAATATTCGATTCAGTTTTAAATTTCAAGTAAATTCGATTATCGGTTCGGTTTTTGTTTCCGATAAATCAAACCGAACCGATAACCAAATTTTTGGGCTTAAGTCTTTGGACTTTGAACTTTGGAGGCTTGCCTTGAAAAAGTATCATGTGATGTTGTATTTAGTTTTTGGAGTTGGACTTTATCCTCTAATTTATATCATTTTAAGAATTCTTTAACTTTATGACTACTATGGATATGGAATATGGAGCATGGACTTTAGTTGTTTAATTTAAGCATGAAGATTGTTAAATGTTAACTACTTAACTTGCCTATTTAGTTTTATATAACTTTAATGATGTTTAGTGTTATGGTTATTTATGAATTTGATGTTTATTGTGATAAATATCCTAGTATTTTATTATATAAATTTTTAAAAATTACACATTATTTAAAATTTCGGTTAAACCGAAATCGAATCGAACCAAACTGAAAACCAAATTAGATAGTTCGATTCGGTTTTCGATTTAAAAAAGTCTAGAACCAAAATTTAGATTTGGTTCAATTTTCACAATCAAGTCTCATCTTGAAAAAAATCTCTAAATCTCTTAAAAAAATCTCCACACATTGCACTTTGATTTTAAGATAAATTAATTTATCTTTTACAAAATTTAACTCACTAACTCATCTTGTACACTATTTTTTTTCTTCTTCAAATGAATCTTAATTTATTTTTGAAAAGTACTCCCAAAAAATGCGAGACAAACCGGACCATCTTTTCCATAAATTTTCTGAAAAAGAATAGGAAAAAGAGCCAAAAGTTAAAAACATGTAAAAAGAAAAAGTGGAGTTTCACTTTAACACACGGTAACCTATGTATTGCTTTGATTATCACAATATTCTCTTTGATTATCTACCTTTCTCCCCCACCCCACTTGTACAACCACAATTCAAGAACACAAGAAGGAATGTTTGCTACCTCTCTCTCTCTCCCCACCTTTCTTCCTTGAACTCAATGTTGCTCTGTTTTTCAGCTGAGTTATAGTATCAGGTACCCATCATTTTCTTACTATTATCATTTACTGTATTTTATTTATACTCATCCATGGAAATGAAACAAGAAAGTACTTAATAAAGATTAATTGAATTGATACAGGTAAAAGGCCCTATTTTACTTCAAATGCCACATCCCCTGTTCTTCTTGGTGTTCTTATTTTCTTTACTTCTAAGTCCAGTATCTTTTACATTTTCTGTTTCTTTGAACCCTCAAAATAATGTGAATAGTAGCAATAGTAGTGGTACTGTTAATGGTGTTAACCCAGAAGATAAAGCTGCCCTTCTGGAATTCAAGTCTCAAATTCAAGACCCACTTCACAGTTTATCAAATTGGGATAATAATAATGCAATTGCTACTGCAAATGGCCTCACATTTTCAAACCAAACCGGCCGTGTTACCTCCCTCAATCTCACTGCCCTCAGTTTATCTGGTCAAATACACTCCTCTCTTTGTAACCTTCATTTTCTTGAAACCCTAATTTTATCTCGAAATGCTTTCTATGGCTCTGTCCCATTGTGTTTCAGTCTTCTTCAGAATCTAAAAGTATTGGATCTTAGCCATAATGGGTTCGCTGGTGAAATCCCTTTTTGGATAGGAAATTTCTCTTTGAAACTCGAAAAGCTCGATTTGGGATTTAATAATTTTCGAGGGGAAATGCCGAAAAGCTTGTATTACGCGATATCGTTAAAGTTCTTGGATTTATCCCATAATAATTTGACAGGGGAACTCGGGGATTTTGGTCAAGAATTGGTGTATCTTAACCTCGAACACAATTTGTTTTCAGGTACCTTGTCCTGTTTCTTGTCATCCGCTAAATCCCTAACAGTGCTTAATTTAGCTAATAATTCTATTATTGGTGGAATCCCAGCTTGTGTTTCTAGTTGTCATGAGCTTAGGCAACTAAATTTGTCAAACAATAAACTACAATATGGGATTTCCCCCATGTTACTTTTTTCGGAGAAGTTGGTTGTTTTGGACATGAGTTACAATGAATTGATGGGAAATCTTCCGAGAAATATAGTCGATAACCCCGAGAAGTCTAGCCTTTTACTTCTTGATTTATCGCATAATCAGTTCACCGGTGATATTCCGGAAGCATTAACCGAAGTCAAAAGCTTGCAAGCTTTGTTCCTCTCCCATAATATTCTTACCGGTGAGGTACCCGAGAGGATTGGAAACTTGACCTATCTTCAAGTAATAGATTTGTCTTATAACATGTTGTCTGGCTCAATTCCTTTGAATATTGTTGGGTGTTTCCAGTTACAAGCATTGAAGCTAAATAACAACAATCTTTCTGGTGAACTTCAACCGGAACTCGATGCTTTGGATAGTTTGAGAATACTTTCTCTAAGCAATAATCAGATTTCGGGAGAGATACCTCTCACATTAGCAGGATGTAAATCATTAGAAGTTGTAGATTTGAGCGGTAATAACCTGTCCGGTTCCTTAAACGATGCGATAACCAAATGGACAAACCTTAGATTTCTCTCCCTTTCTCGTAACAATTTCAATGGAGTGATTCCAAGTTGGCTGTTCACATTTGAAGCTATACAAACATTGGATCTTTCTAGTAACAAGTTCTCTGGCTATATACCAGATGGTAACTTCAACATCAGCTGGAATTTTAACCACGGTAGAGCAAATTTTAACCGGTCATCATTCTCGTCTTCTGATGTTATTAACCTACAAGTTAATGTCGTTATTGCCGATAGGACTGAGTTAAGCTTCAAGTACGACCTCGTAACCCCTATTGGAATCGATATATCTGATAATTTATTACACGGGGAAATTCCCGGTGGACTTTTTGGACTCCAAGGGGTTGAATACTTAAATTTGTCATATAACATTCTTGATGGTCAAATTCCGATAGGTTTGGGAAAGATGGGTAGTTTAAAGATTCTCGATTTATCGCATAATTCTTTTTCGGGACCGATCCCGGAAAACATATCAGTTCTTGGAAACTTGACATTGTTGAATCTTTCATATAACTGTCTTTCTGGGGTTATTACTACCAGACAGGGTTATTTGAGATTTCCTGGAGCATTTGCGGGTAATCCGGATTTGTGTTTGGAGTCGTATAGTGACGGTTGCAAGGGTCGAGGTATTCCAGCGGTGTCGAGCAAGGCATTCAGAGAAAACGAGGGTGGATTTATTTCGATTTGGGTTTTCTGTATAAGTGCTTTTGTTAGTTTTTACATAGGTGTTGTTGCTCTTTGTTGTTCTGCTCAAATGAGAAATTATATTTTGCAGACAAAAGCTTAAGTGTGTTTGTATGTGCAATATTTAGATTTTCATAGTATTGTTAGTAGAATATATTAATTAGTTTTATTGTTTCCTTCTCTTGTAACATCTCATGTGAATTCCATGATTTGTTGTATTTTTTATGGTTTGTATTTGTTAGTTCCAGCCAAATCTATAGAACTGCAAATTTCGCGTTCTTGATTTATACTTTATTTTTTTGTGGTAACATTTTTTATTTATACTGAACTGATTAAAAATTCGCTCCCAATTGGGCTATGCATTTGATGATATTGAATTTTTTAATTAAATTATGGATAAGATTTAGGCAAATGGTATGTTGGACATTATATAAATGTGATGATCGAAGTGGGTGAACATCATATGTACCACTTTTAGTGTATCATTCATGTGTATCACTAATAATTAATTGTCACATGGCAATAGATCCTCTGTACCAACCACTTTTAGTGTATCATTCATGTGTATCACTAATAATTAATTGTCACCACTTTTAGTGTATCATTCATGTGTATCACTAATAATTAATTGTCACATGGCAATAGATCCTCTGTACCAAAATTTGTGTACCATAAGTGTGTACCATAAATGAGTAATTGACACATGGATATATAACAATTATTATAATTGTTATATATCCATGTGTCAATTACTCATTTGTGGTACACACTTGTGGTACAGAGGATCTTGAGCCTTATCACATGTACATGTCATAATTATTATAATTGCCATGTAGTGATACACTAAAAGTGCTACAGAGAATCTTGAACCGATCGAAGTCATCGAAGGATTCTCAAATCATATCAGATTAAAACGTTAATGGCGAATCTCGAATCTGTTTTTTCTTGCATGACCCAAAATACAGAACATTATTAAAATATTGGCATTGTTCTTGATGCCCACAAAAGTTGTGGAACAATACAATGCCACATCCTTCAAATCTGAGCCATTCACGATATATATATATATATTTTACTAAATTGTGTATATATAATTCAGTTCGAATAGTGCTTTAAGTATAGGTTATTCCTCGCATGTCTCTGGTAAGTTTTCAACTTAGGTTTCGCCTAAAGCTAAAGACAAAAACACCCTATATGATTTGTATAACTCTTAAAATAATTCTCTGTTATTTTGATTTCCATAAACTTCCTCTGTGATCTCAAATTAGTAACCCTAGAAAAGAGAGCGTGATTCGAATGCGAAAGTTGCAAGTATTTGTTCACATTTTGCTTTTGATATGACAATATTGCCCCTAACATCGAAAGACATAAACACTCCATATGCTTTGTTTAACTCCCCAAAAAATCTCATCTGTGTCATTTTAAATCTCCAAAGCCCCCTGTGTTTGGTTTTAAATAACACACTCGCCCCCAAATAATATATACTTAGATTTTAAAAAAAGAATAAATAAATTTAAAAAATTAAACAAACATATAGGGGTAATCATGTCATTACGCCAAAAGTCAAAAATAAAATTCTACTTGGATTGAGCGTGGTAATTTAAATCAAACATAGGGAAATTTTTGGGAGATAAAATGATACAAGAGTTTTTTTTGGGAGTTAGACAAAATATAAAGGGTGTTTTTATCTTTTGCTCTTTCGTCTCTGGTGATTGCAAGCTACTACCACTTAATCAAACCATCTTGGGTATTAATCCTTCAAAATTGATACTAGTAAATTACATTTTTTTTAATATGTAGTACTGCATTGAATGAAAATTTGGGTCAGTTTGTTTAGCGTTTCCCAAAAGTATTTTGTGTTTAGGAAATGTCAGACAAACATATTTTTTATTTTCTGAAATAATATTTTCACTCTCAGTTTTCTCAAACCATTCTTTCAAAAGTCAAACAAATAACAATTTTCTTATCTCTAAACAAACCTATACAAACTCTACTCTAATTTGATATAAAATAACCTATCTCTTACATAATTTATCTCACATAACAAACATGATTCAACATAAAATCTTACACATCTACACATACAGCATAACTCTTCCAAAAAAACCTACATCTACTTTATTTCTCAAACAACTCTCTCAAAACTCAAACAAACAACAATACGCAAATCGAAATTATTTCATAAACCACTACTACTCTCCTAAACTACTTTTCCAAACACCAAATAAACATGCCCAAAATCTTTTAAAAGGGTTGATGAGAAAGAAAACCTTAGTTGCAAAAGGCTTATAAGAGGTCAAGACTTAAATCAACAGGCCAAAAAAAATGGACGAAACGGCCCAACTTTCAACGTCATGGGCTGCTCGGTTGATTGTGCGGGATCAGTTAAAATTCCACTTGGGCTGACTGTGCCAATATATCTGAATTTTGTCCGGAAGAGTTTTGTAAGCCCATTAACTGACTTATAATGGTAACATTCAGATTGTCATGATTCAAGTAAAAAAATTGTCCACTTTTTGGGACAAATTTTTTGGTACATTTATACATTTCATATCATATATTTAAAATAATACATTTTATATTAAAATTGATCAACATTTTTCACATTTGATTTTACCGTAAATTTTTTAATGGAAAATTTCACGTGTGTGGCACATATCTGTTAAGTCAAAAAAAAAAAAGATTGGGGGGAAATGTAATTATCTAAAAATTGGACGGGGTATATTGCATTTATTCCTCCTTCTACCTTAAAACCCAATTATCTAAAAATTGGGTGGGAAAAATATTTGTCAATTTTGATATAATAAAATAAATGAAGAACAACGCTAAAAAGAAAAATTCTACAAAAAAAGACGATATTTGAATTGTAGAAACGCAACCGCAAAAGCTTTAATTTGGTAGCTAAAACATTCTCAACGTAATTTTGATAATCGTTGTTGGAATAAGAGAAAATTTTATAGATAAATCAAAACATTAATGTATAGGAATCAAATCGTAATTTATTCGCAATTAAAATGTTCTTTGCTGAAAATCCTATCTTAGTAAATAGTACTAATACCTTAAGTATTATCCAAGACGGATGGATGGATTTGTACTGGGTGGATTTGAAATCTCTTGTCAAATTCATCAGATTACATAGATACAAAATTTAAATCAATTCATTTGAAACCCTGGATTTTAATCCATTGAATATCAACCCAATTTTAAGTAGATTTGATTCTTTGAAAAATCTTATCATTTGAAATTCTTTTAATTTTAAAAAAAATTTCACATTGCGTATTTTCTCTTTCTTAAAACCTGTGTAGCTAAATAGTACATACATAGGGCTTGTTTGTTTGGCATTTTTTTCAGAATTTTTTCGTGTTTGGGAAATGCCAAACAAACATGGTTTCTATTTTCTGAAATAAAATTTTCATCTCTCAATTTTCTCAAACTACTCTCTCAAAACTCAAACAAACAACAAATTTATTATCTCTAAACAAAACATATACAAACTCTACTTTGATTTGACATAAAGTAACCTCTCTTACACAATTTATCTCACAACAAACATGATTTAACATAAAGTCTTACACATACAACAAAACTCTTCCGAAAAAAAACATATACCTACTTTATTTCTCAAACCACTCTCTCAAAACCCAAACAAACAACATTACGCAAATCGAGATTATTTCACAAACCTTCACTACTCTCCCAAACTACTTTCCCAAACACCAAACAAACATATTTTATGTCCTAAAATTATTGAGACTAAATGTCCCACATTGGTTGAGAACAATAGTTAAGTCTACCTCATACTGCATTGAACAATCATCACCTTATAAGCTAGCTTTTGAGGTTGAGTTAGGCAAAGCCAAGTAAGTGAACTTAGTTCAATCCATGTGGTAAATTCTAATATGGTATCAGAACCCAGGTTGAAGTGGGTCATCTCCTTCCGTGATGGGCTCTTCATTGCGGGCATGATGGGATTTATTCTTCACCCATATGGTCTTAGCAAATCCGCGTGTTGGACTCTTACCCACATGTTAATAATTTGCAAATATTGGGCTTTAATATGTCACGTGTTGGACTTGTTTCACCCACACATTCAGTCCGCTCACATGTGAAGGGGGAGTATTGAGACTAAATGTCCCACCTTGGTTGAAAACAATAGTTAAGTCCACCTTATAAGGCCTTGGACAATCCTTACCTTACAAGCTACCTTTTGAGGTTGAGTTAGGCTCAAGCCAAGTAAGTGGACTTAGTCCAATTTATCTGATGAATTCAAAAATAAGATTATTTTTTCGAAATAAAGTTATGATGTAAGTTTTACTAGTTCCAATTGCTAATTTTTTAGTGTACAACGTAATTAATATATAAATTTTAAGTTTCAATTATTCTTAAAAAATCTAAAATCTGTGCTTAATAAAATAGGACGAGCACACAGTTAATATTACTCAAATTTATATTTTATGAATATTGAAAGGAAAATTATTACTTCTTCTCTACGTGACCAAGTATTTTAAAAAAATAAATAGGAGATATTTGACTATTTTTCACAAATACAATCAAGACTCTTAAAATGAGCATGCCTATAATTAGGAGTGGCAAATGGTTGTTCCCAAACTTAAAACTATATCACTTAAACAAAATATGTGTCATGTTTATCCATGTTATATAACACACAATTTTGATAGAACATATTGAATTAGTAATTTAATATGAATGGTTGTTAATTTTTGGACAAATTAGACTAATCAACGCATAAGGTGGAAATTTCAATCGTCATTAGTTGCAGGCTGCGCATATTCAATCATTCGAACTCATATTCCAATTGCTCTTTGTGATTTTTGGCTAGATTGGCTTAGTCAATTTAGCCCAATCTAGCACTAATAAGCAGTGTTTTTAAAATCGAACCGGATTGTTCGGTTGATTCGATTTAACCGCTAATCGATTCTCAATTCGGTCCAGTTTACTCCTAAAAATCAGTCCTCAAATTAACCAGTTCGAATTGGTAAAACCAGCTCCAAAATCGGTAAAATCAGTGAACAGGTAAAACCAGTAAACCAGTGGTTCACTTAAATTTTTTATTTTTTTAAAAAATTTAGAGATTTTTTGTTATTTTTATTTATTTGACCTCTTGTTTCACATTTAATAGGATTACATTTATATACTTTAATTGGAATTCATATTTTAGTGCTTTAACAATCAGTGAGGAACATCAATGCAATATTACATTATTTTACATAAAGAAATACATAACTATTTTCTCATCATTGTGAATAATATTATTTTGTGAATAAAATTATGCAAATTAATTACCATATAAAAATCAAGTTACAACAATAGAATCCAAATGAACAAGCCAAATTGAAAATGAGATGAACTTTTAATTTTGTTGTCTTGTTTTGAATGTATGTATCTTTGAGAGATACTTGAGATTTATGTTTTTGACATTTATCTTAATTTTTGAGATATTTTGATTATTTGCATGAAACAATAAAAATTTATATTGACAAGGAATGATAATTTTTTTGAATTATAATTGTATCTTAGATAATCTAAAATATATATATATATAAATATTACATAGTAATAAAGTCACACCGGTTATACAGATCGAATCAATGGTCGATCCAATCTAATGATCAAACTAGTAACCAGTAGGATTTTCGGTTCAATGACCGATCCGATTCTAAAAACACTGCTAATAAGATAACCTAAAGCAAGGTACACATATATATTTATAAAATTTGAATTTATTTTTTATTTAAATTTAAAATAAATTTTATGTTGGTCCCAAGTGGTCAGATGAGGTCTAGAGGGGGGGGGGGGGGTGAATAGACCTCTGAACTTTTTAACAATTTTTAACTTTAAAACTTTTACTTAACTGTTGAATAAACTAAGCTGTTACCGAACAGTAAGTTTACAAGGCTGATCGCGAACAAATCTTTGAACAGCTTTGTCGACCACTAATCTGATAGTTACTTAGCTGATTTAGTTAAAATCAGTTTTAATACTAGAGTACTTGCAGCGGTGATTTAGCCGGATTTCGTCGGGTTAATTGTATATCAGTAAATTTGTATATTTAGTAGGGCTCCGTTACTTTATTCCGGATGGATCAATCACAAAGGAAAGCAATGATTAAGAACAAGAAGTGTAACCACAAGTAAAGCTAATAACACATCAATATGGAGAGCAAAATACTATGAATAATATAGATTCTTATTCAGTTGCAATGCCTTAGGCAGAGAATATTTTGTGTATCCTTAAAGTAAAGGATTTCGTAGTTGTTTAATACAATGATTAACTAGGTATTTATACAATGTTTAACCTAGTTTTACAAGGAATCATAGTCCTAATAGGACTCGGCCCAAATATCCTTCATGGGTCCGGAGTATTATCTTTAGACCGAAGAGAGCCGTGCTTGGCCGGGTCTGTTAGACGATCTTGATCTGCTCGGATTGGTCTAATCGATCTTAACATCTTTGTCCGATTCGAGTAAAATGTGGGGTGCGAAATAGCCCCCATCAGTACTCCCTCACTTCTTCGAGCGTATAGATAATAGAAGCTCGTAGAAGTAGATAGATCTTTACGACTGTTTCTTTTCTATGAATGGAGCCTCGTTAAAAACCTTACTTAAGAAAAAACCCAGTGGGAAAAAATCTTAAATAAGGAAAAGAGTGCTACATATCATAGATAGTTGTTTTCTCTCTCTAGTTACGAATCGCCACGCGTCTATTTTGGAAGCTTTTCGTATCCTTCCATTTCTTGGCGGGAATATCAGTAGTTGCCATAACTCCGAAACGTCATTTCTCATTTTCTTATAAATAGGTGACTCTATAGTTCGCCATTTCCCTTTTATACTTCCTTACAACTCGTAATCACTTTCTTGACTAGTCGCTCATCACGCTAAGTTTTTTCGTTTATCGACCTTCATTTTCCGAGAACCAGAATATATGGCTTCTGTAAGGAGATCTTCTTCTAGAGAGGTTGTCGCCCCCGACAATGAGGAGGAGTTGCAATCTAGTGTTATTGATTTTGTCGTCCCTGTGGAGGATACGTTTAAGGTACGGATCCTTACTGACGCGGATGTGGCGGCCCGAGCCAAAAAGGGCAAAGGTACTGTTCCTCAAATTTCTGAACCGATTGAGGATGTTGCTTGCGCTTATACGGCGGAGACATTTCCAGAGGTTGTGAATAACTATACCAAATATTTTCCGGAAGGTTCTGAGTTAATTCTTCCTTCCTCTGCTGATAGGGTCACGACTCCCCCGGAAGGATGTCGAGCCTTTTATACGGCTCACTTTAATAGTGGACTTCGTCTTCCTTTGTCTCCCCTTTTTCTGGAAGTTTTGAAAACTTTTAGTGTGTGCTTGACACAGCTGGTCCCTAATTCCGTCGCTTTTGTAGTTTGCTTTTCGGTTTTGATGATCGCCAAGGGGTTTAAACCTTCTTTCCGTAATTTTACACAACTTTTTCGCTTTAACATTTCTAGTTCTTCAAATCGTGGATATTTTTTCGCTAGTCAACGACCTAGCCGAGCAATCTTTGATGCCCCTGTTTCTAGTAATCCCTCATGGAAATCTCATTTCTTCTTCGTTCGTTCTCCATCTAATCTTCGCTTAGCGGATGGTACGAGTGTGCCTTTTTCATGGGATCATGATTCTAGTTGGATTTCCGGAGGTCGCTTAGCGACAGGCGAACTGATTCCTGATGATGCTAAGTTTATCGCTGATATCTCCGAATTGCGTGCAAACAAATTTCAAAGTGCTCTTTTGATTGGGGAAGCTTTCCTTCGCAAGGCGGGGTTAAGCATTCATAGTTTTCCCATCAATTCACCGTCTGAACCTCTTGGTTAGTAATTCATTTGATCTTAGAGTTGTGATGATATCATTTATTGGGAAGGTACATAATTTATGATTAATTTCTTTTTCAGCTGATATGGTAGAGAATTCTCGACATTCTTCGAAGGGAAAGATGGTCCTTTCAAAATCTTCTAAATCCGCCGAGAATGCGCCTATCGAGCAGAGGGCGTCACGAAAAAGGAAGTTGGAGTTAGGCCATGAATCCGAAGAGGACAGAGAGGAATCATCAGAATCTCCTCAGGAGCCCCCTATTCGTCAGGGCACGGGACCTGGTTATCCTCCTCTTTCTCTTAGAACATCTTTAGGCGTTCGAGGATGTCACACTTGGTCGAAGCCTCATCCAACTAATAATCCAGTCGATAGAAAGAGGAGTTATTATGGTCGTTCCGGCCAGGATCTTTCTTTAGTCGGAGAAAAACACCCAAGACCTACTCTTGTCGAAATGATCGAGGAACATTTGGAGGGAAAGAGAGCCGCTGGTTATTCCGAGAAGGACTCTCTTATCCACGATGATAACGAGAGCGCGATTGATAAGGCAACTCGTGTTCTTTTGTCTGGTGTTTTTACCCGTGATCTGAATAAACTTCTTCATAAGGATCCTCTGGAGAAATTCCAACGAGCTTGTCTTTATGCTGAAAAGGTGACATCCTTTCTTTTTAATCATGTTAACAGATAACTTTAAGTGTCTTCCTTAATTTACTAATCCATCTCTTTTTCTTGCTCTCTTTGCTTGTTCAGACTAAGACGTGTCTCACGTCATACGCCTATGAGAATGCACTTTGGAAACAACAGTGCGAGTTCTTGGATGAAAAGAATAAAGCTTTGCTTCGTAAATCCTCCGGTTCAGAGGTTGGTCCCTCGACATCTTCTTCTGTTCCTGTCGTAGAGACTCGTGCTACCGGGACCGACGATCAAGAAGTGTTGAACAGGGTGATGGAGGTTTCTCATGCTCAAGAGCAGGCCAACCAAATGGCTAGAAGGTTAGAGGAATTTCAGTTACAGAGCACGGCTCGAATTAGTGAGCTGGAATCACAAGTGTCAAACCTCGAAGCTTCTTTAGAGGAGTATGAAAACGATGTCCCACTTAGGCAAAGAGATAGATATGTCAGGAAATCTGACGAAAGCGTTGTTCGCGAATTTCTCAACTCTCCTGTTCATACGGCGTTAGTGTATCGGATGGTCGGCCCTTTACTTGAAAATACTTTTAAGAAGGCGATTCATCAGCTGGTCGCTCTGGAGATGATCGATGATCGTCGAAAAGAGTATTTTAAGGCTGCTCATATTCGGTTGAATCGCTATGGTGAACTTTATTCTTCTTCTGAGGTTCCAGATGTTCAATATCAAGGTTTTCCTCTAGCTCACCTTGTCGAAGAATTTGGAAATCCATTGCCCATTCCTCCTTCTGACGTCAATGAAGAGCTCGATAATACTTTTGTTGATCCCGAAGTCGAGGAAGAAGAGGAAGAGGATATTGGTACGACTGAGGTCGTCGGTAGCGACCAGAGAATTTCGGATAGTGAGCAGGCTTCTTAAGACAGTGATTTCTTGAATAATCCTTGTAATTATTTTCCTCGTAGGTATTAATTGTAATTTTACCTTTTCTTCTCTTTGTACGCTAAACGTTTCGTATTCTGACAGTCGTGTCTTTTCGGCTTCGCCGTAATAATTCAGACAAGTCATTAAATCTGGCGTAATCATTATGCGTGTGTCTTTTCATATTCTAGCGTTTGCTCCAAGGTCATTTCTGCTGTTTCGCGCCCTTTCTTTAGGTCTGACGCGTCCTTTCGTGTAGTATAAATACGAAAGGTAAAAACTTGACTTGTTTTTACTGCTATACTCTCCTCTTGACAGAATACTCGTTTTTTACTTAGTCGATAAATTTTCTCGATATTAATTTGTTTATTTTCATAATCCGACCATGAGTAACCTCTTTGGCAATACTTCGAAGCGACCTTCCCGCGAGGGCGCTCGGGACACCAGATCCAAAAAACATCGAAGAGATGGACCGTCGATGGAACCTCCTCGTTCGTCCCAAACAATTAGGTCGGAGATCGATACCAGTGTTATTGTTTCTGAACCTCTCTCTGCGGTAGACTCGTCGTTTTCTGAACCAATCCTTCCTGCTTCCACTCAAGTAGGAAGAATGCCTTCTCCTGGTCGGTATGCCTTTGGCGATATGTCGAACGAGGAACCGGCTTATAATATTGCTGTTAGTTCAAATGCTCCTTCCTTTGAGCATGTTTTTCATGGGGGGAATTTTACTGTTTCCCTTCCTTTGTCAGTTTCTACTGCCCCAATCGTCAGCGGAAGGCAAACTGGTGACGGCTTTTTTGTCAATCCTTCCTTAGCACAATCTATTGTGCAGGACTGCCCAGAATTTTTGTTTAATGATACTACTGTGATGACTACCTCCTTTGAATCGGGAGGACCTTCCGGAGGTGGAACTAGTTCCATGTCTGGCCGCCGAACCGTAATTTCAGCTTCGGGCAAGGAGACCACTGTTAGTCCCGACGGGAGAGAATCTCCTCGTCAGTTAGATGATCGATGCATCCTTCAGCAAGTTGAAGACATTCTTTTGTCGGAGGCTCCTCGTTCTGATGGTGTCCCTTTGACCAGCGAACTGCCTGGTTCTGTTGAACCTGATGCTTTGTCATGGGACCTAGGCATGAGTACTATTTTGCCTGGCGAGTTGAGGAAGCTTGAAGGTGCCTCCAATGTTCGCCTTGTTCAATCTTTGGTGAAGATATGTGAGCAGGTAAACATATTTCGAATATTTTTCCTGTTCTTTGTTTAGAATTCCTCGTTGTAAGGCGATTTCTTTTAATCTTTCTGTTCTTAGGGCAAGTATTTTGCACTCCAGCTGGGTGTGCAAAATGACGAACTGTGGAATAGTCGGAGAGTTCTTCAGGGTCATTTGGAGTCCGAGAAAGCTAAAAGCAGGGGTTTAGAGTTGCAGCTGCAACTTGGTAAAGATGATCTTCAAAAATTGGAGGCCGAAAAAATTGTCCTTGAAAAGGAGAGAGATAATTTAGCCCAAGCAGCTGTTCTGGCGGAAGAATCTCGTCGACAGTCCTATGAGGAAGGTTATGACGCCGGTTATCTAAAGCGTCAAGAAGAATTGATGGCTTTTGCTGGGAGTCTGACTCCTCGGAAAGCCGTTTCTGGTAGTCGGCCTGCTGACCGTTCTTCTCAGTGACCTTTGCTCGACCCGGCAGGCCTTGGACTGTCTCTTTTTTTTTTTTTTTTTTTTTTTTTTTTGTTGTTGTTGCCCGGCATTTGTGCACTCATTTGGGCTGAAATTTTTGTAATGGGAGGAGTAGGAGATTGGAACCGATGATCTTTTTGTAGGCAGGTTCTTGCCTGATCAATTACCTTCTGTATATATACTTTGTTATGCTCGTTCTTCCTTTGTGCTCATATATATATTGTTATCTTCTGCAAGTCGAGTCGTTTGTTAATCAAATCCAGTATATTCCTTTGTTTTACATGCACTTAGCATGTTTTAGTCTTAATTTAGACAATAGGTTATTCATATCGAAAAAGTGCATCATCTTGGTCGATGCTCAAACTACGCTTTGTACTTTTGTCTTTTTGTGATCCAAATCTTATATAAGGAGGTTATTGCCCCTTTGTTGATCTTCGGTTTTCCTTAAGGAGGTAGTCAGAAAAATGTCCCTTTCAATCTTTTCCAAACCCTTATATTTCCCAGAATCAATTTTAGAACGATATGCTCCTTGGCTAGTGTACCATTATATCACTTTCTTGATATGGGAGGAATTGGAAAATGTAGGTGTTTTAGCCAGATCTACCCTGTTCAGACCTTCTTAAGCAATTCTTTGGTATATTAGGCAGTGACGTCTTTGCCATGTAGACTAAGGAGGACTATTCTCCTGATTTCTATGTCAGATATCTTGGACTCCATAGGAGTTTCTGTGTAGCTTAATCAATGGTCATTCATATAATGTATGAGGCAGTGACGTCCCTCGTATTTTGAAGGGTTTGGTCTTTTATCCTCTATCTTTTATCGAGCAACTGTCCTTTTCGCTGTGATTTTGAAGCTTATGTCACATCGTTTGTGGCTTCTAGGTTTTTAAGCTTTCGACCATGAAGTATGATCGTTCCAGTATGACCAGTGTGGAGTTCTTTAGGTTTACTTGTGTCATTTGGGTGATCGCTTCGATCTAAGACTTCTCTCGTTGTCGACCAGTTGAGGCGAATAGATGGTGCCGTTCCAACTTATTTGCATTTAATACGGGGAGTCAAAGGGTCGTATCCATGTCCGTTGATTAAATACTTTTTCAGCCGTTGGATCCCTTAGATCTGCCCCTATAAATAGGGGGGTGGCTTATATTCTTCATTTGCAATTTCTCAAAAAGGATGGAGATCTTAAATTCCTTAGATTTTATTCTACCCTCTGATCCCATTGTCTTCAAAAAATCACATTATCATGATTTATTTATTCAAAATAGTGAAGTTGTCCCCAGTCTTGTATTGACGGGTCCCATGTCAGCCCTACCTTGTATCGACGGGTCCCATGAGATCTCAGTTTTTGTCTTCATCAATTTGAGGTCCGTGGTTTCCGTTTGCACATGGTGGGTTCATACTTGCCAGCCACCTCTGCTCTTCGATGTAACCTCAGGAGTGATAGACCTCCGGGGTGGCTGGTAAACTTACCGTTTCACGACGGTCCCGAAGAGATGCTGCTCTAGAGTAAAATGTTTTATAGATAAAGTAAAAGCAGTATCTTCTCGCGGGTGAGTGAGCATTGCTTAGCTATCTGGCTGGTAATGTTCATTTCGTCTGGAAGAACATTTGATCTTCAGAGCCTGGCCGTCGAACCAAAGAAGTCGACCATCCTGAGCAGCATGCTTCTTAGGTGGTTTATCATAATCGACGAGGTACTAGGGAGGAGATTGGTGTTTCCGTGGACATTGTCGTGAAGATCGCCGATAACAGAGGATTATCTTATTTACACATTGTAATGATCTTTAATTAGTATGTAGATCTTTGTAACGTAGGACTTTTGTATGTAACTGATTTGATGAATAAAATATATTTTTATCCCTCGCATCTTTCCTTGTCGTTAATTCTGTCATAATATATTTGTGAGTAGCAGCTTCCGAGCAAACGATTTTATACTTAGTCTATCTTCAAAACTTTGGCAGATCATTTAGATCGTTAGAAATAGTTCAAGGAGTTTTTATTGAGCGTATCAATGTTTACTCAACTTGTCATAATTTAGAACTTAGGTCTTAAAGTCTTTTTTCGACTGTTGAATATTTAACGAGGAACGTTTTATCGAGCGGATCGACATTTACTCGACTCCTTTGATTAGACTTAGGTTGTTAAGCCAAAAAGTACTTTTGATTGTCGTAAATAATTCGAGGAGTGTTTATCGAGCGGATCGATGTTTACTCGAGTCTTTTTTTATTGTAGACTTAGGTTTTTAACCCAAAGAGTCTTTTTTGATATATCGAGGAGTTTTTATTGAGCGGATCAATGTTTACTCGTTTTTTATTAGACTTAGGTTTTTAACCCAAAAAGTCTTTTGATATATCGAGGAGTTTTTATTGAGCGGATCAATGTTTACTCGACTCGTTTTTGATTAGACTTAGGTTTTTAACCAAAAAGTCTTTTGATATATCGAGGAGTTTTTATTGAGCGGATCAATGTTTACTCGACTCGTTTTTGATTAGACTTAGGTTTTTAACCAAAAAGTCTTTTTGATATATCGAGGAGTTTTTATTGAGCGGATCAATGTTTACTCGACTCGTTTTTGATTAGACTTAGGTTTTTAACCAAAAAGTCTTTTTGATATATCGAGGAGTTTTTATTGAGCGGATCAATGTTTACTCGACTCGTTTTAGATTAGACTTAGGTTTTTAACCAAAAAGTCTTTTTGATATATCGAGGAGTTTTTATTGAGCGGATCAATGTTTACTCGACTCGTTTTTGATTAGACTTAGGTTTTTAACCAAAAGTCTTTAGATCGAGCGAGGAGTTTTTATTGAGCGGATCAATGTATACTCGACTCGTTTTTGATTATACCTAGGTTTTTAACCCAAAAAGTATTTTTGATATATCGAGGAGTTTTTATTGAGCGGATCAATGTTACTCGACTCGTTTTTAGATTAGACTTAGGTTTTCAACCAAAAAAGTCTTTTTGATATATCGAGGAGTTTTTATTGAGCGGATCAATGTTTACTCGACTCGTTTTAGATTGTAGACTTAGCTTTTCAACCAAAAAAGTCTTTTTGATATATCGAGGAGTTTTTATTGAGCGGATCAATGTTTACTCGACTCGTTTTAGATTGTAGACTTAGCTTTTCAACCAAAAAAGTCTTTTTGATATATCGAGGAGTTTTTATTGAGCGGATCAATGTTTACTCGACTCGTTTTAGATTGTAGACTTAGCTAAGTCTTTTTGCTATATCGAGGAGTTTTTATTGAGCGGATCAATGTTTACTCGACTCGTTTCGCTCTGACAATATGATTGCGCGATTCCGACGAATGTTTAACCGATATAATCGATATATATAAAATGCTAACGAAATTTTTAATAATTGAACTTTAGGCCAAGGCCATTATTACAAAGATCGAAATTTGATAAAGTAAAAAGTAAAATAATGCAGTATAACCTGCTAAAATTTATTTACCATAATATTTCCTAAGGTTGACAGCATTCCAGGTTCTTGGTAAGGCAGTTCCATCCAAGTGTGCAATTTTGTATGAACCTTTCTTCCCTACGCCAATGACGATGTAAGGTCCATCCCAGTTTTGTTGTAACTTTCCCACATGCTTGGATACTTCTACCTTTTTCAAGACTAAATCTCCTTCTTTGAAGGTTCGGATGCGTACTTTTTGATTGTAAGCTTTCTCCATATTAGCTTTAGTGGCTTTTAAGTGTACAGCAGCTTTATCTCTTAAAGCTTCTGTTAAGTCAATGTCGTTTTCTCTTGACTTTTCATTTTCTTGGTCATCGAACATTTCTACTCTTGGCGTTGGGATTAGGGTTTCCACAGGGATAACCGCTTCCGACCCATATACCAGGCTAAATGGGGTTTCCCCCAGTTGAGCTCCTTACTGTCGTCCGATTAGCCCATAATACTCCTGGGAGTTCATCAAGCCATTTTCCTTTGGCTGCTCCTAATCTTTTTTCCAAAGATTTTATTATCTCTCTGTTTGCTACTTCAGTTTGTCCATTTGCTCGAGGATGTCCTACCGAGGTAAAATTTTGTTGAATTCCAAGTTTTGTACACCATTCTATTATCTGTTTCCCTGCGAACTGAGTTCCATTATCGGAGATAAGGATCCTTGGGATGCCGAATCGACAAACTATGAATTTCCATAGGAAATTGATAACTTGGAATTGAGTTATTCGGGCGAGGGCGATGCATTCTATCCATTTGCTGAAGTACTCTACGGCGACCAGGACATAAGATTTCTTTGATCTGGCCACTGGGAAAGGTCCCACGATGTCCATTCCCCATTGATCGAATGGCCAACAAACTGGAATAGGGTGCATGTTTTCTGCTGGTCGATGACATATGTTAGCATGGATCTGGCAGTGATGACATTCTTGGACATATTTAGTGGCATCTTTATTGATGGTCGGCCAATAGTAACCCGTCCTGAGACATTTTAAAGACAATGCCCTTGATCCGCTGTGGTTTCCTGCATCCCCATCATGTATTTCTCGTAGTACATCGATGGTTTGTGATTCAGGTACGCATTTTAGAAGAATCCCTGATACTGATCTTCGGTAGAGTTTTCCTTCTACCAATGTATATTTCGGAGCTCGATATCTTATTTTCCGAGCTTCATTTTGGTCGGGTGGTAATTTTCCTTCTCGAAGATAGTCTATCATTGGGGTCATCCAGTTTTCTTCGGCTTCTTCGATTTCCATTATATCGACTACTGGAGTTTCGTCGATGTCGATTGCTGGTGTATTAGAGACCAACCAGTTGATCACCCGTTCGGTCTTTCCGTCATGGGATCCTGTGAATTTTGATAGCTGATCGGCCCATTTATTTTCCGAACGTGGTATGTTCTGGATACTAAAACTTTCAAATTTCTCAGCTAGAGTTTTCACTTTGGCGAGGTATTTGACCATGTTGAATTCCTTAGCCTCGTATAGGCCTTCTATCTGTCTTTGCACTAATTCTGAATCAGTGAGTACCTTAAGACTTTTTATATTGGCTTTGACCGCCATCTCCATTCCTGCGATTAATGCTTCATATTCAGCTTCATTGTTTGTCACAACAAAGTCCAGTGTTATCGCGTAATTTAGATCTTCCTTATTTGGTCCGGTGAAGTTGATTCCGGCGCCTCCTCCTTCTCGGCATGATGCACCATCGACATGCATTAGCCAAGTTTGATCTTCAATGATCAAAACATCTTCGTTGGGGCAGCTCGATGATTCAGTTGCCTGTGTCGGTGTTTCTAATATAAAATCGGCCAATACTTGGGCCTTGATGGCAATCCTGGGTTTGTAGTCTACCTCGAACTGACTGAGTTCGATGGCCCATTTGATTAGTCGACCGAGGCTTCTGGTTTTGCTAGAACTTGCCTTAGCGGCTGATTCGTCAGAACGATGATTTTGTAAGTTAAGAAGTAGGGTCGGAGTTTTCGTGCGGCCACTACTAAGGCCAGTGTGAATTTTTCTATTTCTAAGTAATTCTTCTCTGCCCCTTGTAATAATTTGCTGAGATAATATACAGGCTTATGATCAGAGCCCTCGATTTTGATTAGTACCGAACTAATCGCTGCATTGGAGATGGAGATGTACATGTACAATGGTTCTCCTTCTGTTGGTTTTGCCAACATCGGAGGTGTCGTCAAATATTCTTTAAGCTGTTCGAAGGCCTGATTGCATTCTTCGGTCCAAACAAAGTTCTTTGCCTTTCGGAGAGTTTGGAAAAAGGGGAGGCTTTTGTCCGCAGACTTTGATATAAACCTGTTTAAAGCTACGACCTTTCCAACTAGGCTTTGTACTTGAGAGATAGTTTTAGGAGGTTTCATTTCAGTTATGGCTCGGATTTTTTCTGGATTGGCTTCAATTCCGCGTTGGTGAACTAGATATCCCAAGAATTTTCCTGATTTGACACCAAAGGTGCATTTTGCGGGGTTTAACTTCATACGATATTTTCTTAAGATCTGAAAGCATCGATCGAGATGCTTTACATGATCTGCTTCATTCATACTTTTGACCAGCATGTCGTCCACGTAGACCTCCATCAGTTCTCCGATTAATTCCTTGAACATTAGGTTTACTAACCTTTGGTAAGTAGCTCCGGCATTTCTTAAGCCGAATGGCATTACTATGAAGCAATATACTCCCTGCTCGGTTACGAACGCGGTTTTTTCTTGATCCCGCTCATCCATGTATATTTGGTAAAATCCTTGAAAGGCGTCCATCATACTGAATAACGCAAAGCCAGCTGTCGAATCGACTAGTAAGTCGATCCTTGGAGGGGGTATGGGTCGCGCGGACACAACTTGTTGAGGTCGGTGAAATCATTACACATCCTCCATTTATTATCTTTTTTATCTCCTTTGCGACTAGTACGACATTGCATAGCCATTCCGAGAAATGAATTTCTCGGATTTGTTTTGCCTCGAGCAACCTTTCTACCTCGGCTTTGATAATTTTATCTTTCACCGGTCCATGATTTCTCTTCTTCTGCCTGGCGGGTTTCGCCAAAGGATCTATTTTTAGGGAATGCTTGATTATTCGAGGATCAATTCCTTCAATGTCATTTGCGCTCCAAGCGAAGACATCGGCATTGTTTCTGAGGAAGTCGATCAGCATTATTTCTCCTTCTTCGCTCAACTCTGTACCAATTCTCGTCTTTTTGGATGAGTCGCCTTCTACTAGAATTATATCTTTATGTTCAGGGGGTTTCAAAGATAAGTCTAGCGGTTCTTTCCCCTTTTTATCTAGTCGATCAGTACTAGGAATTTCAACCTCGTTTCTAATGAGATCGCCTTCGATCTTTCTCTTGCTCGGAGTAATGGACTTAGGATGTTCTTTCATAGTTAACGAAGTACTATAGCAGTCCCAAGCCATGCAATGGTCGTTTGTTATTTCTCCGATGCCTGTATCGGTTGGAAACTTTATCTTCTGATGATAAGTAGAGACAACAGCTCGGAATAGATTGAGAGCAGGTCGTCCCAATATTGCATTATAAGCGAAAGGGGTTTCTACTACTAGAAATTTTACTAGCTTCACTGTCCGGTGGGGTATTTTTCCGAGCGATACGCTTAAGGTTATCGTTCCGCTGGGGATGATTTCGGACCCCCCGAATCCTATTAATGGCGTAGCTACTTTCTGCAAGTTTATCTGCCCCAAGTCCATTTGGGCTAAAACTTCTCGGGAGATAATATTGGCTGAGCTCCCATTATCTATTAAGATTCTCTTGACATTGTAATTTGCTATTTCTAGCGATATTACCATAGGGAAGTCGGGGTTATCCTCTCTTGCGTCCCAGAAATATTTTTAGGTGCTTCGCCTTCATTAAAACTGATCTGCTGATCGTTTGATCCTGCTTTCCAGGGTCCAAATTTCTTTTGGGTATTTTGAGTTTCCAATTATGGACCTGGCAGTTCTTCGCCGGGCGTTACGACTATCTCCACCCGCGGGACCCCCGGAGATCGTATGGATAGTTCCATTGATCTGGTCGTGATTCGACTCCTGAATAGGTCGGCGTTCAGGTGACCTTTGATGAGAATTTCTCCTTCGATCAACATTCCGAGGGCTTCTACTTCTTTCCCTTTTACGTTATCTCGCTCTATGTATTCGTCAAGTTTTCCTTGCTCGATAAGTTTCTCAACTTCTCTCTTAAGGTGAAAACAATTCTCCGTTCGATGTCCATGTGCCCTATGGTATTTACAGTATTGATCGTAGTTTCGAGAGCCTGGTCTCGGCTGCGCGATTTTCCTCGCTTCGGGAATCCAGTTATTTCTTTCTAGGACTTCCAATATTTCTTCCATTGGAACATTTAACCTTGGGTGTTCTACTTGATTCACCCTGCTTCTTATTGGTTGATCATGGTTTCTTGGTCTTTGGTAGAAATTAGGTTGTCTGTCTTGTCGGCTTTGTTGTATTCCAGTCGGTGGAAAACATTACCTCTCCTGGAAGATCGCTCGTAATCCGAAGCTTTTTGGGTAGGAAACCTATCTGCCGTTTGGAGCCTGAGGTGGTGGCTTTGTTTTTGTTTTTATCCTTAAAGGAATTCATCTCTTCTTGGGTCATATACTTAGAAGCCAAGCTCATAATGTCGGCAAACGTTCTCGGTTGTTTTCGACTGAGGGCGTTTCCAAACTGCCTATTTTTAGTGAGGTCGAAGAGGATAGAAATTATGTAATCGATATTCGGTGAGTCGATTTTGAGTAATTCTACGTTGAACCTGCCAACCAATTTCTTAGGGATTCTCCCTCTTGTTGGTGTATGGTTCCTAGGTAGCTCATCGGAAGTTTTTGCCTCCTCTGACTGGCAAATTGCTGTTAGTTTATTGCATAATTCTCGGAAACTGAATATAGAGTTGGCCGGCTGTTTGGCAAACCAATCCAGCGCGAGTCCTTCGAATGTTGTTACCATTAGCTTGGCGGTGAATTCGGCGGAGTGGGCATACAAATTCATTATGTTCGTAAAGCTAAAGATATAATCGTCCGGGTCGGTGGTTCCATCATATCGGGGTAGTCTTCCCGGGACCTGTCCGCGGACTGTGCTTCTTTTATTTCCCTGCAGAAAGGAGAGCAAGCCGCAAGGCTTTCCTGGAGTTCTGCAGTCCGGGCCCACGGGTTCTGCACAGATCGTAATCGTTGTTCAAGTCGCTCCTGTACCATC
The DNA here is from genome assembly GCA_003313485.2 of Penstemon barbatus. Lineage (NCBI taxonomy): Eukaryota > Viridiplantae > Streptophyta > Magnoliopsida > Lamiales > Plantaginaceae > Penstemon > Penstemon barbatus. The sequence goes on from CM064880.1 coordinate 50,175,559, forward strand.
CTTTCAATTTCTCGTTCTGAGAATCGAGTCGCTCTCGGTCGATGGGGATTGTATCATCTATATCATCTTCGATTGGGATGATCGTTCGTTCCTTCGATCCGCTGCGAACTGCTTGTGGTACTCTTCGACCAGTTCTTCTTTGGGGACGGTTGTCGGAGGGTTTAGAATTGACCTGCTGTGGGCTGTGTAGCGAGCGTCGCTCACTTGCTGGGCTGTCAGCTTGTTGAGAGGTCCGTTCGTTCGGCCTTGGCACTCCTGGGCGGGAGTTGCCCGGGAGCCGTAACGTTTCGAGGAATTTGGTCTAAAACTAGCAATTCTTCTGGAGAGAGTGACTTGAAGAGCATCGCTATTTGTTTCAGTTTTTCCTGAGCGCCAGGGAGAGGACGGGTATTTCGGGACTTCCGGTTCTTCTGGTATTGTACCGGTAAGACCTCCTTGGTGTTCCTGCTGACGGGAACGGGTATCTGGGAGTTTTCATTGGTGTTGGATTGTTGTTATCGTTGTTGTCTTGTGGATCTTCAGATGTGTTGTGGCCTGTGGTCGTATTGCTTCTCGCTCCAACGCGAGCGCTTTTCCTTGGGCGAGCCATGTGTCGATTCGAATAATTAACCTAGCCCCACGGTGGGCGCCAACTGATTTAACCGGATTTCGTCGGGTTAATTGTATATCAGTGAATTTGTATATTTACGATAGTATATAAGTAGGGCTCGTTACTTTATTCCGGATGGATCAATCACAAAGAAAAGCAATGATTAAGAACAAGAAGTAAACCACAAATAAAGCTAATAACACATCAATATGGAGAGCAAAATACTATGAATAATATGATTCTTATTCAGTTGTAATGCCTTAGGCAGAGAATATTTGTATCCTTGAAGTAAAGGATTTCGTAGTGTCTAATACAATGATTAACTAGGTATTTATACAATGTTTAACCTAGTTTTACAAGGAATCATAGTCCTAATAGGACTCGGCCCAAATATCCTTCATGGGTCCGGAGTATTATCTTTAGATCGAAGAGAGCGTGCTTGGCCGGGTCTGTTAGACGATCTTGATCTGCTCGGATTGGTCAATCGATCTTAACATCTTTGTTCGATTCGAGTAATATGTAGGGTGCGAAATAGCCCCCATCAAAT
>CM064880.1:50441043-50677095 GCA_003313485.2 Penstemon barbatus
AAAAGAACACGTCTGATGGCGAACTAAGCTGATCTCAAAGTTGAACAAATCTGTTTTGAGTCGGCTGATCTTCACCAGTCTGATTTCTTTCCTTCAGCAGACCAGTAGCCTTTGGACCTTGAATTTTGACTCTTCTGATATCTTCTTTAATTAGTCAAAAATTCTTCAAAGGGATATCAGCTAAGTGAATTTATACTTAGCAGATTAGAAGTTTTGGAAATCATCAAAACCTCCCTTTACTTATTATCTTCAGTGCTTCTTCATCTTCATCTTTATCCAACAATTTCCTCTTTTTGATGATGATAAAACTTCAGCTAAGTACCTGTTATACCTATGCTAAAGATTGTAATCCTCAAAATTTCTGAGATAGAAAAGATGTGTTGGAATAAACTTGACTTTCATTTATGTGGAAAATATTACAAGTACAAGTTTATCAGATGAGATGTCTGAAAGATAGATAAAGTAAACTGATTACAAAAAGATTTATATGTTCTAACTATCAGCTTCTTCATCAGATCCTTCCGGCACTTCTTCATACTCATAAGATGATTCTTCATCATCTTCTTCTTCCTCTTCATCAGCATCCTCATCCATCTTTTCTTTGAGTTGCTGCTCCTTCAGGTTTTCCATTGCTTTCTTGGCTGATTCAGTATTTTTGTACTTGGTAAGTGGCTCTGTTTGATCTTCAGCAGAGTCCTTGGTTTCAGCCATTTCCTCATCAGATTTGGCTTTGTCCTTAGTTTCTTCTTCATACTTCTCTTTGCCTTCTACCTTTCCAACTTCTTCAGCAGCTTTAGTCTCTTCAGCAGCTTCATCAGTCTTCTTAGCTTCAGCAGCAGTAGTATCCTCAGTTGGTTCTTCCCTTTTATCTTCCCCCTTTTTGTCATTATCAGTCTTGGTGACATTATCAGGTTCAACAACAGGGTTAAGTGCAACAGTAGGAATCTTCATAGCAACACATAAGCCTTCAAATTCTGATTTACTACATCATGACTTGCAGTAAGATGAGTGTGAGTGGTGCTGATGTTGTCAGTTTGATCATTGATGCAGTCAATATTAAGTTGCATAGTTGAAAGTTCTCCATGAATAACATCTCCAGCTTTGTGAAGTTCTTGCAACAACCCAACAATGATAGACTTCTCTTCATCACTAATCTTGATGAAGTTAGCAGTTAGATCAGCTATGTTGTTTTCAGCTCTCTTTAAAGCATCATGAAGGTGATTGACATCAGCCTTCACATCTTCAACGTTTATGCTCATCTCAACAAAACTGTGCATCATCTGCTTGGAATGATCTTCAGGCATGGGAAAGCTATCAATTGCATTTCTGATAGTTCTTGCAGTAAGGAGTTGCATACTTTCCAGCTGTAGTCTGTTGGACTCAGCCAACTCTTGTTGCAAATTCTTCAGCTGTAAGCTGTTGGACTCTGCCAACTCTTGCTGCAACTTCTTCAGCTGCGTGCTGTTCTTTTCTTCCAAGTCTTTCATTTGATTCTCCATTAGCATCTGGAAGGCTTCCATCAGTGATGAATGCTGATCACCCGATGAAGCAGAATCAGCAGCATCCCTTCCTTCATTTTCTTCCTGGTGGACAGGGGCATCTTTCAGCTCTGTCTCCTAATCAGCTCTGTTCTCCTTAGCGTTCCACTCAAGTGCTAAGGGTTCTTCAGCAGCTTTGTGCTCATCAGTGACATCATCATAGACTAAACTCACGATCTTGCCATCATCATTGAAGGACATTGTTTGACGAATTTGTCGCACAATGATCCAAGGATTTGTAAAAGCATTGTTTCCCTTAAGAACTTCGTAGTAGTCTTTAACTTCTTTGCCAAAAATTATATGTTGAATGCTTGGCAGCTGAGGCAGTTCACTTGAACATCCTTGCTGATATCTTGACCTTTCTGCCCATCTCTTCAAGACGGTCATAACAACTATGTTGATTGCCCTCTCAACAGCATCATCAGATTTTCTTCTTTTTGCAGGCAAAGTGTTCTTGATGATCTTGGCTTCCTCTAAGGCAAAGTCCTTAGCATATTGATGCATGGCATCCCTTACAAAGTGAGGATCCAAAGCTTTCTGAATAGAGTCAGTCCTTAGCCAATTTAGAACCCATTTTTCTTCATCAGCTAATTCCTTCCAACTCTGAAGCTCTGCAACAGATCTGTTCAGCCTATAATCTCTCCATTTCATGTATCTTGGCTTTTCATGGGTGAACAGAGTCTTCAGCATTAGCTTCTGGTCATAGTAAGCCAAGGTCTTTTCAAACCTTTTGAAGAGTTCTTTATCACCATAGACAATGTCAAACGCTCTTCTTATTTCATACTTCTCCTTTGGCTTGACCTCTCCAGCAGGCATCTTAGGCTTCTTTGGTTTGTCTTCATCAGCTCCATTAATCTTGATGCCTCCACCATGAACTGGTCCATGAGCATCAATTTTACTTAGCTCAATGACCATAGCAAATTCAGCATCTTCAGCTGCCTTTCTTTCAGCTTCAGACATCTTTCTTCTTTCAGCATCCTTTGCTTCCTAAAGTTTGCTTAGTTCCAGTGCCTTCTTTTCTTCGAGCTCATCTCTTTTTCTCTGCTCAGCTTCCTCCCTTTTCTTTTTGTCAGCTGCAGAGATCTTCTTTCTCTTGATCAGAACTTTTCTCTTTCCCTTGTCAGCTGGGGCAAGAATAGGAGCAGCAGATGCAAGAGGTGCAGCTGCAATGGGTTGGATGATCATCACATCAGGATCATCCTGAGGTTTAGCAACCTCAACTGTTGGTTTTGCTTGAGTAATCTGTTGCGCATCAGTTTGTTCAGCAACAGAAGCTTCTTCAGCTCCAACAGGTCTTTCAGCAGTTTGAGGACTCTCTCTTACTAAGTTTATCAGCTCAGTAGGTTCCTCTATAAATGTCATTTGCTTCCTTGCTGTTTTTTTTGATCTTCCTTGAGTAGGTCTGGAAGCAGCAGTATCTCTCAACTGACTTCTGGTCCTATGAGAAACAGTCTCATCAGGCATTTGAGCAGTTGGAGTTCTTGAAGATGATGCAGGGGACATATTCCTGACATCAGCAGTGGTCTGATCAATAATCTTAGTAGCTTCAGCATCATCCACTTTCTTCACTTTCCTAGGAGTCTTCTCCTTAGGCTTGTCAGCAGCCTTTTTCCTTTGAGTCTCAACAGCTAACTGAGCTGTTTTTACTAAACTCCTTGGCCTTTTGGCAGGAAACTCCTTTTGTTCCTCTGTTTCCTCCTCTGCATCAGCCTCGTCGGCTTTTCTTTTCAGAACATGCAAGTACTTTGACATTGCCTTGCCAGAGTGGATTTCCTTCCCATTTGTAACCTCACAGCCCATCTTGAATAGCAGATAGCTGAGAGTAATTCTGTGATTTGTTTGAGGAGCCTTGCTCTTGTTTTTCTTGTCCAAGAAAGCAGCAAATATATACCAAATCACCGCGGACCAGTTCACCTCTAATCCATAGTAAATGGCAGTCATAATACTGTACCTCTTCATAGTCACAACATCCTGAGAGAATGTGCAGTTCTCTATAAGCTTGCAGACCATATCAGCCATTCTCTGATACTCATCTGTCAGCTGTTTCTTCTTGATGCTGCCAGTCAACATCTAACCCTTTTTGGCACAGATTGCCCAGAACTGTTGATGTTTGTCCTCAGTCAGAACGGTGACGTCATGTCGACCGCTGTTAGTCAGCCCAAAAGTCTCGTGGAGTAGTTGAGGAGTGATAACGATGGATTTTTCTCCCACAGTAGCCTTAATCTCCAGTGAAGAGAAATCAACAGTTGCTGTACGGTAGTACTCCAGAACTTGATCAGTCCACACCAAACCTTCATGATATTCCATGAAATTTACCAATGAGGCCGATTTGAACTTCTCCAGCAGTTCTTTCATCAGGGTAGTACCAGATTGATAGTAAGATTCGTACACAAGGTACATCCCTTCATCTTTTGAGTCTTGAGTAGAGGCCATCTTAATTCTGTTTGAAAGTTAGTGAAAAAGAAGAAATTTCGCAGAAAATTGCAGGTAAATTTTCTCACAAGTGCTCTCTGAATATTTAAGTGCGTAAAGAGCTACTCAGCTGATCGGATCTGGATTTATAGAGTTAGGGTATCTTGGTTTCCGTGATACCAGCTAACCGTTAGATCCATTTCTTGTCAGGTCTGATCGTGCGGCGTCAGTTGCGACCTTTCAAATTCAAATCGCATTAAATGAGGAGCGGGAATATGTACCGTTCTTTTCGTACTTGTAAAAGTGCGTTTTTGAATATAACGTTTTAAACAGTAAGCTTTTACACATGCGATCAGATTAGTAGAATAAATACTTATCTGATGGACTACTGTCCTGATGACAGAGTTGTTATCAGTGAAAGCCAATAGCTGATAACCTTCCTCGGCTGTTTGTCAATCCAGCTAGATAATAAGTCTTCAATCTTCAAGACTTTAATCTTCTGTTGAAAACATAACTTCAACTAACTGTCATCAACAAATTTCATCTTTTAATCAGAAGTACCGCTAGTCTTACACGTTCCCCCTGACTTTAAGAATTCATAAGTTAACTAGTCTGTTGAGAGTTAATCCTTGAAGATAATTGTGATGAGTAAGCTGTTGAACTTCAGTCTTCTATTGAGTTCCCCCTCAGCTTATGCATCCAATTTCAATAAACCCAGTTCAACTCTTAGAGTTGAAAACCTTGTCTCACTTAGAGGTTTTGAGAAGATGTCAGCAATCTGATTTTCAGAAAATGTTGGGATAGTGGTTGGGATGCCTCGATTGTCAAAACAACGACAGTGCGGAATTTAAAATTTTCGAAGCACCCAAGGTCCCATATAAATTCTCCATATTAATTATACGTAAGCAAGAACAAAAACACACATAGAAATTGAACAAGGGTGTTTATGCGATATACCTCACCACAGGCAAGGTGGTGGCAACCTTCGATTCTGATTCTGCAACTGGATCTGGATCTGGTTAACAGAAGTGATCCAAGCGTCTCACCTCCAAAGTAAGTCCACACCAATTGGATTCTGGCAACGCCTCAAGATCTTAGGCTCAGAACTGGATTCAGGAGGTTTGTCGAAGCAGGATTGTGTAGATTCTCTTGACAAGTCAAGATCTATCACAGAGGAACAAGAGGAGATGATTGGCGGCACAAGAGCAGCTCACGGCAGCAGGGTGGCGGCTTCTCTTGGTGGCGGCGGCGGCTAGGGCTTCTAGCACAAAGGGGGCGGCGGGTAGGTTGAGAGGAGAGCTAGGGTTTTTCTTCTTAGGGAGTTAGCTTTTGAGCTCAAGTAGATCCCCTTTATATAGACTCCCTCAACTTAGGTTTTGCAAGACTCCTTATGGGCTTTTAATTAAAAGCCCATGTCTTGCAACCCCTCTTCATTTAATTAATTACTTAATTAAATGTCCAGTCTAATTAAATCATTATTTCTTTTATATAATTAATTAGCAACTCAATTAAGTATTTAATTAATTAAGTTAGCCAATTAATTAATCTCCCACTTGAATTAAATACCTTTAATTCATTTAATTGATTTAATTACCTTTAAATCAATTAATTCCTTTTAGTATCCTTTTCAACAGTCACCGTCCAATTGTATTGTGTGTGACCCTCTGGGTTCACCATCAATTGGCAGCAGGCCCACGAATTCCTCGTGATTTAATTTATGAACAATAAATTGCTCCGGTCAATTAAACAACCTTTAATTGACCACTCTTAGAATCAATTCCTCTATTAACTCAGGAGTACCTACACTTCATGGTCGATGTCTAGCCACAAGCCCATGAAGCCCAACTTCAGGTGAATTGATACTTGTGAACCTCGTCTCATATAATTACCATGTACATACGGTCCTTCTATCGACTAATATTCCCGATCAAGACTTAGGGTGTGTGAATTGATCGGCACCTCTAAATTTGTCTCGATAACTATACTTTCTAATTCAGGATAATATTCCATTGTGACCTTCTAAATTTGGAAACCCCTTTCCAAATCCGTCACCGACTGCGGCTGCAGATTCCTTGGATATATTATCTAAGAATCGTATAGGAAATTCTCTCACCCATTACAGTGAGTCAATAGATTCCATATCGGTACTAACCATTCGCGTACATGTCCATACGCACCCAACCTAGGCATGTTATGACCAAGCTACGTGGCCTATACCTAGATCTAAGTACGCACTTCCATGCACCGAATTCGCCCTAGCACCTCAAGTCAAAGGACTAAATCGTACACTATTATAATCATTGAGAAACATCCCATCACCGATATGCGACATGCGCTTCCACAATGGGTTTCTCTGTTCGGGTCGTTCGATGCGTTCAATCCTCCATTGAACCACCTACTCGTATGCACTGGCCTCAAATGCCTTGCTCATGAAACGCTACAAATTCACTCCATGTGAATCATGCAAACTTGTACAAGTCTTGGCGATTCCTACGATACCCCGTCTCGTTCGGAATCTATGACTTGGAACAGTTTTAAGATTACGACCTTTGAGACTGTTTCATGATTGCACTCAGTACTGAAGTGAATCGTCCCATAGTCAAATGTAATCTAAGGGTTTCAACCAATCGCTTAAATGTATTCGCGAGAGATGAAGATGGCCATTGTTTATCCTTATACACATATAAATAAACACGCGTATTATTATAAAATCAAAAGATTGTTTCTTACAGAATAGACCTATTACAAGCTAATTGAACTGGCTTGCTGGGCACTATTCTATCAATCTCCCACTTGCCCTAAAGCCATTCACCTATGGTTCTAAGACCCATCTGCTCTAGATGACTATCGAACGCCTTTTGTGAAAGTGGCTTAGTTAGTGGGTCAGCTACGTTGTCTTCCGATTTGACATACTCCATGTTCATGTCACCTCTACCCACGATCTCCCTGATCACGTGGTATTTTCTCTGTGCGTGTTTGGATTGATGGTGTGATCTCGGCTCCTTTGCTTGAGCTATCGCCCCGTTGTTGTCACAGAAGACGACTACAGGTTCAATAATGCTAGGAACAACATCCAATTCTTGGATGAAGTTTTTCATCCATACACTTTCTTTTGCTGCATCTGATGCTGCGATATATTCTGCTTCTGTGGTTGAGTCGGCAGTGGTAGACTGTTTACAGCTTTTCCAACTGACCGCTCCTCCATTGATGCGGAATATGTATCCAGAGTTGGATTTGAAGTCATCCACATCAGACTGGAAACTTGCATCAGTGAATCCTTCAAGTTTCAGTTCTCCACTACCACCGTAGACCAAAAACATATCCTTAGTCCTTCGCAGGTACTTTAGGATTGCTTTTACGGCAGTCCAGTGCTCTTCGCCTGGATTTGACTGATAGCGGCTCGTTACACTTAGAGCGTGTGCTATGTCTGGTCGAGTACACAACATCGCATACATTATACTCCCTATAGCAGAGGCATAAGGTATGAGAGACATTCTCGTCTTTTCTTCGTCAGTTGTAGGGCACATAGACTTATAAAGAGAGATACCATGTCTCATTGGAAGCAATCCTCTCTTGGATTCTTCCATTTTGAATCTCTTCAAAAAAAAAGTTGATGTACTGAGATTGGGAGAGTCGTATCATCTTCTTCGATCTATCCCTATAGATACGTATTCCCAATACGTAAGATGCGTCTCCCATATCTTTCATGGAAAACTGCGCGGATAACCACACTTTAGTCTGCACTAACATCTTGATATCGTCTCCGATTAACAAAATGTCATCGACGTACAAAACAATGAATTGTATCGAGCTCCCACTATTCCTTTTGTACACACAAGGTTCATATACGTTTTTGATGAAGCCAAATGCTTTGACTGTCTCATCAAATCGTATGTTCCAGGTTCGGGATGCCTGTTTGAGGCCATAGATTGACCTTTGAAGTTTACACAATTTGTGCTCACTTCCTTTGGACGCAAAACCTTCAGGTTGTTGCATAAAGATCTCCATTGAGAAAGGCGGTCTTTACGTCCATTTGCCATATTTCGTAGTCATGCCACGCGGCTATGGCAAGCAGTATCTGAATGGATTTCGACATCGCCACGGGAGAGAAGGTTTCCTCATAGTCTATTCCAGGCCTTTGAGAATACCCTTTCGCCACTAAGCGAGCTTTATGAGTTAATACCTCTCCATTCATTCCAAGCTTGCGCTTGAAGATCCATTTGCATCCTACAGGGATAGTTCCCTCAGGTGGATCGACCAAGGTCCAAACCTTGTTGGAATGCATGGAATCCATTTCGGATTGCATGGCTTCGAGCCCTGCACCCAGTCTATGTCTAACATCGCTTCTTGATAGGTCCTTGGATCATTATCACCTCTTTCGTTTTCATGAATGAAACCAAATCGCTCTGGCTCCTTACGAATTCGATCAGACCTTCGAAGAGTAGGTGTACTAGTAGGTTCAATAAATTCTGGTTCAGCTCCCACTGTTTGTGGGGATGGGTCCGATTCTTGGACTTCATCAAGTTCTACGATTGTCCCATTTCGGTTGGTGAGGAAATCCTCTTCCAAGAAGTGGGCGTTCCTAGATACGAACGTATTACGTTCTTTAGGATCGAAGAACAGGTATCCAATGGATTCCTTTGGATACCCCACAAATTTGCACAAACTAGATCTACTATCTAGCTTATCTCCCTTTTTGTTCTTTACATACGCAGGAGATCCCCATACTCCTAGATACGAATACACGGGTACTTTACCATACCATACTTGGTGCGGTGTCGTTGGCACTGACTTCGAAGGTACTATGTTTAGTATCTTCGATGCAGTTAATAGGGCTAAGCCCCAAAACGAAAAGGGAAGGTCAGCGAAGCTCATCATGGAACGAACCATATCTAACAATGTTCGGTTCCTCCGCTCGGACACTCCATTGAGTTGGGGCGTCCTAGGGGGAGTTCGCTGGGCAAGAATTCCATTCTCCTTTAGATAATCAAGGAATTCTTGGCTTAAGTACTCACCACCTCTATCAGAACGAAGTGCTTTAATACTATGTCCAAGTTGATTGTCAACTTCCATTCGAAACTCTTTGAATTTCTCAAAAGTTTCGGATTTATGTTTCATAAGATACACATATCCATAACGACTAAAATCGTCGGTGAATGTTACGAAGTAAGAGAATCCTCCTCTCGCATTGACACTCAATGGTCCACAAACGTCAGTGTGGATTAAATCCAATGTTTGCTTGGTTCGCTCGGGATTCCCGGTGAAGGGTGATTTGGTCATCTTTCCTTTGAGACAAGACTCGCAAGTTGGGAGTTCATCCAAGTTCTTTATTTCAAGAGCCTTGGAGGAGACCAGCTTTTGAATCCTACTCTTGGAAATATGTCCAAGTCTAGCGTGCCAAAGTTGTGGAGTTTGATTATCATATTTTCTTTTTCTAGATTGAATGTGCATGACGTCGGAATTTGTAGGTTCTAAGGAATACAGACCATCTATCAAAGTACCACAAGCATACATTAAACCACCTTTAAATATGCAAAGAGCTCCATTTTCAATGGAAAAATTAAAACCATCAATATCCAACATAGGTATAGAAATGATGTTCTTAATAATGTTTGGTACGTACAGACAATCCCTTAAAATTAAAGTAAAATTTCCTAAAACCAATTCGACGTCCCCAATAGCCTCAGCGGCGATCCTAGCTCCGTTTCCAAAACGAAGGATTCTATCCCCGGGCTTCAGGTATCTTAATGCTCCCATCACCTGCAAATCATTGCAGATATGAGAACCTGCTGCGGTGTCTAACACCCACGATGCACAGTTAATAGAAATATTAACTTCAACCAAGAAAATACCTTTGGCTACCAATTTCATCTTTAGGTAGTCTGGGCAGTTCCTTTTCCAGTGCCCTGCTTTCTTGCAGTGGAAACATTCATCTTCTGGGCTCTTGCGCTTCTTTTCAACCACCTTTGTGACTGCCTTCGAAGAAAATACCTTCTTCTTCTTCCTACCTCTCTTGGGCTTTGCAGCCTTCGATTGGTGTGCAATCATTACCGGCTTCTCTTTCTTGAGAGTCGATTATGTCGTTACCAACAAATTGGTCAGTTCGTGAAGAGCGAGGGTTCTATCCTCCATGTTGAAGTTCAACACGAACTGGTCAAAAGAACGGGGCAGCGTATGGAGAAGGAGGTCAGTGCTGAGATCAGCGTGCAAGTCCACTTCCAATTGCCCTAGTTTTTCAACCAGGTTGATGAAACGCAGACAGTGATCCTTGACACTGCTTCCCTCAGCCATCTTGAGATGAAACAACTCCTTAGTGGTCGCGAACCTTTCGGTACGAGACCTCTCTCCAAACATCTGCTGGAGGTGGAGAAGTATCTCTCTAGCAAGCGGCATTGCAGCATGCTGTTTCTGCAGTTCATTCGACATCGAGGCTAGCATGAGACATCGAACCTGAAGATCATCATCAACCCTTTTAGCATGGGCGGTTCGTTGTTCCTCACTAGCTCGTGCTGCGGGTGCAGCAGGCATGGGTGTGTCGAGCACATAGCTACGTCGCTCGGAGTCGAGAACGATTCTGAGATTTCTCAGCCAGTCAACGAAGTTTGAGCCATTCAATTTGTTTGCGTCGAGGATAACAGATAATGGATTCTTAAACATTGTACTTAATATCTACAAATGGAAAGAAGACAACATTAAGCTAACTGATCTTATGTCTAATACTTATAATTAACGAATTTTGGACTTGTTTTCGAAAAAGTTCTCCCACTATTTTATCGAAACAATCACCCCTTTGACTGCTCGGGAAATTTAATTCCTAGTAGGTCTTGACGGCACAGCAGCAATTAATTGCACCCACGACTCGTGGCCATACAACCAATTCTCCAGGTAGGTATACTTTTTACCAATTGTGTTACTCCACAACCTTCAAGCTTGTTTTGCCTCGGCTTTCGCACTTATCTAGCACTGCTACATCATAAGTGTTACTAATCGTTAAGTCTAACCCATCAATCGTGATGAGCAACGGGCCCGGTCGTGAGTTCTCCGTAACTAGTTATCGGTCGATCCTCACATCCCGACCAGTCCTCACCCTTGTCATGTTTAGTTAAAAACAGGAGTCAAGGAATTTCACGTATTGTCCCTTTCTTCGACTCGGGTGCCAGACTCTGGATCACCTCTATCGATAAGTAGACAACATACGTTAGTCCCTATTGATGGAAGGCTTGGATTTATATAAATACTTCATTTTATTTTAATCCAATATGACTTAATATTTAATTCGAGAGGGGAATTTCTGGTTTTGAAAGTTATACTAACTCTCCTCGAGATCTCACCGATTCAGTTATGCTTTATCTTTTATTACGATCTAGATTCTAGCGCGCATCTCATACAAGCTAAATATAAATCGACAAAATAAATAAAAGCCATACAAGCCTAGCATGCATACTACCACAATATGTTTTCGATCGGGAGCCTCCTATGCAGACCATCATCGAGCCAATGATGTTGGCCCTATTGGTCAATCTAAAGGGTTTGTAAATGGGCCTATGCTATTACACAATGTACCACGCATACATGTCCTTCATATCTTCTTGGGTTCCCACCTTGCTTGTAAACGGGCCTCCATACTAAACTAGGAAAGCAGTGAAGCCCTATTCTATTACAAAGGCTCAAAATGGCCCAAAAACATAATAGGCTCGCAGGCCCAATAAAAACCAAACTATAAATTAAACCAATCACATCTAACCTAAGGTCAAGGCTCGGCTCGATCGAAAACCACGTAAACAATTCACATAGAGCAAGAAAGAAGCAAACATCATTTACCTATTTCTTTCTTAATTTTAAAACTACCTTTTAAAACTAACTCATTATGATTCTTACTTTTTAGTCACTACTAATTATGACAAAATGAATATTCGGGTAAACAAAAATAAATTTTCTGCTCAAATTCAGATTCTGTTTTTCAACTTTTGAAAATTGCATTTTCGCCCCTCAACTTTCGAAAATTGCACTTTGACCCCAAAACTTTTAAAAAGTTACAAAAACACCCCTGGGCAGATTTGGGCAGATTCCAGAAAATAATATTTTGAATTCTGAAAATTTTTCGATTTTTCAAAATGACCCCTCAAGTTTCGGTAATTGCAAAACAGCCCCAAAATTTTTGGAAATTACAAAATGACCCCAAAAAGCGTGCGACCAGATTTGCAAAAACAGTCCATAATTTTGAAAATTCCAGATTCCAAAAATTCGAAATTTTCAGCCCTCTAAAACCCTATTTGCGATTTTTAGCATTAAAAGTCCTGAAGTTTTCAAAAACTATAAAAACGGCACAGATCTAAAAAAGCAGTTTTACCCAATCATAGATCCAGTCATAACAAGTAAGAATCAATTTACAGAACATAATTATCACGTGTTTACATATACATAATTAAACATATATGGTGAAAACACATTATGTTCAGGCTTTTCGTATAATAATGATGGAGTTGGTTCTGATACCACTGTTGGGATAGTGGTTGGGATGCCTCGACGGTCAAAACAATGACAGTGTGGAATTTAAAATTTTCGAAGCACCCAAGGTCCCATATAAATTCTCCATATTAATTATACGTAAGCAAGAACAAAAACACACATAGAAATTGAACAAGGGTGTTTATGCGATATACCTCACCACAGGCAAGGTGGTGGCAACCTTCGATTCTGATTCTGCAACTGGATCTGGTTCACAGAAGTGATCCAAGCGTCTCACCTCCAAAGTAAGTCCACACCAATTGGATTCTGGCAATGCCTCAAGATCTTAGGCTCAGAACTGGATTCAGGAGGTTTGTCGAAGCAGGATTGTGTAGATTCTCTTGACAGGTCAAGATCTATCACAGAGGAACAAGAGGAGATGATTGGCGGCACAAGAGCAGCTCACGGCAGCAGGGTGGCGGCGTCTCTTGGTGGCGGCGGCGGCTAGGGCTTCTAGCACAAAGGGGGCGGCGGGTAGGTTGAGAGGAGAGCTAGGGTTTTTCTTCTTAGGGTGTTAGCTTTTGAGTTCAAGTAGATCCCCTTTATATAGACTCCCTCAACTTAGGTTTTGCAAGACTCCTTATGGGCTTTTAATTAAAAGCCCATGTCTTGCAAGCCCTCTTCATTTAATTAATTACTTAATTAAATGTCCAGTCTAATTAAATCATTATTTCTTTTATATAATTAATTAGCAACTCAATTAAGTATTTAATTAATTAAGTTAGCCAATTAATTAATCTCCCACTTGAATTAAATACCTTTAATTCATTTAATTGATTTAATTACCTTTAAATCAATTAATTCCTTTTAGTATCCTTTTCAACATTCACCGTCCAATTGTATTGTGTGTGACCCTCTGGGTTCACCATCAATTGGCAGCAGGCCCACGAATTCCTCGTGATTTAATTTATGAACAATAAATTGCTCCGGTCAATTAAACAACCTTTAATTGACCACTCCTAGAATCAATTCCTCTATTAACTCAGGAGTACCTACACTTCATGGTCGATGTCTAGCCACAAGCCCATGAAGCCCAACTTTAGGTGAATTGATACTTGTGAACCTCATCTCATATAATTACCATGTACATACGGTCCTTCTATCGACTAATATTCCCGATCAAGACTTAGGGTGTGTGAATTGATCGGCACCTCTAAACTTGTCTCGATAACTATACTTTCTAATTCAGGATAATATTCCATTGTGACCTTCTAAATTTGGAAACCCCTTTCCAAATCCGTCACCGACTGCGGCCGCAGATTCCTTGGATATATTATCTAAGAATCGTATAGGAAATTCTCTCACCCATTACAGTGAGTCAATAGATTCCATATCGGTACTAACCATTCGCGTACATGTCCATACGCACCCAACCTAGGCATGTTATGACCAAGCTACGTGGCCTATACCTAGATCTAAGTACGCACTTCCATGCACCGAATTCGCCCTAGCACCTCAAGTCAAAGGACTAAATCGTACACTATTATAATCCTTGAGAAACATCCCATCACCGATATGCGACATGCGCTTCCACAATGGGTTTCTGTGTTCGGGTCGTTCGATGCGTTCAATCCTCCATTGAACCACCTACTCGTATGCACTGGCCTCAAATGCCTTGCTCATGAAACGCTACAAATTCACTCCATGTGAATCATGCATACTTGTACAAGTCTTGGCGATTCCTACGATACCCCGTCTCGTTCGGAATCTATGACTTGGAACAGTTTTAAGATTACGACCTTTGAGACTGTTTCATGATTGCACTCAGTACTGAAGTGAATCGTCCCATAGTCAAATGTAATCTAAGGGTTTCAACCAATCGCTTAAATGTATTCGTGAGAGATGAAGATGGCCATTGTTTATCCTTATACACATATAAATAAACACGCGTATTATTATAAAATCAAAAGATTGTTTCTTACAGAATAGACCTATTACAAGCTAATTGAACTGGCTTGCTGGGCACTATTCTATCAATCTCCCACTTGCCCTAAAGCCATTCACCTATGGTTCTAAGACCCATCTGCTCTAGATGACTATCGAACGCCTTTTGTGAAAGTGGCTTAGTTAGTGGGTCAGCTACGTTGTCTTCCGATTTGACATACTCCATGTGCATGTCACCTCTACCCATGATCTCCCTGATCACGTGGTATTTCCTATGTACGTGTTTGGATTGATGGTGTGATCTCGGCTCCTTTGCTTGAGCTATCGCCCCGTTGTTGTCACAGAAGATGACTACAGGTTCAACAATGCTAGGAACAACATCCAATTCTTGGATGAAGTTTTTCATCCATACAATTTCTTTTGCTGCATCTGATGCTGCGATATATTCTGCTTCTGTGGTTGAGTCGGCAGTGGTAGACTGTTTACAGCTTTTCCAACTGACCGCTCCTCCATTGATGCGGAATATGTATCCAGAGTTGGATTTGAAGTCATCCACATCAGACTGGAAACTTGCATCTGTGAATCCTTCAAGTTTCAGTTCTCCACTACCACCGTAGACCAAAAACATATCCTTAGTCCTTCGCAGGTACTTTAGGATTGCTTTTACGGCAGTACAGTGCTCTTCGCCTGGATTTGACTGATAGCGGCTCGTTACACTTAGAGCGTGTGCTATGTCTGGTCGAGTACACAACATCGCATACATTATACTCCCTATAGCAGAGGCATAAGGTATGAGAGACATTCTCGTCTTTTCTTCGTCAGTTGTAGGGCACATAGACTTAGAAAGAGAGATACCATGTCTCATTGGAAGCAATCCTCTCTTGGATTCTTCCATTTTGAATCTCTTCAAAATAGTGTTGATGTACTGAGATTGGGAGAGTCCTATCATCTTCTTCGATCTATCCCTATAGATACGTATTCCCAATACGTAAGATGCGTCTCCCATATCTTTCATGGAAAACTGCGCGGATAACCACGCTTTAGTCTGCGCTAACATCTTGATATCGTCTCCGATTAACAAAATGTCATCGACGTACAAAACAATGAATTGTATCGAGCTCCCACTATTCCTTTTGTACACACAAGGTTCATATAAGTTTTTGATGAAGCCAAATGCTTTGACTGTCTCATCAAATCGTATGTTCCAGGTTCGGGATGCCTGTTTGAGGCCATAGATTGACCTTTGAAGTTTACACAATTTGTGCTCACTTCCTTTGGACGCAAAACCTTCAGGTTGTTGCATAAAGATCTCCTTGTCAATGTCTCCATTGAGAAAGGCGGTCTTTACGTCCATTTGCCATATTTCGTAGTCATGCCACGCGGCTATGGCAAGCAGTATCCGAATGGATTTCGACATCGCCACGGGAGAGAAGGTTTCCTCATAGTCTATTCCAGGCCTTTTAGAATACCCTTTCGCCACTAAGCGAGCTTTATGAGTTAATACCTCTCCATTCATTCCAAGCTTGCGCTTGAAGATCCATTTGCATCCTACAGGGATAGTTCCCTCAGGTGGATCGACCAAGGTCCAAACCTTTTTGGAATGCATGGAATCCATTTCGGATTGCATGGCTTCGAGCCATGCACCCGAGTCTATGTCTAACATCGCTTCTTGATAGGTCCTTGGATCATTATCACCTCTTTCGTTTTTGTGAATGAAACCAAATCGCTCGGGCTCCTTACGAATTCGATCAGACCTTCGGAGAGTAGGTGTACTAGTAGGTTCAATAAATTCTGGTTCAGCTCCCACTGTTTGTGGGGATGGGTCCGATTCTTGGACTTCATCAAGTTCTACGATTGTCCCATTTCGGCTGGTGAGGAAATCCTCTTCCAAGAAGTGGGCGTTCCTAGATACGAACGTATTACGTTCTTTAGGATCGAAGAACAGGTATCCAATGGATTCCTTTGGATACCCCACAAATTTGCACAAACTAGATCTACTATCTAGCTTATCTCCCTTTTTGTTCTTTACATACGCAGGAGATCCCCATACTCGTAGATACGAATACACGGGTGCTTTACCATACCATACTTGGTGCGGTGTCGTTGGCACTGACTTCGAAGGTACTATGTTTAGTATCTTCGATGCAGTTAATAGTGCTAAGCCCCAAAACGAAAAGGGAAGGTCAGCGAAGCTCATCATGGAACGAACCATATCTAACAATGTTCGGTTCCTCCGCTCGGACACTCCATTGAGTTGGGGCGTCCTAGGGGGAGTTCGCTGGGCGAGAATTCCATTCTCCTTTAGATAATCAAGGAATTCTTGGCTTAAGTACTCACCACCTCTATCAGAACGAAGTGCTTTAATACTATGTCCACGTTGATTCTCAACTTCCATTCGAAACTCTTTGAATTTCTCAAAAGTTTCGGATTCCCTAGGATACCACAATCCCAAATCTTCAGTACCTTTAAGATACTTGAGTATCCTGTTGGCAACTAAGAGGTGAGATTCCTTAGGATTTGATTGATACCTCGCACAAACCCCAACATAGTACATAATATCAGGTCTGCTAGCTGTTAAGTATAACAGTGACCCAATAATTCCTCTGTACTTGGTAATGTCCACTGATTTGCCATCTTCATCTTTATCCAAACGAAGACTAGTAGACATTGGAATATTAGCAGTAGAGCTAGTTTCCATACCAAATTTCTTGAACAGATTCTTTGTGTATTTTGCTTGGCTGATGAATATTCCATCAGGCAACTGTCCTACTTGCAAGCCAAGAAAATAATTAAGTTCTCCCATCATGCTCATTTCAAACTTGTTCTGCATCAGCTTTGAGAACTTATCACACATCTGTAGATTGGTTGAACCAAAAATAATATCGTCCACATATATCTGCATATGCAAAATATGTTCTTCCCATTCAATAGTGAACAGGGTCTTGTCTACCTTACCTTTACGAAATCCTTTAATTAAAAGAAAATCAGATAGGGTATCATACCATGCTCTTGGAGCCTGTTTCAGTCCATAGAGGGCTTTCTTCAGACGATATACCTTGTCTTTTTGTTGATATGCTTCAAATCCAGGTGGTTGTTCAACATAAACTTCTTCTTGCAATTCTCCATTGAGAAAAGCTGATTTCACATCCATCTGATAGACTGTGAAATTTTTGTGAGCAGCATAAGCAAGAAAGAGTCTGATTGCCTCTAATCTTGCTACTGGTGCAAAAGTTTCATCAAAGTCAATGCCTTCTTCATGGCAGTAACCCTTGGCCACTAATCTTGCTTTATTTCTGGTGACAACACCATCTTCATTCATTTTAATCCTGAATACCCATTTAGTGCCAATGACTCTTTGATGACTTGGTCTAGGAACTAAGCACCAGACTTCATTCCTTTCAAATTGATTTAGCTCTTCTTGCATAGCTGCTCAATTTGAGATAGGAAGCTGACGAACATTGCATCACTTGTAGCAGCTCTCCTTGTTTTCACTCTATCCAAAGGATCACCAATCACTAGCTCTGGTGGGTGATTCTTGAGCCATCTGAGATCAGGTTGCAAATCATAATGTTGTCCTTTGTTTTGATCTTGCAACACTACTGTTGGAGATTCAGTAGTAGTCTGTTGAACATTTGTTGTCTGTTGAACAGTCTCTGGTCTGTCAGCTGTTTGCAACTCGTCTGTTAGACAATCAGCATTGTGATTTTGAACAGCACTTGAGTTATCAGCTGGGTTGAGATCAGGTAGTATGATGGGAACATATTCTTCATTCTTTCCAATATTCAACTTCTGTAAATCAGTAGACAGATCTTGATTAATACTTTGATTCTTTTCAGAAGATTGATTTGGTTCATCAAATACTACATGAATGGATTCCTCTATAAGTAAAGTTCTTTTGTTAAAGACTCTGTAAGCTGTACTAACAGTAGAGTATCCTACAAAAACATCTTCATCAGCCTTTTCTGCAAATGCAGTAAGGTGATTTTTCCCATTATTTAAAACAACGCATTTACAACCAAATATCTTAAAGTAATGAATGTTTGGCTTCCTGTTGTTTCAAACTTTATATGGAGTCTTGTTTTGGTGCTTGTTGATCATGCATCTGTTTTGGGTAAAGCATGCTGTATTTGTTGCTTCTGCCCAAAATCTTTGAGGCAGCTTAGCTTCAGCTATCATTGTCCTGGTAGCTTCTTTAAGAGTTCTGTTTCTCCTTTCAACAACTCCATTCTGTTGAGGGGTTCTGGCAGCAGAGTACTCATGACTGATTCCTCTGGCATTACAATACTCTTCCACAGTAGAGTTTGTAAACTCAGTCCCTCTATCTGATCTGATCTTCAGTATTTTCATACTTATCTCATTCTGAATCTTTTCCATCAGATTTGTAAGATGCTCCTTGGTTTCACTTTTCTTCTTCATGAAAATCACCCAAGTGTATCTTGAATAATCATCCACAACAGCTAGGCAGTATTTCTTTCCACCATTGCTGACAGGATCAATGGGTCCAAATAAGTCCATGTGTAGCAGCTCCAATATTCTTCCAGAAGATTGATGCTTCTTGCTTTTGAACGATGACTTGATTTGTTTACCCTTCTGACAGGCGTCACAGAGCTTATCTTTGCTCATGACTGTCTTTGGAATTTCTTCTACCAGATTGTTCTTGATAAGTCTGTTGATGGTCTTGAAATTCACATGATTCATTCTTTTGTGCCACAGCCAACTGACTTCACTTGGTGTTGATGCCACCAGACAAATGCTTGAATTCTTGTCAGGAGAATTCCAGTCCACTGTTTAGATATTTCCTTGTCGTCTTCCAGATAAAATAACCTTCTTTGTACCAATCTGTTCAACGTAACACTTATCTGTTGAGAAGATGACTGAATATCCTTTGTCACAAAATTGACTTATGCTCAGCAAATTGTATTTGAGGCCTTTAACATAAGAGACGTCAGATATCTCAATGTTGCCTTTGATCAGTTTTCCAGTTGCTACAATCTTGCCTTCTTTGCTGTCCCCAAAAGTAACTTTAGGACCGTCCACAGCAACAGCATCAGTCAGCTCATGTATGTTTCCACACATGTGTCTCGAACATCCACTGTCCAAGTACCAAATTTTCTCTACTTTACTCCTACTCCTAATCCTAACCTACAAAACAAAATAAAATTGTTTTAGGTACCTTTATTGAGAGGGTCCTGAAGGATTAGTTCCACATTTGATAACCCAAGATAAGACTTCTTAGGTTTCTGTTGTTTAGCAGGAGCATGAACAGTTTCATCTTCATCATGTTTATCAGATTTGCTATGCTGATGATAATCAGCATGATAAGGGTAATGCTCATAAGTAGAATAAGATGCATGATAAGGAGGATATGCATGCATTGGGTGAGCAGGATATGGTGCATAGTAAGTAGGAAACTGAGGTGCATGATACATAGGAGGATATGCAGCAGGTTGCACATAATATGACTCATTTCCATACCAAGCATTTTGATTTTTCTTATTTTTATGCTTCTTTGGCTTACTAGATGCTTGCTCATTAACAGACGACTTAGACTTATCACAAGTCTGATTGGTTTTGACCTTCTCAGAAGACTTCCTAGGACTTTTCTGTTTGGACTTACCAGTCTGTTTTCCTACACTAGGCTCTTTGCTCTTTTTAGCCTTAGGAGTTTTCGTCTCCTTTCATACATTCTCAGGTGAAGCAGGTTTAGTTGTCTGAACATACAAAATGACCTTACTATTGTCAGCTGATATAAATTTTTCAGTATGGTTCAGTTCTAACTTATCCTGATCTAAAGGTGTCTTCTATTTACTGGACATGTGAGTGGATGCAACAGATGACTTCTCATGAGACTCAATAATTTTCTCAAGCTCAATGATTTTACCCTTATAAACTTCACATTCAGCTTTAAGAGATTCATTCTCTTGCTCAAGCATTTTATATTCAGCTGATTTTCTTGGCTTTTCAGCTTTAAGTTTCAGTGAGTTGTTTTGCTCTTTCAGCAATATCATCTCTTCCTTAAGCTTTTTAAATGCATAAGCAATACTTGTATTGTTGAGCATCATTTGTTCAAATGAATTAAATAATTCATTATCAAGAGGAGTTACCTCATCATCCTCTGAGTCATCAGATTCCTTAGCCATCAGGCAGAGAAGATCGGGACTCTCTTCATCAGAAGACTCTTCATCAGAAGTGCCTGAATCTGAATCAGATGAGTAGACAGCAGCTGGCTTTTCTGCTTCTGCTACCAGCACCTTTCCTTTCTGATGCTTTTTTTCCTTTCTGATTCTCTTTTCCTCTTCTGTATACTTCTCAGCTTTAGGATATGAGCAGTCTCTGATGAAATGACCCAGTTTTCTGCAATTATAGCACATCATTTTGGATTTATAAGAATCCTTATCTTGAGAAGAAGAAGCAGGGTTGGAAGTCGAAGCATTGTTATATTTGTTCTTCATTTTTCGTATGTAGAACTTTTTGAAGTTGTTCATCAGCAATGCAACGTCTCCAGCGGTGTACTCCTTTTTGTTGAGTATTGTGGCTTCATCAGATGAGTCCACGTCTTTGCTTTTGTAGGCTAGCCTTCTAGGATTTTCAACAGCAACAAGTGCAGCCGTGGGACTTGAAGTAGAGGTTTCTTCAACACCCATTCTTGGTAGTTTATACTCGTACGCCTTGAGTACTGAGAACAGCTCGGTGAGTGAAATCTTTCCCAGATCTCTTGACTCTTCCATGGCTGTCACCTTCATGTTGAACTTCGGAGGTAGAGCCTTCAGAACTCTGACGGTTATCTCCTTATCAGTGAAGGTATTTCCAAGCTTTAACACTTCATTCAGCGTCCTTGTAAACCTTGTATCCATCTGATCAATGGTTTCCGCAGACTTCATCTTGAAGTTATCCAGCTTTTCCAGAGCAACACTCAGTTGATGCTCTTTGATGGCGTCGTTTCCTTCGCTCATGTCACGGACCTTATCCCACATCTCTTTGGCAGTCTTGCAGTGCTTGACTTTGTCAAATCGATCATTGTCAAGGGCCTTGGTCATGATGAAACGGCCAACTTTATCCAGATTGAACAGCTTTATTTCTTCAGCTGCCATTTCTGTTAAGTCTTTTTCCACCACTATTTCTGCTTCATCAACCGTGATAGTCTTGGTGAATTTGAATGGACCTTTGATGATACATGTGTACATGTTATCATTGTAAGCAGCCAGGAAAATCTCCATTCTGATTTTTCAGTCTTCAAAGCTCATACCAGCTATGTGGGAACATGGCTGATACAATCCATTTTTCAAAAATTTTAATTTTTCAAAATATGCCTTTTTGAAAAGTTTGAAAACCTTTGAAAAACATTCGGATCAAGCTCGTTGATCAGGCAGCTGATTCTAATGAACCACCTGCTCTGATACCACTTGTTGGTCCCAAGTGGTCAGATGAGGTCTAGAGGGGAGGGGGGGTGAATAGACCTCTAAACTTTTTAACAATTTTTTTTTTATAACTTTTGTTCTATCTTGAACAAACTAAGCTGTTATCGAACAGTAAGTTACTTAGAGTACTTAGCTGATTTTGTTAAAGTCAGTTTTAATACTTAGAGTACTAGTACTTGCAGCGGATTTGTAAAGTGTTTTTCACAAGTAAACTTAGTAGTTTGAAAGTTTGTTCCCCAGTTTTATAAAACTCATTTCCTTATAAACTTTTCAAACAGTTAAATCAAAGTGTTTTTATGCAACAGAAAATATGCAAGTAAAAATGCAAGCAAAAACACAAGTAATTTTTATAGTGGTTATATGGATTTAAATATCCTTTAGTTCACTCTTCCAAGTCACTCAGATCTTGGGTTATACTATAATCACAAAGTTTACAGTATACTTTGCTTGCGCCAATCAACAAATGAAAAGGCAACAACTGTGCAGTAGGAAATCACTCAAAAACTCCTACTCTCCGAAGTAATATCACTCACAAAGATGGATATCTACTTCTCACAACACTCACGATTACAAAATCACTCAGAAGATGTATTTTATCATTGTTCTTCAACTCTGCTTTTGTCAACAAATGACTAAGCTGATGAGTGAGCTGTTTTTTAGACTTCTGCTTCGAAAATTTTCTCAGAGATTGTGTTGTTGTTCTTCTCTTCGTCTCTACAGCTATTTATACTCAAGGTTTGAAAAATGTCCGTTGAAGATTCAAAAACCTTGGGTACTGGTCCTTAATTTTCGCGAATGGCTCTTTGCAGTCTGTCCGTACTGTCAACAGTACTTTTCTGCAGGCAGCATTAAATGTACCCAGCTGATGCGAAGCATTTCTTCAATCATTTGTCTTTAATAACCTTGTACTTCAGCATTTATTACTTCCAGGGGCATTTATTACCGTTGTGATGGCTTCTTGATCTTTTCCACTTGGCTGATAAAAGAACACGTCTGATGGCGAACTAAGCTGATCTCAAAGTTGAACAAATCTGTTTTGAGTCGGCTGATCTTCACCAGTCTGATTTCTTTCCTTCAGCAGATCAGTAGCCTTTGGACCTTGAATTTTGACTCTTCTGATATCTTCTTTACTTAGTAAAAAATTCTTGAAAGGGATATCAGCTAAGTTAATTTATACTTAGCAGATTTGAAGTTTTGGAAATCATCAAAATCTCCCTTTACTTATTGTCTGCAGTGCTTCTTCATCTTCATCTTTATCCAACACTGATTTATCCAAAAGAATTCTCTTTTACCCTTGATATGTAATATATTAGGGTAAGTTACGATTATCTGCCTGAGGTAAGGCATAATTACAAAAATCCCCTCAAACTTGTCACATTCTTACAAGTAACTCTTGCCCCTAAAATGTTCCAATTTTGCCCTTGAGGTGTTTTTTTTTTTTTTTTTTGTAATGAGTATAATATCTTATAAATTTTGAAGTGCTAATTTTTATATCTTATATATTATAAAAATGATAATCCTATATTTACTACAAAAAAATTTATAGTTGCCCATATATTTCAATAACTATTGCAATTTTTTACATATTTATTACTAATTTAATTAATAAATTAATTTTAAATTTATGATTATAAAATTATATTTACACTACTTATATGAATAATAATTTTATTAAGTTAATAAATATTGAATTTATAATACAATATAGACTTTATTAAATTGAAATATTTGATTAATAATTCATTGTAAAATTTATTAAATTTACTATAAATATATAAGTAAATTCATTTAACTAAATATTTAAACAATTTGATTATATTTAATAATTATTATTATTGTAATACCGTTTAAACTGTTAAAAAAATGTAAATAAAGTATATTTTTTTCAATATTTATTGAAACTTATGAGCAATTATAATTTTATCAATTATTTTGTTAGTAAATATATAATTATCACTTTTATAATTTATAAGATATAATAATTTTTGCACCCAAGGTTTAACATTTCTATGATATTAAATATTTCAAATAATACTTAGGGGCAAAAATGGAAGATTTTAGGCGAAATGGGTTTATTGTAAGATGGTAGCAAACTTTAGGGAGATTATTGTAATACCTAATACGTGAGAGGAATTTTTACAATTAGAAGTTTTCTAATATACAAATGAATTTTATGCTTTTTACCCATAAACAAGTTTTATATCCAAAATGTCAAGGTATATTTAAATTTAATTTTGATGCTTTGGCTACAATTTCATACTTAGACTTTTCAATATCGATCTGAGTTTTTGGGTTAAAAGCATGGAAGGAAATATCGGTCTAAGTTTTTGGGTTAAAAGCTTGGAAGGAACAAACTTTTGTTTTGTGTAGATGCTTTTAGGCAAATTGCAATATAATATCACAATATTTAATGTTTAAAAATCATATTTTTCATTGCCGATGAGGCCTTAGCCAGGTGGTTAAGGATGAGGCTCCATGACCAGGAGATCATACGTTCAACTTCCACGGATGTGGGTATTTTCTCTAGTTTCATACTAGACTTTCTCTAGTTTAATAATAGTAATTAGTTCACTTTGATATCATTGTAATAGTTTAAAGTTAATAGTATAGATATACGAAAAAGAAGGAACAAGAAACCAGAAGAGTACTCTTAAAAGACTCAGGTTAATGTTATTAAGCTTCATTTGTTTTAATATTCTCTACAACATTTTGACATGGAGATAACTGCTCCTAAGCATAGTTCATGCATCTACAATTTTAAAGATGTTAATATATAATTTTGCATGTTTTAAAGGCAAAGCTCGGTTTGTGAATGAATTTGAGATGTGCTCGATTCATATTTAATTCGATTAAAGTGATTTGGAGCCCGATTAGTTTGATAATCAATATTAAACGTGATCTCAAATTCAACAACTAAAAACTAAGCTTAATAATTATTTTTAATTTACATAATGAACACTCTTATATATGATCTATGTATAAAACAAAGTTATACATCAAATATATCAAATTTAAAAAAAAAATACTAAAACATATATTATAAAATTTTGGGGCTCGACATGAGGGGTCCATCTAAAGCGTCGTTTCAAATTGTCTAATACATGACATGTACGTGTTAGTATCTGACTCGTTCAGGTGGGGACCCTTTTACAATGAAGGGTCCTACACCAAAATTGCCTAGAACTGTCACTATTAGTATTTGACTCATTCAACAGTCCATAAGGACCATACCGACATGTAATGTTCAGATTAGTGATTGATGGAATAAATTCCAAATTCGTGAATTTAAGGATCATAGCAGTTGGACTATACTCATTTGATAATTCATTCCCATGAAGAAAAGGATTTCAAGTATCTATATTCATAAAAGCATAATCGCTTTCTCTCTTAACATTTGCTTCTAATTCAACAACCACCTCCTTGAAGTTCTTGGATTCAAATATTACAGGATCTTACAAGTTGCTTTGATTGATTATGTCGGTCCAATAAGAGTCCTCGATAACTCCAAATCCAAGTGTATTTGTTGTCTCAATGTTTGTCGACTGTTCTCCGTTGTCTCCATACTTACTTGGGCATGTCTAGGAGGAGTTGTAGTTGTGGAAAACTCCCAAGAGTTCATGCCCATAGCCAATCAAATATAATAAAAAATTCCCCCATGACTTACTATATAGGTGATCTTACGCTGTTTCGTAGGGGATCAAGAAAGAAATAATATAGAACCAAAACGATATGATATGAGGAGAAGATCAGTAATATATATATTCCGAATGTGAGTGTACAGAATACAGAATACAAAAGATAAGGGTCCTATCCGAGCATTTTAGGATGCCGTACAAGTTAGAGGCTAAATACATATAAGAACGATGTCTAATCTCATTATCGCTATTGATCCGAGCGAGAACTTCGAGCTGGGGGTGCATGGAAAGGTGTGTGTGTTTTCATAAATGCTTGGGATATTTATAGTTGATGCGGTGAGCTACCTAAACCATCCACAGGGGAACATTCCTCGGCCCACAGGCTTGGGCCTGAGGTCGGCCCAACAGTGGTTTTCGACCAGGAGCTTTTAGTTTAATGATCGGACTGGGCTTGTCGTGCTTTGAGATCGATTTCATGTCTTTGAGGTCGGGATTAGTGGTCTTCCGTCTATTTTAACCCAGCATGGGTTCCGGAAAATAGAGAATCCAAAGTACCCCTCATCAATACTCCCCCACTTCTCGAGCGTAAGAGAAGCTGAAGCTCGGAGAAGTAAATGTCATCGCCTGACAGGGACGAGTCATTAGTGTTTCGGATGTGTCTCATTAAAAACCTAGCTCGGAAAAATCCATTGTGATAAAAACCGAACCAGGGAAAAAGAGTGCACATCTTGGAAACCCTAGAATGACTGTCAGTCGCGAAGTAAACCATTTGAAAATCCTGCTGTGAATCATTCTTTGTAGCAATGGTTGATGTTCGTTGAAAACTCCGAGTTTGAAATCTGCGGTCGATCCCATTTCTTCGAGCATAAGTGAACCTAGGCTTGAAGAAGTAAATTTGTTTTGATATTGGCCTCTCATAACTTGTCAACTAGGCCGACGATAGTCTAAATTCATGAAGTTCAAGGGCTGAAAACGCGATTTATTGGAAAGATGAATTCGAATCTACTATTGGGGAGTTCAACCGTCGCGTCTATTCAGGGTCCGGTGTGCAATTCACCTTTTTAATCTTGTATATATACTTTCACTGTTAGAGATTTATTTACGAAATATTTTATCTTCTTGGGTCGGAGTATTGCGACTGAGTAAATCGTCATCCATTACCAGATCTTGCAAAGTCATTCTATCATAATGTCTAGCTCGAGAAACTTGAAAGGCAAAGAGAAAGTTATAGAAGAGCCGGATTCCGATCCCGATATGAGACTTATCGACAACTTTAGGTTTTCTGAAAGGGAGAAACCCGATTTCGAAGAAGGGGAATTTCATCCCGAGCAAGAAGATGCCAAGCAGACTGAATATCTAGAGGAGAATGTAGTTGAGAAACGGAGTATTGGCGATAACGCTTTCGTCAGGATATATAAGTCGGTCGAAACTTCGAACGTCGGTGGTCCACCGAGAACGACCTTCGCGCTAATCAAACCTCCTGTAGTTTTAGCAATTGCGATCGCGCTTTTCTAGAAAAAGAATTCGGGAGATTTCTTCCTGTGGGTTTTTCGATAGTGATTCCCACTTACCGTCAACGCGCGACCAATCCTCCAGCCGGTTGCCAGGCATTTTATGATAATCAATTTTCTCATGGATTACGCATTTCCTTTATCCCGCTGGTTAGAAATATTTTAACAACCTTTTCACTTTCTCCCGCTCAAATTTTACCGAACTCTATTGCATACATTGTTGCGTTGAGCATCTCAGTGGAAGTCAAGGGGGAAGAGGCCTCTTTTCAAAACTTTTGGCAAATATTTAATATGAGCATAACAACCGGCTCCAATGCTGGGTTTGTGTATGTTACTCCTCGATTGAAACAATCAATCCTTTCGAGTGTTTCCCTGAACAAAGCGAAGGGCTGGAAAAGGAGATTCTTCTTTGTTAAAGGACCCGATGTTCCTGTTTCCGATGGTAGTTCGAAGACTAAACCATATCGATGGGATGGGGTTGAGTCTTGGGTTTACGGACGTCGTCATATCAAGGAGAAGATTAAACATCATCTTTCCGATGAATTTCTTGAACGGTTAAAGTCCGACCCTTACCAAACTATGCTCCTCGTTCAGGAATGAGTTTTGAGGATGGCAGGCCTTAGTAGTTGCAAATACCCTGCTCCGGCGATCGAATACTGTCTTCCTTCGAAAAATCAATCCATTGGGGAACTTGACCCGTAAATTGGATTTTCGTCCGAACTATCCACCATCACCCAAGCACCTCTTACTTTAGGTATATTATCGATTTTTATGCTTTTAAATGCAATTGATACTATTAGTTTTGCCTTTAGAACATTTTGTGTTTTCTTCCCTAGGTAGAATAGTCGAGAAATTTAGGACGTCTGCCGTTAGGTCAACATTGACTACCATATCTCGGAATGCCCCAAACCAGTCTCAGCAACGAAAGATCGACAACCCAAATCGAGAAATGAGGGTAACCAACCTGATAGATGACCAAGTTGAAACTCCCTTACACCACTGAGGGGGATCGGAAATGCCAGTTCATCCAATCCCATCAGGTCGGGCCCTTTGCATAGCGTATTTTCACTTGATACATCTAATCCTTCCTCCGCTGGTTATAGTTTGTATTCCTGGAATCGGATTCAAGGTACTCGAGAATATGAGGAGCGCATGGCTCGAAAAAGGAATAGTGATCAACAGGAACCTTCAAAGAGGCTCAAGCCATTTGGCAGGGATTCTGACATGGTGCCTTGTCGATCAGGGAGGTCCGAACCAGATGTCGCTGACTTTATGAAAGAACATTTACAAGGTATGAGAGCCGCCGGATATCCAGAAGAAGGAACCATTTCTACTGATCTCGACCCGAATGGTGAGAACGAATTTGATAATCTTTAAGGATCTTTTTGGCCGGGCGATTCAGACGAGATTTACTTTACCATTCTGCTAAGAGTGACTTCGAAATTTTAAGCAACTTCTCTCGAACACATCAGGAGGTAATTATTTGTTGAAGTTCATGATTTAGTTCCCTTATATCTAAAAATATCAGCTGACATGACCTTTTTCTTTCATAGACCGGGGATTATTTTGCTCTCCAAACATATCGACTGACACTTTTGGAACAAGAATCATAAGAAGCTCACGATGCGCTCGCACAGACATTGGTCGAGAATAAACTTCTCCGGTCTCAGTTAAATGATACAACTAAAAAGCTGGCTGATAGTCGACCCGAATTGTCTAGAACGAGGAAGGAGCTAGAAAGTGCCAAGAAAGAAAAATACACCCCTGCTGCTGAGGAAGACATAGTGTCGATTGTCGAGGAGAAGAGCGCCCTTGAAGAGGAGCTTAAGAAAGTTAGGATTGAGCTCGAACAAGCCAAACATAATTCTGAGCGTTCATACAAGCAAGGACATGAGGAAGCTAGATATCCGGTGATAAGGGAGTTCCTGAAGTCCCCTGTCCTCGATCACTTAGTACGAAAAAAGAATAGGAGGAGTTAGAATTCAACAACTTATTGCGGCTAAGAGAATTCCGGATAATATGGACGACTACCTCCTGTATATGAATCCTTTCAAGAATTCCGAAGGAAAAGATTATAAAGCTTCATCTTTGCCTCGGGAAGCTGTGGATTGGCAAACTCACGAATTTGCCCCCTATATTGAAGAGTTTGTTGCTTCTATGCCGAATCTAGACATCCTCGAGCGGACTGTCGCCGACTCCCATCCTTCCTTGAGGGAACATGAATTTGATGAGTATGTAGATATTGATGGGAAATCCGAAGAGCATAACATTCATTCTGAAAATCGAGCCGAATCCTCAACTAGCGACAATGAAGATAGTGGCAGTTCAGATGGCGAAGACGATAGCTTTGGGGAAAATGATTCTGAAGAAGAACATGATGAGGATGATCGTAACTCCGAGCCTAGGGGCTAGAAGACTGACTATTGACAATTATGTAATATGACGTCCCCTAGGATTTTCCTTAATATTTCTTCCCGCAACTTGTAATCTAGATGTTTTCTCTTCTTTGAATGTACTTATGCATATTTTGACTTCAATCCTTGTTGTTCGAAAATCTTATTCCTTATAATCGAAATCTGCTATTTTTCGCCGAAATTTCTTTGGAGATGTAACGGTTTATTTATTGTAAAAGTAAATTGTTGTCTGCACTATAAATACAAGTGCCATTTCAACTCGTCTCACCATAATGCCTTAGTATTGAGATCGGTGGTCATAGGTTAGCATAAAATATCGAACTTTAAATTTTCCTTTCGATCATAATGGATAAGGTGTTGGGTGCCCCAATCGATCCCAAACTGTTATTCGGTGGTTCCCAAAACAAAGGTCCGCCTCAAGATAAAAGATTGATCAAGGAGAAGAAATCCTCCAAAGATTCCTCCAGAGCTTCCGAGCCTTCTCCCCCAACTTCTGCTAGTGGGAAAAATAAGAGAAAGAAGAAAACTGCTAAGGCCGAATCCAGCAAACCCATCCTTTCAGATGAGAGTTCCAACAGGAAACCTGAGGGCTCTCCCTCTAAGCCCCTCGATAATCCCAACCGAGCAATGGCAAGGCAAAAGGCATCGAAGCTCGCTTCAAAGAAAAGGCCCCCTCCCGATTAGAGCGCCCCAATTGAGACTTTGCAGAAACTTACTATTGGAGATGCGCCTCGGCCTGACGTTTTTGCAACTAACTCCGAGGGCGGAGGGCCAAGTAAGAAACTCAAATCAATTGTTGCAGATATCCATGCTCAAGAAATACCTGCTGAATCCTTAGAGGTTAAGAATCCTCCGGAGTTTCCTTCTGTTCCTGCTATCTTTCCGACGAATCTTACAAGTCGAATAAATTTCCTTTCCTGTCTGGAGACTTGAAGAATATGATAAGTCCTGTTCGACGGGTTTCTTGATAACCCCATTCCGATCCTTGTGCAAGCTCATATTCCGTTTCCGAGGCGGATCCATTGAAGGGGAAAAGTCCTTCGCAGTTGTTTCAGTCGGGATCGAATTCTCTTGTTCAGGTAGTTATGAGATATCCTTTTTTGTTAAACTCCTCTCTTCTCTCTCTCTTCTCTTTTATTTTTTTATTGATCCACTCTCTTGTCAATAGGCCGGCCAAGACTTTCTTGAGCTTAAAACGTTGGCTGAACAGGATATCAGACGACACGCTGTACTTTTCCTCGAGCTGGAGAAAAAGAAAATAGAGCTGGAAAATGCCTCAGAGGCCAAAAGAACGACTGAGGAAAGTTTGGCCGTGGAGAAGAAAAAAGCTGCTAAGGACCGAGGTGAGGAGATTTATCAGAAGCTGAGCAAGGAGCTCGAAATTCTCAAAGGAATCTATGAGCAGGAGAAGAAAGATTCCAAAATCCGCGAGGAGGAAGCCTTCGCTCGTGGTTATGGTGACCGCAATACCGAGCTCCGGAAGATATTTGCTGATAATGAACTCTTTAAATATACTTCCCTATTTGTTGTAGTTTTAAGTTTTTGTCTCCTCAGGTTCTGTAATTTTGAATAATCGGTCTTGCATGTCTTTTAATTGAACCTTTGTGCTAGGCTTCGTCGTATTTTCCGGTTGATATATCGTTTTCTGATGCTCGGGCATTTTACGATAATATTTGTGATCGTGATATCTTTGTTCGGAATTTTGCTGTTACGATGAAATTCTGGTCGTCAGTAATAATTTTGCTGACTCTATAATAGTTATTCCAATTAGGTTGAAAGTTTCGTGATCTTTCTTGCCAAACGTTCTCTACTTCTCGGGAAACGGAACGGTCATCGAATCTCAAACGTCCATCTGAGTGAATTACAATCGCTGGATCGAGTGTGACTGTTGCTATAAAGGTGTCTCCCTTATTTCTTCACTTTCCATCTCAACCAATAATCTGCTCCGAATATGATAGTCGAATACCTTCTGCTTTCGATCCAATTTTTCGAATTTAGACTTAGAACTTTCTTTGATAAGGACATTAGCGTTCTTTACCCGCTTAGAATATCGACAACCAATTTATTTCTGATCTTGAAGGCCAATATGCCCGATCCGAAAAACCAAAGAGCTATCGATCCTTGCCTGGGGTCAGTCATTTGAGGACAATACCTTGGTATTGCTGACCACCTGGGATCCTGAGAATTTGCTTATTCAACCAAAGTGTTGGTTGAGTATGAGCATCGAGTTCTTCAAGGATGGTCGGTAATCTTTATCGTCCCTCTGGCATGGGTCTCCTTTCGGGGGACCTATTGCCACAATGCATTTAGGAAGACGTGCTGGGGTGGTGGCGGAGAACGAGGTCACCTGGTAAAGGAAGCACTAGCCCCTACGTCTTCGTTATGGCGCAAATAAAGACAAAAGCCTGCGGGTCCAAAGGAGATTCCAGGCTTTGGCGTAGACTATCTCGATCGTCTGGCGGGAGAAGAAGCCGACAATTTCATAGGATTGTGGGATGCAATAGAATCAGAGTCTGATGTAATGGGATTGAAATGCACCTCTTGTATTTTTGTATGTTGTAGCTTTGTCTTTTTTGTAATGAGATCGAAATTGTAAATGCCTTTCAGTTCGAAATGATATTCGGAAATTTCTTTGTCGCTGAATTGTGTTGACTAATAATAATTGAATGAATCTTTATTCGAAATAATTATGTCGAGTAATCTAATTACTGAGCTGATTCCGCAAGCCAACACACTAAGGGGTAATTCTAGGCAATCTGATCTTCGATCATTTGGGAGTTCATTAGTAAAATTTTGAAGTGCGAATAAATAATCGATCACTGATACTCAACCGATCATAATGAAGATTGCAATTGATCCTTAACACTTTATCCGCACATATACTTGTATCGGTCTTTTGAATCTACACCGTTGATTGGATATAAAGATTCGATCATTAGAGAATTTATGAACACCACTGCCCTCGCGTCGTTGTTTGGAGAGATAGCCCTCGAATGGTTGTTTTCAGTTAGTACTTTAGAGGCTTTCCTTAGAAGCTTTGAAGTACAATATTTATTGGCGAAATTACATGTCCGTAATAATAAGATCTCCGTTTCTTTTATTTCAAATCGATCCTAAATCCTTTCGTGCTAAAGAAATTTTTGTCGAGAATTGAGGAGATTCTTCCTTTCTTATCTAAATGGAACTATATTTCTTGGGGCATAGGTCCACACCCCATTTTCTAAGTTCATATGGCGATACGAATCAGTTGATTCATTTG
Organism: Penstemon barbatus; assembly: GCA_003313485.2. NCBI lineage: Eukaryota > Viridiplantae > Streptophyta > Magnoliopsida > Lamiales > Plantaginaceae > Penstemon > Penstemon barbatus. The sequence continues at coordinate 50,473,623 of CM064880.1, forward strand.
ACATTTCAATAAGCATGTCAGTCCGATCTTAGGAATCGAGCGTGCTTGTACTGTTTTTTGATTCTCGTAGAAAGAACTAGTCCATCTTAGCCAAACGCTCCCCTATTTTTGGGGAAGCGGAACGGTCGGTGCATTCATCGCTGTGATCCTAGCCGTCCGGGGTGTGTCATTTAATCCGTTGATTATATTTTTCCTCATCTATAAATAGCTTCAAATTTACCATCACATTTTTACTTTTTCCTAAACATTTTGTTCGAACATTGCTCTTTGAATTCTACTTTCCTCGAATAAAATGGCCTCTACTATTTCCCCCATACAAGATTTTGAAGTTAGGATTCATACCCTATTTCCCGATCTTGGTGCCATTGGTATAACTTCTAGCTTAGAGTATCGACAGGCAAAGTAAATAGCGCTTAGAGTATTGGTAGGCAACCTGCTTCTTTGGATTCATCCAATTCGAGGCTGGTTGGTTCTCTGATCTTGTGACTCTATACCCTTACATCCCATTGGTCACCTCCTTCAGGATTCCCTTTGATCCCGAACAGCAGCTTCTTCATTGTATATCTTGAAGAGAAATGTGCCTTCGCTAGCTAGGAGAAATGGAGGAAATTTACGAAGACTTTGTGATCAACGGGTGAAAAACCTTAGGACCTCCGATCGAACGTTGCCTGACCATCTCAGATTGGTCACGGTAATATTTATTTGCGGATGAAGATCTTCGATTTTTTAGTAGTCCAGGGTATAAGTTTTTATTTTGCTCTTCTCTGCTCCGAGGCTCGATCGGAGACAAATTAGCGTGGTTCGTAGGATTTGTAGTAGGGTAGGATAGAATGTACTATTCCTTTTGAGCTCGAATTTCATCATTGTATTCGAGAATTTATTTGTAATTTGTTCGAAGAATAAATAAAGATTTTGTTTCCAGCTTATTTTCGTTGCATGTTTCCTTGGCTTTGTTGTACGTTTTCTTGGCTTCGTTGGTCGAATAATACACAAAACGACTCGGGTGATCGTAACTGTCTTGTGTAATTAGCCTGAAGTTATTGAAAACTTGACGTTGGAAAATAAATTCCTTTTGGCGATTGGATAACCTTCAAAATAGGTTGCAACTTTAAAGACTTGTATAATCCACTACCATCGACTTGGTAATCGTTTTGTCGATCATGGGGTCGACTCCCTTCAAAGTAGCTATCGAACGATAAGATTCTGTATCGGTTGATTGAGTAAAAAATCTGACAAACTTTTTCCTCGTTCATTTATATAGCTTTGATGCCTTAATTGGACAAATAACAGAAATAATTGATAAATGAATGGATCGATAATTGGAAAGTAAATTCGTAACGAATGAACCAATAATTTATTGATCGATAAGAGTATAGAGCAATGATATTTCATCTTATCTTCGAGATTGTTTGATTTAATCTTTGATGTTCTTTTCGCAAATTCAATCTAAGGGGTATAGCAACAACTTTCAACCTTAGTCGATTTTTAATCGGTCAAAGCAACATCTTTCACCTGAGGGTCGTAGCAACAGCTTTCACCCTTTTTGTTTTAATCGGTCAGAGCAACAACTTTCACCTGAGGGTCATAGCAACAACTTTCACCCTTTTTGTTTTAATCGGTCATAGCAACATCTTTCACCTGAGGGTCGTAGCAACAACTTTCACCCTTTTTGTTTTGATCGGTCATAGCAACAGCTTTCACCGCAGGGTCGTAGCAATAGCTTTCACCCATTTTGTTTTAATCGGACATAGCAACAACTTTCACCCTTTTTGTTTTAATCGGTCATAGCAACAGCTTTCACCTGAGGGTCGTAGCAACAACTTTCACCCTTTTCGTTATGATCGGTCATAGCAACAGCTTTCACCGCAGGGTTGTAGCAACAGCTTTCACCCTTTTTGTTTTAATCGGTCATAGCAACAACTTTCACCTTTTTTGTTTTAAACGGTCATAGCAACAGCTTTCACCCTTTTCGTTTTGATCGGTCATAGCAACAACTTTCACCCGAGGGTCGTAGCAACAGCTTTCACCCTTTTTGTTTTAATCGGTCATAGCAACAGCTTTCACCTGTGGGTCGTAGCAACATCTTTCACTCTTTTTGTTTTAATCGGTCATAACAACAGCTTTCACCTGAGGGTCCTAGCTACAACTTTCACCCTTTTTTCGTTATCTCGAACTGAAGGGGCATAGCAACAACTTTCACCCTTTTTTTTTTTGTTTGTAATGAGTATAATATCTTATAAATTTTGAAGTGCTAATTTTTAGATCTTATATACTATAAAAATGATAATCCTACATTTACTACAAAAAAAATTATAATTGCCCATATATTTCAATAACTATTGCAATTTTTTTACATATTTATTAATAATTTAATTAATAAATTAATTTTAATTATCAAATTTATGATTATAAAATTATATTTACACTACTTATATGAATAATATTTTTATTAAGTTAATAAATATTGAATTTATAATACAATATAGACTTTATTAAATTGAAATATTTGATTAATAATTCAATGTAAAATTTATTAAATTTACTATAAATATATAAGTAAATTCATTTAACTAAATATTTAAACAATTTGATTATATTTAATAATTATTATTATTGTAATACCGTTTAAATTGTTAAAAAAATGTAAATAAAGTATATTTTTGTCAATATTTATTGAAACTTATGAGCAATTATAATTTTATCAATTATTTTGGTAGTAAGTATATAATTATCATTTTTATAATTTATAAGATAAAATAATATTTGCACCCAAGGTTTAACATTTCTAAGATATTAAATATTTCAAATAACACTTAGGGGCAAAAATGGAAGATTTTAGGCGAAATGGGTTTATTGTAAGATGGTAGCAAACTTGAGAAAGATTATTGTAATACCTAATACGTGAGGGGAATTTTTACAATTAGAAGTTTTCTAATATACAAATGAATTTTATGCTTTTTACCTATAAAAAAGTTTTATATCCAAAATGTCAAAGTATATTTAAATTTTATTTTGATGCTTCGGCTACAATTTCATACTTAGACTTTTCAATATCGATCTGAGTTTTTGGGTTAAAAGCATGGAAGGAAATATCGGTCTAAGTTTTTGGGTTAAAAGCATGGAAGGAACAAACTTCTGTTTTGTGTAGATGCTTTTAGGCAAATTGCAATATAATATCACAATATTTAATGTTTAAAAATCATATTTTTCGTTGCCGATGAGACCTTAGCCAGGTGGTTAAGGATGAGGCTCCATGACCAGAAGATCATAGGTTCAACTTTCACGGATGTGGGTATTTTCTCTAGTTTCATACTAGACTTTCTCTAGTTTAATACTAGTAATTAGTTCACTTTGATATCATTGTAATAGTTTAAAGTTAATAGTATAGATATACGAAAAAGAAGGAACAAGAAACCAGAAGAGTACTCTTAAAAGACTCAGGTTAATGTTATTAAGCTTCATTTGTTTTAATATTCTCTACAACATTTTGACATGGAGATAACTGATGAATGTGTTTTATGTGGATTAGTGTTTAGAATAATCGAGTGATGCGGTATCGAGTTTAACACATCTCTTCAATGTGAAGATAGGTAGATCAATCAGACCTCTCTTCTATTTGTTCTCGGGGATCGTAACCTGGAATCAAAGACAACCTCGTCAGGTTAATGTCGGTGGTTACCCGACGATAACCCTCCGATGCTTAAGTAAGTGTTGAGTTCGATATTGGTGAAATGGGTAGTTAATGCTTTAGTCAAAGAGTGCATACTTTTCTGTAATTAACGAGGGCTATTTATAGTTTTTTGCACGGGTTAGTGGGTCGGATCCTGACAAGACCTTCCGGTTATAGCAAATGGGTTATGATAGGACACTATAGGTCAGGATCGGATTTTCTATATTTGGTTCGACCTTTATGGATAGATGGTATTGCAGATGTCAACATTATTCATGTCGACAGACGAAACATCGAATAGGGGATAAGTTGGAGTCTTCATATGAGTAGATCGACGTATCTCGATCTTTGATATAGGTCATCGATCACCTGGGAAGACTGGGTAATCGATCGTCGACATGGATTTGTGCTTGACGAAGACTTGGTACATCAAGAGTCCCCCAAGTTCTAGAGTTCGAGTGAAGGTCAAAGTCCGGAAGTTTTAATGTTTTTCATTGGTTTTGAATTTTTTGAATATAGTATAGTGGTAGTCCCCTAAGTTCTAGAGTTCGAGTGAAGGTCGAAGTCTGGAAGTTATAATGTTTTTGGTCTGCTTGACGTTTTGCCAAACAAGGCTTAGCATATTCCAAACAAACATGCGCGGTAAACCAAAATTTTTGTTTTGGCGGTAATCTCTAATATAGACGAGGAGGTGAAGCGCGTCGTAATTGGAGAGGAACGTGAAAAGTTGCATCCTTTGGAAGGCTAGTTTCGTAATTTACTGGGGAGGCGTGAAGCGCTATTTATCCTCTCTATATATACAGGTCGTTTTTACCGCAAACGATTTCATCTTGTGTGAAATTCGTTATTCTCGGAGCTCTGTGTCGATATCGAGATAGTTTTTTGATTGTGCATAAGTCGAATTGTTATTTGTCTAAAAAGTTGAGAGAGAAAATGTCGGAGACGCCCTTTAGTCCGGATAGCGGGTATGTTGAAGCCCTCGTGGATGAGGTGTGTTTAATGAGCAGGTCGAGAACGTTGATGTCGACATAGGGGATAGGGAAGAGTCTGGCGATGAGGAAAATACTCAACAATATCAAAGGAAGTAGCTTATTATGAGTTTCAGGCCGGTGGTCATAAGAAATCGGCCGTTGCTATGTTATCCGCCTTCTCGATACCGTCGATGGAGCTAGGGTTTCGAGTCCCAATAGCTTCGGAGTTAGCGGAGATCTTAAATGCTCTGGGTGTTCGACCAACACAAATTGTGCCCAATGGTATGGCGATGATTATCGCGTTTATTATCGTCATGAAAGCCCTCAGAAAGGAGGCGTCCTTCTGGAATTTCTGGTATTTGTTCAAAGTGAGCGAGTCTCCCAAATCAGGTACTGGTTTCTACCAGGTGAAATCTCGAGGGAACCGAAGTTTCCTAACGAATGCTAGGAGTTCTCATGGAAAATGATGGAAGTCGAGGTTTATATTTCTTTCTCCTCCTAGCTGCGTAGCCTTGAATGTACATGCTCCTTGGCGTACGGAGCCCATTCGAGTCCGTAACCCGCCGGAGCCAGACTTCTCTGAAAATTTTCTCAAAGGTTTAATGTTAAATAATTTCGATGTTAATAAGTTGATAGAAGAGCCTCGACTTCGCGCCTGTCTCTTGTCGAAATCGACGAGGAAAACCGATGACCCGGATTTAGGTAATTAACCTACTTTAGATAGTAGTCGCATTTCGTATGTTTCATGGTTTTCTTATTTTATTTCTGACTTGTAGATGGAGTGCTAGGTGCCGTGGCTCCCCCTAAAGGATTTAAGCATGGTCAGCTAGGTCAGTCGAGCCAAAGTCGATTGACGACTACTCGAGTTCGACAGAGTGGTAAACCTCAACGGGTGTCCAATGCTCAAGACCTCGCGACTCGCCGAGAAGAAATAAGACGGGGAAAAAGGCTCAGGGTTGAAGATGATGTCGAGGACGCCCTTGTCGAGAATCCAGAACGTCCATTGAGGGAGGGAAAAATGAAGAGTGCCCTGTACAAGGAAGAAGACGTCGATCTTAATTGGGATCTTTCAGACTGGCTCAACTCTAAGCTCTCACATCTTGCTAATTTGGGCGATGAGACCAGTGTGTTGAATCGAGGTTCGATGAATAGGGCTTTCGCGTCGTTCATGCATAGTATATATCCGCGAGACCATAAATACTTGTCCAAGTATTCGATTCAAGAAAATCTTCATCACAGAGGTCGGGCGATGGTCGGGGTAAGTGACATTTAATATGTTTTTTTTATCGTCCAGTTCTTGATACTGATATCGAGCGCTTTCGCCGTATATTATGAGGCCGAGACGGCTTTGAAGGAACTCGACAATTGCAAAGAAGAACTGGCTAAGCTGAAGTCCGAGCATGAGCTAGCTCTCAAAGAAAGGGATCAACAAATTGAGGATGCCACTAGAGAGCTAAGTCTGATATCGCGAGAAAATGACTTGCTTCGAAGGGGTCATCCTCCGGAGGCTAAGATCATATTGACCAAACAGAGGCTCGAGATAGTGAGGCAGTTCGTTAATTCTCCAGTTTTTAATTATCTCGCCGATGCTAGGATGGGTCCTGAGCTAATTCGTATGCACGAGAAGACTGTTTCCCAGTCAATGCATCGTGGATATTTGAATAACAAAGAGTTTAATTACGATCTCATCGGACCGGAGCTGAATGAGAAGTGCGAGCTCGAGGTTAACATTGCTGATTTAGAAGTCGAGGAGGCCATCGCTCGTTCTCATGAGTTTGGGAAGTTGATTCCAGAAAAATGAATTCTAGGATTCTAATCAAACTATCATTATAGTCTCGATATCAGCCTTTTGTGTTGAACTCGTTTTGAACTTTTTTGATGTAATTATCGACTATGCGTATGTCTGTTTAGCAATCTATCTTCGATAATCGACAATTCGCGATTATTTTAGCCTTTATTTCATTCGTATTTTTAAATAGTCGTTTGGTTCTCGCTTATTTATTTCTTTAATAATGGTGGTGGACCTCCGAGGGGATTTATTGGGCCTTAAAATCCCTTATTGGACTTTTTGTTAACCGCCACGTCTCTTTCACAGCTTTTTGAAAGGGCGCGCCTTTTGGCTGTTTGTGGTTATAAATAGGGTTGCTTCCCTTGCTCAACTATTCATAATCTCTAAAAAATTTTCATTTATATCGGAGATAAGTTCTCGGAGCTGCTGTCGGTCGAGTTTTCCAGTCGATTAAGTCACAGTTATTCGTATTTTAGGTACTGTTTCTGTTCTCTTTATGTCGAATCATTCCACGTCGATAGGTAATGAGTCGGTAGGCGAGGGTGAGGGTATGTCACCCAAATCTATAATGTCACATTTCAACATTCCTTTTGAGGGACCACTCCACAACCCTCTTTCTGCTCACCTTTTAAGCATTGTTGAATCTTTTCCTAAGGATGTCGTTTCGCCGAGTTCGACATCGGAACGTTATCGAACCATAGAGCATTTTAACACCATGTCGGCTAGTCGTCTACGAGTGTCTGTTGAGTCGATTTTGGAGAAGTTTCAATTCCCCAAGGGATGGACTGTTCTTCATCCTAACCCCGATAAAAGAATGAACGACCCACCTAGGGACTGTAGGACTTTTCATATCTATACTTTCGAGAACGGTCTTCGTTTTCCCTTGGCTAAAGAGTTTGTCGAAATAATGAATGGTCTCGGCCTTTGTCCGACCCAACTAGTTCCCAATGCAGTAGGTTATATCATTGGCTTTTGTTTAGTCATGAAAGCTCTAGGTCAGCAAGCCTCCTTCGCGAATTTTTGTGCCCTTTTTACTGTAGGTCCTTCCCCTAAGTCAAATGAGGGATTTTACTTTGTTAAGTCGAGACCTAATGTTAGGTTCTTAAGTGACCTTAAGTCTTCTCATGGGAAAGGTTGAAAACATAGATTCGTTTTTGTCCGCGCTCCTAAGAATTTTGTTTGGGGGACCAAACGAGAATGGCAGTCGGGTGCCATTCTTTTGAAGAATGTCCCCGAACCATCCTGGGGGCCCGATTTCCTTTCGCAGTTATCGGAGTCGAGTTATGACATCAATCAACTTTTGCGGGAACCTGTATTAAGTTTGGGGGGAATGTCGATTTCACCTCCACCTATCGATAGTCCCTCATTAGGTAGTTATAGTGCTTTCATTTTGTCTTATTTTATTTAACTTTCGACTAACTTTTCCGATATTTTCAGAATCCGTTGTTATGGCTAGTCGATCTGCGGCTTTATCCGTATTGAAAGCCAAGCAAAAGTTGGTTGCTGCTCCTTCAACCTCTCCATCGACGAGCGGAAAAGAGGCAAGGACTAAGGCGTCTGCTCAATTGAATATCCTTCCTCCGTCTACTCCCCATCCCGAGAAGCAAAGTTCCTCGAACAAGGGTAAACGTCCCGTCGCTTCTGAGGAGGGACTAAAAGATATGCCTTCACAAAAAAGGGCTAAGTCTGACATTAGCCTCACTCAGTCGACGGGAGGTGCTGTCGGTTCCCGGGACTCGATAGGGACTATAGTGGAGAATCAAAAGAGAAGGATGGGTGATCAGGTCGCTCAAGGTTCAATGATCAATCCTGGTTTCCTTAGCACCGATGTTAGTCATGAAGTTTGGGACAAATTTTGCTCGACTCTGGCTCTGTTTGTTGCGGATTTTACACACGCAAATAAACGCAAGTGCAAGTATCGCAAAAGTAATAAATAGTAAGCTGAGTGTCGAACCCACGAGGACTTGAAACTAAAATTGTACCAAATTCCCTACCTAAATTCTTATTCTAATTCAACTAGGCTAAAATGTTATTGGTTTGTTTATTTATTAACTAACTACTAAAACTAGAGAAATAACTAATCTAAAATGATGATTAAAATGTTTAAGAAGACAATCAATGAGACAAGGGTCTAGAGTTAAACTTCACCAATGTTATGCTCCTAATGTTAATTAACTTCCTAATTTTAACTAGTGATTCTTATTCGCTATCCTAGTGTTCACTTCTATCCTTAAGTGTCTTCCGAATCACCTAAGAACCTATGCAATTAATTTACTATTCTTATTCCTAAGTTAGTAGAATTAATAACATGCATGAATTATATGACCTAATTTGAATATGGGTGTGTTGGGTATATTCCTATACTAACATACAACCCACTACCTAATTCCTCTTCTATTCTTAATATTCCCTTCCCAGGTTCAATCAAGAAAAGTAAACAATCAAATAGGTGGCCAGTCAATTTGACAGTAAATTAGCACAAAATTAGATAAACAAATATCGATAATAAAAATCAAAAATCACTAAATTAAAACTAGAAAAGAAACTAAAACATTATTCGCATAACATGGATCCGTAAAAACCCTAGACTAAAAGAAATTAGTTCATGCTAAAAATAACGAAATAAACAATAAAAGAGGAGTTCATAGTCTTCTCTAATAAAGGAATACGAAAAATAGCAAAAAGTGTGATATGCGCTTGTTTCTCCTTGATCTTGTGTGTCTTCTCTTTTTTCTCTAATATGTGTTGTGTTGTGATTTTTTCTGCTCTTTCTGTCTTTTTATTTCTTCCTTCAGAGTCCTAGGTGTAGTAGGATTCTTTTGCAACTAAACTCTTCAGCAATCAAAAGTCATCAATCTGGGCCAGCCACTATTCACGTGCAAAAGAAACAATTCCAACCACTTAACCGTATAATTTCAACAAACATGGACTCTATTTGCATTTTCAGCCCCTGGTCTTATGCCATTGTATCATTTTACACCTTCAAGATTTGCAATTGCTCATTTTCAATTGATTTTAAACTTCGTTGGCTCATTTCATCTCCTACAAGAAAATAAATTGAATCAGTGCCAAAAATCAAAGATTATTCTCAAAACTAGATTAAATTCGTGAATCGACTCTAAAAAGTAAAATATGCAATAAAATCCCAAGCAACTCACAATTATTCAAGAAAAACAATCATTTAAGCCTAAAAAGTATACGCGATAACTCTATTTTCACCGAGTTATCACACCCCCAAACTTAAATTGTTGCTCGTCCTCGAGTAATGACACTAATTTCAAAACAATGCTCACCAACTTCAACATTTACCATCATGCATTCACGTTAACTCCATACCAATATTTTCAAAATGTTATGCACTTTATCATGTAATTCCTGCGTGTGTGTGTATATACATAATACGAAAATGTCGGAATCACCTAGATCACAATAGCTTCGAAATCATTGAGCCTAATTGCATGAATTCTTTACTTGCCAAACAAATTCTCTATTTTCTTGGGTTATCATACCAATTACTAAGTTCTAGCAAAGCTTTCATTCGAAGTTATTGACTCTTTTAAGTTCGAACTTTCACTTAGCAAATTTATTTATTTATTTATTTATTTTCACGACATTAGTAATATTTAGCACCACTCACACTCATAACTCGTTCTAAAGAAGCAGTCAAAATAGCGGAGTGCCGAATAGTTAAATCAAAACACCCATATAGCGTTCATCTTATCGCAGTCAAGTTAGAGGAGTGCAAGTATAAGTCTCAAGCGATGAGGTTTTTCAGGTCTCATACAAGTGAGGTTATTTTCTTTGAACTTACTTCATAGTTTTTTTTTTTTTTTTTTCTTTTCTTTTGCTTCATTTGGTTCTTGTTAAAGTTATCATTCCCCCCAAACTTAGGCAAAACTATCACTTAGACTCTTAGCACTTTAATCCTCGAATCTAGAGATCAGGTAGGCAAGGAAATATTTCTTAAGCTCTATTCTAACTATAATTCTCTAATGTCATCCTAAATTCTCGATTATGTATTCGTGCTTAAAATATGCAGGAAAAACATTCAAAAACACATAAAATTTCAAAAAAAATTAGTTAAAGTTGACCTAGCATGCATGAAATAAATGCGACCCCCCCAAACTTAGAACAAACAGTGTCCTCACTGTGACATAAACAAATGAGTTGAAACATGCCAGACTAAACAAAATGGAAATACGAGAAAATGCACATGCAGACAGTAAGAAAACCACCAACAAAATAAAACAGAGAACAGTAAAAGGAATACGTCCCTACGAGGCGGTGACTGGCGGTCTCCCATATGTCTGTCCATCCTAAGCATCATTTTCGGGACCCGACTCAGCATCATCATTAATATCGATGGAGCCCATCTCGAAATCAGTCATAGTTGGGAAATGTGGCATTGCGTCAAGCCGTTGATGTGGTTGTAAGTGCTAGTTTGTTCACAGGGGGTTTCTTTTGGACCGTTCTACTTCGTGGTGCCATTTGGTGTAATGTAATCAAAACACGCACTCCGCCAAAATAAGTACTCCACACAAACAATCAATCCACATCACACCGAAACTAAAATATAATCAAGCTCAACAACCCACACAATCAAGCAACAATCCAATAACCGACACAACGTTCAAGAACCCGTTCCTCCACAATCCTCAAATCATCATCAACAAAAATCCAACAATAGCACAATACGCCCTCAAACTAATAATCGAGAACAAATTCCAAGAAACGAACCAAGATAGGCAAGAATCAATTGTTACCGGTCCTTGAGAGATGCTTAATTGAGATAGAGGTGCTGTGGCGGCACAGCTGTGGTGTAGGGTGGAAAACGGGTGGTGGCGCGGCCGATATGGGGATTGGTGGGTGGGGTTCGTGCGACGGCAGATCTGAGGGATAGAAAGGGGCAGGTCCGAGAGTGGTTGCGGTCAGATTTGAGAGCGGTGGTCGCGGCTGGTCTGCGTGCGTGAGGTTGGACGCGGTGGTTGCGGTTGAGTTTCAGGTCGCGGCGGAGTGAGATGTAGGTGCGACAGCTTCGGGCGGAGGCAGATCTGAGATAGGATGCAGGTCGCGCGGCTGTGTTCGCACGGGGAAGAAGGTCGCGGCGGCGTGGGGAGTTTCGGCTGTGTGTTGCTGATGGCGGCGGAGAAAGCTGAAGGTGCGGCGGTTTCGGGTTAGGGCTCGGCGGCGGCTCACGGCTGGGTGAGGCGGCGGTTCGGATCTGAGAGAGAGAGAGTTGGTGGGTTTGTGCAGTTGGACGTAGGAGAGAGAGATGGTATTTTTCTGAATTTTTTTTTTTTTTTTTTCCGGAGGCCATGGCTCGATCCAATTTGAGCCATGGCCTTCAGCTTCTGGAAATTGATGTCTTGTAGCACTTAAAATGGAGCCATGGCCTTATTCAAGTAGTGCCATGGCTTAAAGCTGCTGGAATTTGTGCATTATATTGAGCCATGGCCTGACTGAAGTTGTGCCATGGCTTCAAGCTTCTGAAATTTATGCACACTTTTTTCTCAAAATTGAGCCATGGCCTGGTTCAAATTGTGCCATGGCTTAATCATTCTTTTTCTCCAAAATGCCCCAGTTCCTGAAATATTCATCTCCTCGTTACCTTGCATCGCGATATGCCTGCAAAACCCGACAAAACACCACATATCACACTAAAACAAAAACAAAACGAAACAAAAAAAAAAAAACGCAAAAATTAGAACAAGTAAAAGCTTGGGTTGCCTCCCAAGAAGCGCTTAGTTTTATGTCGTTATCTCGACATGATACTCAGTTGACTTCATTCTAAGACCACGGAGGTCTTTTCTTTCACAATTTCTCCACCCAAGTAATGTTTGAGACGTTGTCCATTGACTTTGAATTGTCTACCGGTCTCAGCTTCGGCTATCTCCACGGCACCATGTGGGAATGCGTTTATGACGATAAACGGTCCAGACCATCGAGATTTTAGTTTTCCAGGAAAAAGTTTGAGACGAGAGTTGAAAAGGAGTACTAATTGACCCGGTTCAAACAACTTAGTGGTAATAGTCCTGTCATGCCATTTCTTTGTTCTTTCCTTGTATAGTTTGGCATTCTCATAGGCTATGTATTGAAATTCATCGAGTTCGTTTAGTTGCATCAACCGTTCCTTCTCCGACAGTTCCAAACTCATGTTCAAGTTGCGAACAGCCCAAAAAGCCTTATGCTCCAATTCTAATGGTAGGTGACATGCTTTTCCGAAAACTAACCTATACGGTGACATTCCAATTGGCGTCTTAAAAGCCGTTCTGTATGCCCAAAGAGCATCATCTAACTTCCTGGACCAATCTTTTCTTGTGGGACTGACTGTTTTCTCTAAGATCTTCTTGATTTCTCGATTAGAGATCTCTGCTTGCCCATTCGTCTGTGGATGGTATGCAGTTGCTACTTTATGCCGCACACCATATTTTGCTAGGAGAGCGTTGAAGTACTTATTGCAAAAGTGGGATCCTTGATCACTAATGATGGCTCTTGGTGTGCCGAATCTTATGAAAATGTGCTTCTTAATGAATTGCATCACCACCTTCGAATCATCAGTTGGGAATGCTTATGCCTCAACCCATTTAGACACGTAATCAACTGCAACTAAGATATACCAATTTCCAAATGAGGGAATGAATGGTCCCATGAAGTCAATCCCCCAAACATCAAAAAGCTCTACTTCCAACATAGTCGACAGTGGCATCTCATCACGCTTCGTTAAATTTCCAACCCGTTGGCATCGATCACAACACTTCACAAACTCATGAGCATCTCTATGTAAGGTGGGCCAGAAAAGAACATATTGTAGGATTTTAGCTGCTGTGCGATCTCCTTTAAAATGCCCACCGTATGGTGAATTGTGACAATTACCCAGAATTTCCTCAAAATTTTCATCGGGAATACACCTCCTTATCATTTGATCCCCACATTTCTTAAACAAGTAAGGCTCATCCCAAACGAAGTTCTTCACATAATTTAGAAATCTCTTCTTTTGCTGGAAATTAATGTCGGGAGGAAGTAGGCCACTTACTAGATAGTTGACATAGTCGGCATACCATGGAAGTTTTGTTTGATTTACCGCAAACAATTGTTTGTCTGGAAAGACTTCGTTGATCAGCACAGAGTTTGACTCTTTGTTTCCTCCCTCCAATCGTGACAAGTGATCAGCCACTTGATTCTCGGTTCCTTTCCTATCTTTTATCTCGAGATCAAACTCTTGCAATAAGAGCACCCATCGAATTAGCCTTGGCTTAGCATCCTTCTTCTCAATCAAATATCGGATTGCGAAGTGGTCTGTATATACTATCACCTTTGTTCCCTACCAGATACGCTCGGAACTTGTCAAAAGCAAACACTACTGCCAATAATTCTTTTTCAGTCACGGTGTAATTCACTTGAGCGTCAGTGAGAGTTTTGCTGTCGTAGTATATTGAGTGAAAGATCTTATCCCTTTTCTGTCCCAGAACAGCTCCAAGTGCGACATCGCTCGCGTCACACATCACTTCAAATGGAAGATTCCAATCTGGAGCTACTATTATTGGGGCTGTCACCAACTTTTCCTTCAATGTTTGGAAAGCCTGCATACACAAATCATCAAAAATAAATTTAGCATCTTTTTCAAGCAAATTACACAAAGGTTTAGAGATTTTAGAGAAATCCTTAATAAAACGTCGATAGAATCCAGCATGTCCCAGGAAGCTGCGAATTCCCTTGACTGACGTAGGTGGAGGGAGTTTCTCTATCGTCTCTATTTTTGCCCTGTCCACTTCAATGCCCTTGCTAGATACTTTGTGTCCCAGAACTATTCCTTCTTGTACCATGAAGTGACACTTTTCCCAGTTTAGCACTAAGTTAGTTTCTTCGCACCTGCGCAAAACCTTGGCTAAGTTATCAAGACATTCATCATATGAATCACCAAACACAGAAAAGTCATCCATGAAGACTTCGAGAAATTTTTCTATCATGTCCGTGAAGATTGCCATCATGCAACGTTGAAACGTGGCTGGTGCATTGCATAATCCAAAAGGCATCCGTCTAAAAGCAAAAGTGCCATAGGGGCATGTGAAAGTAGTCTTTTCTTGATCCGCTGGTGCGATGAAAATCTGATTGTATCCCGAAAATCCGTCTAGAAAACAAAAATAAGCCCTTCCTGCTAATCTGTCAAACATCTGATCTATGAATGGTAGCGGGAAGTGATCTTTTCTTGTAGCTTTGTTCAGTTTTCGGTAATCCATGCAAACGCGCCATCCCGTGACAGTTCTTGACGGGATTAATTCATTGTTTTGATTTTTCACTACTGTCATGCCACCTTTCTTGGGAACACACTGAACTGGGCTAACCCATCTACTATCTGAAATAGGGAAGATAATTCCTGAATCCAACCACTTGATGATTTCCTTTTTGACTACCTCTTTCATGATTGGATTTAGTCTCCTTTGATGTTCGACTGATCCCTTGTTCTCATCATCGAGTATGATCTTGTGCATGCAAAATGCAGGACTAATCCCCTTAATGTCTGCAATAGTCCACCCAATGGCTCGTATATGACTTCGAAGGACTCTCAGTAATTTCTCTTTTTGGGTTTCAGAGAGATATGCAGAGATGATTACTGGCAATGTAGATGATTCCCCCAAATATTCATATTGCAGATGTGCTGGCAGTGGCTTCAAGTCCAGCGATGGTGGTTCTTCGATTGATGGTCGATGAGGCTTGCAAGTGGGTAGTTCCAATCCTTCAATCTTGTTGACTAGGTTATTGACTCGCGAATTTGCTTGTAAGAATGCCACGCTTTGTACAATTTCTTTATCATCCATCTCCTTAGGATCCAAATTTAGGGCTGCCTCTAACGGGTCTCGATACATAGACGTTTCAAAGGTCTTAGCGACCAATGAGTCGATCATGCATACTGATGAACATTCTTCCTCGTCGTCGGGATGTTTCATGGCTTGGAACACGTTGAATGTAATCTTCTCGTCCTGCACCCTCATGGTTAATTCACCTTTCTGTACGTCAATTAATGCTCTTCCAGTGGCTAAGAATGGCCTACCCAAAATGATGGGTACATTCGAATCTGCTTCATAGTCTAACACAATAAAATCAACAGGGAAGATAAACTTATCTACTTTTACCAGCACGTCTTCAATTTTTCCTTCGGGGTATGTAATGGAACGATCTGCTAATTGAAGAGTTACCGTAGTTGGCCTTGCTTCCCCAATTCCCAATTTTTGAAAGACGGATTTGGGCATGAGATTGATGCTGGCCCCTAAGTCGCATAATGCTTGTCCCACATACTTGTCGCCAATGTTACATGGAATGGTAAAACTGCCAGGATCCTTGAGCTTAGGTGGGAGCTTATTCTGCAAAATTGCACTGCATTCTTCGGTGAGAGCTACAGTTTCGAATTCTCCTAATCTTTTCTTTCGTGACAGTACATCCTTCATGAATTTGACGTAATTTGGCATCTGCTCGAATGCTTCAACTAATGGAATGTTGATGTGAAGTTGTTTCAGGATATCAAGGAATTTTCTGAATTGATCATTCTTCCTTTGTTGTTGAAACTTTTGAGGAAACGGTGGTGGAGGTTTGATTTCCGGTAGAGTAGGTACATCTTTCTTCTCGATTTCATTTTCCACCTCCTTTTCTTTGTTTAGCTCGGATTCTTCAGGTTTGTCTTGAGCTTCCTTGGGATCCTCAACTCGAACTCGTGTTCTGATGGGCTCTTCGAGTTCTCTACCATTCCTCAGAGTGATTGTTTTGCAGTGTTCGTTATGGTTGGTCTTGGGGTTTTCAGTGTTACTTGGGAGCGAACCTGGAGGTCGGTGCTGCCTATCTTGAGCTAATTGAGCCATTTGGGTTTCTAGGTTCCGTATGGATGCATTTGTTGCAGTTGCTTGGGTTTCTAAGTCTCAAATAGATGCCTGTGTCTGGTTGAAGAGTGTAGTTGTATGGTTTATGAACTGCTTCAGCGTTTCATCTAATGATGGCTTGTTATCCACGGGTGGTTGTTTTTGTTGATTTTGAGAGCCTGGTGGATTATGTTGTTGCTGAGTTGTGGCATGGTTTGATCCTTGTCCAGCGTTCTGATTATTGCTCCATGAAAAATTGGGATGGTTTCGCCACCCAGGATTATAGCTGTTAGAGTATGGATTATAACCTTGGTTGTTTCGAGTATTTCCTACGTAACATGCTGTTTCGGGATTTGAAGGACAATTTTCATACGGATGCTCTCCCCCACAAATGATACAGTAAATCTCTGGGTTATGGATCATATTTACTTGTTGAGCTTGAAATGACTTAGCTCCAGATTTACTTATCATGAACTTATCCACCTTCTTGGTTAATGCGTCTAATTGTGCTTGCACTGATGTCACTGGATCCACCTCAAATTTTCCAGGTGCAAGTTTTACTGATGAGCGTTCCGATGCCCATTGGTAATTGTTGTATGTCATTCTTTCTAATACATCGTAGGCATCTGTATATGTCTTCCCCAAAAATGTCCCTCCTGCTGCTGCATCAAGAATGGTTCTGATTTGTCCCCCTAGTCCAGTGTAGAAGATATGTATCAGTTCCCAACCAGGAATTCCATGTTGTGGACACTGTGTCATTAGCCCCTTGAATCTTTCCCATGCATCGTAGAGTGACTCTCCATCTATTTGTTGGAATGAGTGAATTTCCATTCGAACTTTTGCGCTCTTAGCGGGTGGGAAATATCTTCTGAGGAATTTTTCAGTCAAATCAGTCCAGGAGGTAATGGAGTTGGGCGGCATTGAATTTAGCCACATTCGAGCTCGATCCCTTAAGGAAAAGGAGAAAAGTTTCATTCGTAGTTGATCAGCTGTAACCCCATTCAATTTGAATGAATCGCAGATTTCCATAAAGCTCTTCAAATGGGCGTGAGGATCTTCCATAGCCAACCCCGAAAATATAGCAGAGGAATTGATCAGATTCAGCATTACCGGTTTCACTTCAAAGTGATCTACTTCAATCTCTGGTCTGACAATGCTTGAATCTAGAACACCCAAGATTGGTGTTATGTATTCATTAATGGGTCTTTCGATTTCGGCATTTATTAACTGTTGATTCCCCTGATTTTCATTCTGTGTATTCTCCATTAGATCAGCTTTTCCTTGATTCTTGTTTAGCGCTCTTCGTTGTCTGAAAGTCCTCTCGATCTCTGGATCAAAAGCTACTAATTCAGCTTTTTTATCACTGCGCATAAACTAGGTATGAGTACCTACAAGGAAAAATTTGAACTATAAAAATAAATCGAATTAAAACAAAAATAAAAGTTGAAACTTGGTAAATTATCAATTATCAAAGTCCCCGGCAACGGCGCCAAAAACTTGTTGCGGATTTTACACACGCAAATAAACGCAAGTGCACGTATCGCAAAAGTAATAAAGAGTAAGTTGAGTGTCGAACCCACGAGGACTTGAAACTAAAATTGTACCAAATTCCCTACCTAAATTCTTATTCTAATTCAACTAGGCTAAAATGTTATTGGTTTGTTTATTTATTAACTAACTACTAAAACTAGAGAAATAACTAATCTAAAATGATGATTAAAATGTTTAAGAAGACAATCAATGAGACAAGGGTCTAGAGTTAAACTTCACCAATGTTATGCTCCTAATGTTAATTAACTTCCTAATTTTAACTAGTGATTCTTATTCGCTATCCTAGGGTTCACTTCTATCCTTAAGTGTCTTCCGAATCACCTAAGAACCTATGCAATTAATTTACTATTCTTATTCCTAAGTTAGTAGAATTAATAACATGCATGAATTATATGACCTAATTTGAATATGGGTGTGTTGGGTATATTCCTATACTAACATACAACCCACTACCTAATTCCTCTTCTATTCTTAATATTCCCTTCCCAGGTTCAATCAAGAAAAGTAAACAATCAAATAGGTGGCCAGTCAATTTGACAGTAAATTAGCACAAAATTACATAAACGAATATCGATAATAAAAATCAAAAATCACTAAATTAAAACTAGAAAAGAAACTAAAACATTATTCGCATAACATGGATCCGTAAAAACCCTAGACTAAAAGAAATTAGTTCATGCTAAAAATAACGAAATAAACAATAAAAGAGGAGTTCATAGTCTTCTCTAATAAAGGAATACGAAAAATAGCAAAAAGTGTGATATGCGTTTGTTTCTCCTTGATCTTGCGTGTCTTCTCTTTTTTCTCTAATATGTGTTGTGTTGTGATTTTTTCTGCTCTTTCTTTCTTTTTATTTCTTCCTTCAGAGTCCTAGGTGTAGTAGGATTCTTTTGCAACTAAACTCTTCAGCAATCAAAAGTCATCAATCTGGGCCAGCCACTATTCACGTGCAAAAGAAACAATTCCAACCACTTAACCGTATAATTTCAACAAACATGGACTCTATTTGCATTTTCAGCCCCTGGTCTTATGCCATTGTATCATTTTACACCTTCAAGATTTGCAATTGCTCATTTTCAATTGATTTTAAACTTCGTTGGCTCATTTCATCTCCTACAAGAAAATAAATCGAATCAGTGCCAAAAATCAAAGATTATTCTCAAAACTAGATTAAATTCGTGAATCGACTCTAAAAAGTAAAATATGCAATAAAATCCCAAACAACTCACAATTATTCAAGAAAAACAATCATTTAAGCCTAAAAAGTATACGCGATAACTCTATTTTCACCGAGTTATCACTGTTCGATCATCAGGCATGCTGAATTTCGATACTGCTGACGTCCTTCGTCTACAAGCGGCTTTACAATTAGCGGTATTGCCTTACTATTACAAATCATATTCATCGATTTCTTAACCATTGTAGTTCGATAATTTTCGTAATTTTGTAACTTAGTGCTGTATCTTCGTAGAGCAACCAGCTGATATTCCATAACGCCTATAGGGCAGACGCAGCTCGGAGACATGCCGAGAGGTTCAAAAGTCTCGACAAGGAGGCCAGGGAGCAAATACGCGCACTGGAGGATAAGGTCAAGAGTCTCGAGGGAGAAGCTTTGACAAAGGATGCTCGGGTTTCCGAATTGGAGGTCAAAATATCAACATTGAAGATTGACTTTGAGAAAAAGTTGGTGGAGATAGAGGCAGATGGTTTTGCCAGAGATCAGCAGGAAGCTTTGAATCATCATCGGAGCTTGTCGGCCGAGGAAAGGAAATGGGTTGTGCTGGAGTTTTATAACAGTGTCGTGTATCAGGAGCTCGTGGATCGTCGGTCTGGTGACGATTTGATTCAGATGTTCATTAGAAGATGGAAGCAATGTCGTGCTTGAGGTTTCCTTAATGAAAAGTTCGACGAAAAGATGATGGATCCCAACCTAGATGAGGACGGCAAGGAGGTGGATGTCGCCATTCCAGATGGTGATAAGGAGGATCCCGAGGCACATGAGTTCGGTTTTCTTCTCGCTATTCAAGCCAAGAAGGCTGAGGAGGCTGCCAACATTGATGCCCCTGAGACTTCGAAGGAGTCGACTCATCTGGACAAGCACGATTATGAGACCCATCACGGCCCAAGCTCAATTTAATTGTTTGAACTATTTTATTGATTTTTCGTACTTTGAATCGAGACATGCCCGAGTGGCATGTTTGATATTAATTTGGTTTGTAATAATTTTTTCAACAACAAGGACTTATCGTCTTTTAATCTCTCAAATTTGTGTTTGTTTATTCACTGATGGTCCTACTTGTCAATTTGCTTTAGAAACGTCGCTGATCTCGAGGTCTACCTCGATTACTGACCGTTGTATCATATATGTGATCTTCTATATATACCTCTTCATCAGGTCTTTGATCCATTACGAGAGGTATGTTTTAAATGTTTAATTTAGGCATTATGGGTCATCCTTCAGATCCACCATATCATCGTTCATGGTCATATATTCCCCTTTGGTATGAGAGAAATTGGAAAGTTTTTATCGTGTCGATGTTGTTTCTTGTCTTTTAACTATTTTCGAGCCCTCGACTTGCCGACATTAAATTGTCGACATGCACATAGATTGCAGAGCCCTTGCTGTCCATTGAAGAGTACCATATCAGGTCGACGCACGAGACGAGTTGTATGCTAATGCACCTGATCGTGTCGAGCATTTACTAGGATTTTGTAGTCGATCTGTGCTTATTTATCTCAGTCGTTAATCATAATTATTTTTCTTACGGTTGGATTTTAATCCACGTGGATCTCCTCGGGGAACGCAACAGGCGCTGGTTTAATGATCCTGTTCCTGACCATTGAACGCTTCACGTCCCAACCATTAGATCATCGCAAGATGATCTATAAAAATGTGGAGGGGGGGGGGACCAATCCATTTATCCCATACTTTTCCATTTTCCATATATACATGGAGTCATATAAACATCCTCCGACATGGCCTCTTCTCGGGTTCTTAGTATGTAGAGTGTCGATAAGGAATGCTTTCTTATCTCATGCATTGTTTCATCGAGTTCGCCCTCCTGATCGAGAAATGGAGAATCCAATACTATTTTGATTGGGTGGTATCGGTAAAGGAATTTTCCTGATCGGACGCCAAAAGTAAATTGAATCTCGGCAATATAGTCGGCATCGAGCAGCTTATTGACTTCTTCCTTAATTATTCTGTTTCTTTCCAGTCCGAAGTTTCTTTTCTTCTGTCTGGCTGGTCTAGCAGTAGGGTCGATATTGAGTCTATGGACGATGATTTTCGAATCTATTCCTTGCAGGTCAGTGGTGGACCATGCAAATACGTCCACATTTTCCCTCAAAAACTCGATGAGCTGGTTTCGAGTCCTTCCGAGAGTTATGTTCCAACCCTAGTAATTTTAGAGGAGTCCCCAGGTACCAGCTGAATCGTTTTGTGACCCTCAGACGGCTCGATTCTCTCGAACTTCCTTTTTCTATTGTTTACTTTCTCTTGCATCTCTTCTCTTTTCTCCTTGACTTCCTTTACCAATGGATCGTCGGCAACAATTGATTGTGTCGACGCAGCTATATTCACTTCGTTGATTTTCCGCACCTTCGAGTAAGGTGTTTCCGCTTTTGTCGATGGAAACGGTATAGCAATCCAAACCATCCTTAGCATTACCGATCACTTCTCCGATCCCCTTGGAAGTAGGGAATTTCAACTTCTGATGATGGGTGGAGATGATTGCTTGGAAACTATTAAGAGCTGGTCTCTCAAGGATGACATTGTAAGCGCAAGGTGCATCGACTATCAAAAATTTAACCATCCTGATTCTTGAGTTACCTTCTTTGCTCATTGCCAACGATAGGGTCAATGTTCCCATAGGAATAACTTGAGCTCCACCAAACCCGACTCTGGGGTTCCCACAGGACTGAAGGGGATTTGTCCCAAGTCCATCCTTTCCAATGCGTCAAGGAAAAGGTATTGGCAGAACTCCCCGTATCGATCAAGATTCTTTTTACCGTTGCGCCCGCTATTTGTGCCGTGATAACCATAGGGTAGTCGGGGACATCTTGGTCATTGTAAGGAACGTATCTCGGCTGGAGATCCGAATCATCAAATCCTATCGATTTGCTGGAGGTTGCTGGTTTGATCGACAACAATTCATGGTATTCATGTCGATCTACCTGCAAAAGAGCTCGAGAAATCGTTCTTCTCGAATTTTTACTATCTCCGCCTGCCGGGCCACCTGAAATCATATTTACGATCGTTCCCGGCTGTGCTATTCTTGGTTCCTCATTTTCCTCTCGATTTTGATTCCTGCTGGGTGGAGATCTAGATCGAGGACTGTTGGCAGGCCTGTTATCTTCTCGAGCATTCCCGGTAGTCTTGACGTATCCTGTCATATGTCCCTCAGCAATTAACCTTTCAATTTCATTTTTTAGTTGATAACAATCCTCGGTGTCGTGTCCTCTTTGTCGATGAAATATGCAGTATTTCTTCGAATTAGGGGCATCTCTTTGCGGGGGAGGCCTCCTTAAGAAATTTTTATCCTGAATGGCGAATAAAATTTCCGATCTAGCTTTCTTGAGTGAAGTGTAATTATCATAGTACTCTCTATTAGACCTCTCCGTCCTTATTCTTCTTGTGTCGAAATTTCTTTCTTCTTCTCGGGTACCTCCTTCTATTTCCGTTATCATTGTATCGATTGTTTGGTGTTCTTTCAACGGGATGATCTACAACAGGAACTTGGGGTTTCTCCTCCGTTTTGGCAATTCCAAAAAAGCTTTCTCGGAGTTTAGTCATTTCTTCTCATTCATGTACTGATTCGCCATTTCCATCAGTTTCTCGTAAGTGGAGGGATTTTCTCGGACGATGGCGCTTGCGAATCCTCGACTCAATGTATTCTGAAACAAGACCGTTATTAGAAAATCTACCCTCGGTACTTCTACTTTCAGGAGCTCATTATTGAATCTGCCCATGAATGCTCTGAAGGTTTCGTCGGGAGTATGTATAACGGAGTATAAATGATTGGCTGGAGATCGGATCGCCCTCTTGCATCCGAACTGACTCATGAATTTATCACAGAGTTGGTCGAAATCAAAGATTGATTTTTCTTCTAACCTTCCAAACCAAGATTGCGCCATTCCCGATAATGTCGTTGAAAACGCCTTAGCCGCCACATTATCCGAAATGCCGTGCAGTTGCATTTGTAGATTGAATGATGCGAGATGCTCTTTGGGGTCCTCGGTACCGAAGTATCGAGGGAGCTGAGTCGGTAATCTCTTATCTAGTGGCAGCTTCTCAAAGAATATTTCATCGCAGAAAGGAGATTTCCTGAGTCGAGAATTAGACACAGGTATTTCGTTCTTTTTCTCGTGCCTTTCCAGTTTCTGATGTAATGATCTTACCTCGGAGGCTAACTTGTTTACTTCTCAAACAGAATGCACTTCCAAACCACGTTGATGAGGATTTTTTTCATCGTCTCGATCATTACTGCTGTTGGCTTCATCCATGTCCATCCTTGTTTCCGCAATCAGTCCTTTTTTCCTTGGTTGTCCTCGAGGAACCTCGACATTCCCCTTTGCAGCTTCAGCTATCCATTCTTTTCTCGCTCTGTCGAGTAAGGCTTTCACATCTTTCCTCGTCATTTGGACGACCTCCGGTGCAGGGGGTCTCGAAGGTTCTCCCCCATCCCCTGACAAGTGACCAAGATGTCTGGGAGGCATGCTATCTCCTTGACCTTCCCTGAGTTGGTCTTGGTTTTCTTTTCGTTCTCGAGCAAGAGCGGCCATCGAACGCGTGTTCATCTTTATTCGATTCAGAGTTATGTTTCCCACAGACGGCGCCAATTGATGAGTGTGTTTTATGTGGATTAGTTAGAATAGCGGTATCGGGTTTAACACATCTCTTCAATGTGAAGAAATCAATCAGACCTCTCTTCTATTTGTTCTCGGGGATCGTAACCTGCAATCAAAGACAACCTCGTCAGGTTAATGCCGGTGGTTACCCGGCGATAACCCTCCGATGCTTAAGTAAGTGTCGAGTTTGATATGGGTGAAATGGGTAGTTAATGCTTTAGTCAAAGAGTGCATAACTTTTCTGTAATTAATGAGGGCTATTTATAGTTTTTCGCACGGGTTAGTGGGTCGGATCCTGACAAGACCTTCCAGTTATAGCAAATGGGTTATGATAGGACACTTTAGGTCAGGATCGGATTTTCTATATTTGGTTCGACCCTTATGGATAGATGGTATTGCAGATGTCAACATTATTCATGTCGACAGACGAAACATCGAATAGGGGATAAGTTGGCGTCTTCATATGAGTAGATCGACGTATCTCGATCTTTGATATAGGTGATCGATCACCTGCGAAGACTGGGTAATCGATCGTCGACATGGATTTGTGCTTGACGAAGATTTGGTACATCAATAACTGCTCCTAAGCATAGTTCATGCATCTACAATTTTAAAGATGTTAATATATAATTTTGCATGTTTTAAAGGCAAAGCTCGGTTTGTGAATGAATTTGAGACGTGCTCGATTCATATTTAATTCGATTAAAGTGATTTGGAGCCCGATTAGTATTAAACATGATCTCAAATCCAACAACTAAAAACTAAGCTTAATAATTATTTTTAATTTACATAATGAACACTCTTATATATCATCTATGTATAAAACAATGTTATACATAAAATATATCAAATTTAAAAAAATACTAAAACATATTTTATAAAATTTTGTGGATCGACATAGGGGGTCCATCTAAAGCGTCGTTTCAAATTGTCTAATACATGACATGTACGTGTTAGTATCTCACTCGTTCAGGTGGGGACCCTTTTAAGGGTCCTACACCAAAATTGCCTAGAACTGTCACTATTAGTATTTGACTCATTCAACAATCCATAAGGACCATACCGACATGTAATGTTTAGATTAGTTATTGATGGAATAAATTCCAAATTCGTGAATTTAAGGATCATAGCAGTTGGACTATACTCATTTGATAATTCATTCCCATGAACAAAAGGATTTCAAGTATCTATATTCATAAAAGCATAATCGCCTTCTCTCTTAATATTTGCTTCTAATTCAACAACCACCTCCTTGAAGTTCTTGGATTCAAATATTACAGGATCTTACAAGTTGCTTTGATTGATTATGTCGGTCCAATAAGAGTCCTCGATAATTCCAAATCCAAGTGTATTTGTTGTCTCAATGTTTGTCGACTGTTCTCCGTTGTCTCCATACTTACTTGGGCATGGCTAGGAAGAGTTGTAGTTGTGGAAAACTCCCAAGAGTTCATGCCCGTAGCCAATCAAATATAATAAAAAAATCCCTCATGACTTACTCTATAGGTGATCTTTCGTTGTTTCGTAGGGGATCAAGAAACAAATAATATAGAACTAAAACGATATGATATGATGTGAAGATCAATAATATATATATATATATATATATATATATATATATATATATATATATATATATATATATGAATCATTCTTTATAGCAAAGGTTGATGTTCGTTGAAAACTCCGAGTTTGAAATCTGCGGTCGATCCCATTTCTTCGAGCATGAGTGAACCTGGGCTTGAAGAAATAAATTTGTTTTGATATTGGCCCATCATAACTTGTCAACTAGGCCGGCGATAGTCTAAATTCATGAAGTACAGGGGCTGAAAACGCGATTCATTGGAAATATGAATTCGAATCTACTATTGGGGAGTTCAACCGTTGCGTCTATTCAGGGTCCGGTTTGCAATTCACCTTTTTAATCTTGTATATATACTTTCACTGTTAGAGATTTATTTACGAAACATTTTCTCTTCTTGGGTCGGAGTATAGCGACTGAATAAATCGTCATCCATTACCCAATCTTGCAAAGTCATTCTATCATAATGTCTAGCTCGAGAAACTTGAAAGGCAAAGAGAAAGTTATAGAAGAGCCGGATTCCGATCCCGATATGATAATGTCTAGCTCGATAGTGATTCCCACTTACTGTCAACGCGCGACCAATCCTCCAGCCGGTTGCCAGGCATTATATGATAATCAATTTTCTCATGGATTACGCACTCCCTTTATCCCGCTGGTTAGAAATATTTTAACAACCTTTTCACTTTCTCCCGCTCAAATTTTACCGAACTCTATTGCATACATTGTTGCGTTTAGCATCCTAATGGAAGTCAAGGGGGAAGAGGCCTCTTTTCGAAACTTTTGGCAAATATTTAATATGAGCATAACAACCGGCTCCAATGTTGGGTTTGTGTATGTTACTCCTCGATTGAAACAGTTAATCCTTTCGAGTGTTTCCCTGAACAAAGCGAAGGGCTGGAAAAGGAGATTCTTCTTTGTTAAAGGACCCGATGTTCCTGTTTCCGATGGTAGTTCGAAGACTAGACCATATCGATGGGATGGGGTTGAGTCTTGGGTTTACGGACGTCGTCATATCAAGGAGAAGATTAAACATCATCTTTTCGATGAATTTCTTGAACGGTAAAGTCCGACCCTTACCAAACCATGCTCCTCGTTCAGGAAGGAGTTTTGAGGATGGCAGGCCTTAGTAGTTGCAAATACCCTGCTCCGGCGATCAAATACTGTCTTCCTTCGAAAAATAAATTCATTGGGGAACTTGACCGGTCAATTGGATTTTCGTCCGAACTATCCACCATCACCCAAGCACCTCTTACTTTAGGTATATTATCGATTTTTATGCTTTTAAATGCAATTGATACTATTAGTTTTGCCTTTAGAACATTTTGTGTTTTCTTCCCAAGGTAGAATAGTCGAGAAATTTATTACGTCTGCCGTCAGATCAACATTGACTACCATCTCTCGGAATGCCCCCAAACTAGTCTCAGCAACGAAAGATCGACAACCCAAATCGGGAAATGAGGGTAACCAACCTGATAGGTGACCTAGTTGAAACTCCCTTACCGTTTCCACCACTGAGGGGGATCGGAAATGCCAGTTCATCCAATCCCATCTGGTCGGGCCCTTTGCGTAGTGTATTTTCACTTGATACATCTAATCATTCATCCGCTGGTTATAGTTTGTATTCTTGGAATCGGATTCAAGGTACTCGAGAATATGAGGAGCGCATGGCTCGAAAAAGGAATAGTGATCAACAGGAACCTTCAAGGAGAGTCAAGCCATTTGGCAGGAATTCTGACACGGTGCCTTGTCGATCAAGGAGGTCCGAACCAGATGTCGCTGACTTTATGAAAGAACATTTATAAGGTATGAGAGCCACCTGATATCCAGAAGAAGGAACCATTTCTACTGATCTCGACCCGAATGGTGAGAACGAATTTGATAAATCTTTAAGGATCTTTTTGGCCGGGCGATTCAGACGAGATTTACTTTACCACTCTGCTAAGAGTGACTTCGAAATTTTAAGCAACTTCTCTCGAACACATCAGGAGGTAATTATTTGTTGAAGTTCATGATTTAGTTCCCTTATATCTAAAAATATCAGCTGACAGGACCTTTTTCTTCCATAGACCGGGGATTATTTTGCTCTCCAAACTTATATACTGTCACTTTTGGAACAAGAATCACAAGAAGCTCACGATGCGCTCGCACAGACATTGGCCGAGAATAAACTTCTTCGGTCTCAGTTAAATGATACAACTAAAAAGCTGGCTGATAGTTGACGCGAAATGTCTTAAACGAGGAAGGAGCTGGAAAGTGCCAAGAAAGAAAAATACACCTCTGCTGCTGAGGAAGACTTAATGTCGATTGTCGAGGAAAAGAGCGCCCTTGAAGAGGAGCTTAAGAAAGTTAGGATTGAGCTCGAACAAGCCAAACAGGATTCCGAGCGTTCATACAAGCAAGGACCGGAGGAAGCTAGATATTCGGTGATAAGGGAGTTCCTGAAGTCCCCTGTCCTCGATCCCTTAGTACGAAAAAGAATAGGAGGAGTTCTCCAGACAATTTTCTATAAAGGAGTTCAACAACTTATTGCGGCTAAGAGAATTCCGGATAATATGGACGACTACCTCCTGTATATGAATCCTTTCAAGAATTCCGAAGGAAAAGATTATAAAGCTTCATCTTTGCCTCGGGAAGCTGGGGATTTGCAAACTCACGAATTTGCCCCCTATATTGAAGAGTTTGTTGCTCCTATGCCGAATCCAGACATCCTCGAGCGGACTGTCGCCGACTCCCATCCTTCCTTGAGGGAACATGAATTTGATGAGTATGTAGATATTGATGGGGAATCCGAAGAGCATAACATTCATTCTGAAAATCGAGCCGAATCCTCAACTAGCGACAATGAAGATAGTGGCAGTTCAGATGGCGAAGACGATAGCTCTGGGAAAATGATTCTGACAACGAACATGATGAGGATGATCGTAACTCCGAGCCTGGGGGCTTGAAGACTGACTATTGACAATTATGTAATATGATGTCCCCTAGGATTTTCCTTAATATTTCTTCCCGCAACTTGTAATCTAGATGTTTTCTCTTCTTTGAATGTACTTATGCATATTTTGACTTCAATCCTTGTTGTTCGAAAATCTTATTCCTTATAATCGAAATCTGCTATTTTTCGCCGAAATTTCTTTGAGAACGGTGGTCATAGGTTAGCATATAATTTCGAACTTTAAATTTTTCTTTCGATCATAATGGATAAGGTGTTGGGTGCTCTAATCGATCCCAAACTGTTATTAGGTGGTTCCCAAAATAAAGGACCACCTCAAGATAAAAGATTGATCTAGGAGAAGAAATCCTCCAAAGATTCTCCCAGAGCTTCCGAGTCTTCTCCCCCAACTTCTGCTGCTGGGAAAAATAAGAGAAAGAAGAAAACTGCTAAGGCCGAATCCAGCAAACCCATCCTTTCAGATGAGAGTTCCAACGGGGAACCCGAGGGCTCTCCCTCTAAGCTCCTCAATAATCCCAACCGAGCAATGGCAAAGCAAAAGGCATCGGACCTCGCTTCGAAGAAAAGGCCCCCTCCCGATGAGAGCACCCCAATTGAGACTTTGCAGAAACTTACTATTGAAGATGCGCCTCGGCCTGACGTTTTTGCAACTAACTCCAAGGGCAGAGGGCCAAGTAAGAAACTCAAATCAATTGTTGCAGATATCCATGCTCAAGAAATACTTGCTGAATCTTTAGAGGTTAAGAATCCTCCAGAGTTTCCTTCTGTTCCTGTTATTCCAAATAAATTTCCTTTCCTGTCTGGAGACTTGAAGAATAAGAATAAGTCTCGTTCCGATGGGTTGCTTGATAACCCCATTCCGATCCTCGTGCAATCTCATATTCCATTTCCGAGGCGGATCTATTGAAGGGGAAAAGTCCTTCGCAGTTGTTTCAGTCGGGATCGAATTCTCTTGTTCAGGTAGTTATGAGATATCCATTTTTGTTAAACTCCTCTCTTCTCTCTCTCTCTCTCTCTCTCTCTCTTTTTTATTGATCCACTCTCTTGTCAATAGACCGGCCAAGACTTTGTTGAGATTAAGACGTTGGCTGAACAGGATATCAGACGACACGCTGTACTTTTCCTCGAGCTGGAGAAAAAGAAAATCGAGCTGGAAAACGCGTCAGAGGCCAAAAGAACAGCTGAGGAAAGTTTGGCCGTGGAGAAGGAAAAAGCTGTTAAGGACCGAGGTGAGGAGATTTATCAGAAGCTGAGCAAGGAGCTCGAAATTCTCAAAGGGATCTATGAGCAGGAAAAGAAAGATTCCAAAATCCGCGAGGAGGAAGCCAATGCTCGTGGGTATGGTGACCGCAATACCGAGCTCCGGAAGATATTTGCTGATAATGAACTCCTTTAAATTTACTTCCCTATTTGTTGTAGTTTTAAGTTTTTGTCTCCTAAGGTTCTGTAATTTTGAATAATCGGTCTTGCATGTCTTTTAATTGAACCTTTGTGCTAGGCTTTGCCGTATTTTCCGATTGATATATTGTTTTCTGATGCTCGGACTTTTTACGATAGTATTTGTGATCGCGATATCTTTTGTTCGGAATTTTGCTGTTACGATGAAATTCCGGTCTTCAAGTAATAATTTTGCTGCCTCTATAATAGTTATTCCAATTAGGTTGAAAGTTCCGTGATCTTTCTTGCCAAACGTTCCCTACTTCTCGGGAAATGGAACGGTTATCGAATCTCAAACGTCCATCTGAGTGAATTACAATCGTTGGATCGAGTGTGACTATTGCTATAAAGGTGTCTCCCTTGTTTCTTCACTTTCCATCTCAACCAATAATCTGCTCCGAATATGATAGTCGAATACCTTCTGCTTTCAATACAATTTTTCGAATTTATACTTAGAACTTTCTTTGATAAGGACATTAGCGTTCTTTACCCGCTTAGAATATCGACAGGCAAATTTATTTCCGATCTTGAAGGCCAATATGCCCGATCCGAAAAATCAAAGAGCTATCGATCCTTGCCTGGGGTCAGTCATTTGAGGACAATACCTTGGTATTGCTGACCACCTGGGATCCTGAGAATTTGCTTATCCATCCAAAGTGTTGGTGGAGTATGAGCATCGAGTTCTTCAAGGATGGTCGGTAATCTTTATCGTCCCTCTGGCATGGTCTCCTTTTGGGGGACCTATTGCCACAATGCATTTAGGAAGACGTGCTGGGGTGGTGGCGGAGAACGAGGTCACCTGGTAAAGGAAGCACTAGCCCCTACGTCTTTGTCATGGCGCAAATAAAGACAAAAGCCTGCGAGTCCAAAGGAGATTCCAGGCTTTAGCGTAGACTATCTCGATCGTCTGGCGGGAGAAGAAGCCAACAATTTCATAGGATTGTGGGATGCAATAGGATCAGAGTCTGATGTAATGGGATTGAAATGCACCTCTTGTATTTTTGTATGTTGAAGCTTTGTCATTTTTGTAATGAGATCGAAATTGTAAATGCCTTCCAGTTCGAAATGATATTCGGAAATTTCTTTGTCGCTGAATTGTGTTGACTAATAATAATTGAATGAATCTTTATTCGAAATAATTATGTTGAGTAATCTAATTACTAAGCTGATTCCGCAAGCCAACACACTAAGGGGTAATTCTAGGCAATCTGATCTTCGATCATTTGGGAGTTCTTTAGTAAAATTTTGAAGTGCGAATAAATAATCGATCACGATCACTGATACTCAACCGATCATAATGAAGATTGCAATTGATCCTTAACACTTTATCCGCACATATACTTGTATCGGTCTTTTGAATGTACACCGTTGATTTGATATAAAGGTTCGATCGTTAGAGAATTTATGAACACCACTGCCCTCGCGTCGTTGTTTGGAGAGATAGCACTCGAATGGTTGTTTTCAGTTAGTACTTTAGAGGCTTTCCTTAGAAGCTTTTTGAAGTACAATATTTATTGGCGAAATTACATGTCCGTAATAATAAGATCTCCCTTTTTTTTTATTTCAAATCGATCCTAAATCCGTTCGTGCTAAAGAAATTTTTGTCGAGAATTGAGGAGATTCTTCCTTCCTTATCCAGATGGAACTATATTTCTTGGGACATAGGTCCACACTCCGTTTTCTAAGTTCATATGGCGATTCAAATCAGTTGATTCATTTGACATTTCAATAAGCATGTCAGTCCGATCTTAGGAATCGAGCGTGCTTGTACTGTTTTTGGATTCTCGTAGGAAGAACTAGTCCATCTTAGCAAATGGTCCCCTATTTTTCGGGAAGCGGAACGGTCGGCGCATTCATCACTGCGATCCTAACCGTCCGGGGTGTGTCATTTAATCTGTTGATTATATTCTTCCTCGTCTATAAATAGCTTCAAATTTACCGTCTACTTTCCTCGAATAAAATGGCCTCTACTATTTTCCCCATACAAGATTTTGTAGTTAGGATTCGTACCATATTTCCCGATCTTGGTGCCTTTGGTATAACTTCTCGCTTAGAGTATCGACAGGCAAAGTAAATAGCGCTTAGAGTATCGGCAGGCAACCTGCTTCTTTAGATTCATCCAATTCGAGGCTGGTTGGTTCTCTGATCTTGTGACGCTGTACCCTTCCATCCCATTGGTCACTCCCTTCAGGATTCCCCTTGATCCCGAGCAGCAGCTTCTTCATTGTATATCTTGAAGAGAAATGTGGCTTCGCTAGCTAGGAGGTATGGAGGAAATTTACGAAGACTTTGTGATCAACGGGTGAAAAACCTTAGGACCTCCGATCGAACGTTGCCCGACCATCTCAGATTGGTCACGGTAATATTTATTTGCGGATGAAGATCTTCGATTTGTTAGTAGTCCAGGGTATAAGTTTTTATTTTGCTTTTCTCTGCTCCGAGGCTCGATCGGAGACAAATTAGCGTGGTTCGTAGGATTTGTAGTAGGGTAGGAGTGAATGTACTATTCCTTTTGAGCTCGAATTTCATCATTGTATTCGAGAATTTATTTGTAATTTGTTCGAAGAATAAATAAAGATTTTGTTTCCAGCTTATTTTCGTTGCATGTTTCCTTGGCTTTGTTGTATGTTTTCTTGGCTTCGTTGGTCGAATAATACACAAAACGACTCGGGTGATCGTAACTGTCTTGTGTAATTAGCCTGAAGTTATTGAAAACATGACGTTCGAAAATAAATTCCTTTTGGCGATTGGATAA
Organism: Penstemon barbatus; assembly: GCA_003313485.2. NCBI lineage: Eukaryota > Viridiplantae > Streptophyta > Magnoliopsida > Lamiales > Plantaginaceae > Penstemon > Penstemon barbatus. The sequence continues at coordinate 50,506,026 of CM064880.1, forward strand.
CCTTCGAAATAGGTTGCAACTTTAAAGACTTGTATAATCCACTACCATCGACTTGCCAATCGTTTTGTCGATCATGGGGTCGACTCCCTTCGAAGTAGCTATCGAACGATAAGATTCTGTATCGGTTGATTGAGTAAAAAATCTGACAAACTTTTTCCTCGTTCATTTATATAGCTTTGATGCCTTAATTGGATAAATCACATAAATAATTGATAAATGAATGGATTGATAATTGGAAAGTAAATTCGTAACGAATGAACCAATAATTTATTGATCGATAAGAGTATAGAGCAATGATATTTCATCTTATCTTCGAGATTTTTTGATTTAATCTTTGATGTTCTTTTCGGAAATTCGATCTAAGGGGCATATCAATAGTTTTCACCCTTACTAGGTTTTTAATCGGTCATAGCAACACCTTTCACCTGAGGGTCGTAGTAACAGCTTTCACCCTTTCTATTTTAATCGGTCATAGCAACAGCTTTCACCCTTTTTGTTTTAATCGATCATAGCAACAGCTTTCACCTGAGGGTCATAGCAACATCTTTCATCCTTTTCGTTTTGATCGGTCATAGCAATAACTTTCACCCTTTTCGTTTTGATCGGTCATAGCAACAACTTTCACCTAAGGGTCGTAGCAACAACTTTCACCCTTTTTGTTTTAATCGGTCATAGCAACAACTTTCACCTGAGGGTCATAGCAACAACTTTCACCCTTTTTGTTTTAATCGGTCATAACAACAGCTTTCACCCGAGGGTCGTAGCAACATCTTTCACCTTTTTTTCGTTATCTCGAACTGAAGGGGCATAGCAATGGCTTTCACCCCTAGTCGATTTTCGAAGAGAGGCCGAATGCCCATTCCCAAGTTAATATATAGTTTATAGAGATACATAGAATAGATGAGAGAATTTCGACAATATAGATATTGATTCTTTTCAATAATTGAAGACACGATAGATTCCCATAGAGAATAAAGATCGATCGATAATCCGAGACCCAAATACATAATTTCCATTTCTCGCAATGCTTCTTGAGCTTGATTGCATTCCCTGTTCGGGGAAGAATTTCCCCATTTTCATAAGTAACTCTATTCGAGCCTTTCTTCATAATTTCGAACACAATATAAGGTCTACTGTAATTGAGTTGCAATTCTTCATTTATGTTTCGAAATCCGTATCTTACTCAAGATTAAGTCATCGACCCTAAAGGCTCGGATCCTGACCTTCTGGTCGTATATCTTTCTTTATACTAGTTCGAATCAGAATATCATCCCGGATACGGTCAGATGCATTTCTGGCTGTTGAGCCGTTCAAGATAGACTTATCGAGCTCCTCGTGGACTAAATTCTGCACTCCAGCTATGCGAGAAGACCCTCCTCGAACGTATGTATTTTTCCTCGTAGTAGGCATTTTTCGATCTAACACCCAAATAGAGCCCCACGGTGGGCGCCAATTGATCTTACACTGTTTCGTAGGGGACCAAGAAAGAAATAATATAGAACCAAAACGATATGATATGAGGAAAAGATCAATAATATATATATTCCGAATGTGAGTGTATAGAATACAGAATACAAAAGATAAGGGTCCTATCCGAGCATTATAAGATGCCGTACAAGTTAGAGGCTAAATACATATAAGAACGATGTCTAATCTCATTATCGCTATTGATCCGAGCGAGAAATTCGAGCTGGGGGTGCATGGAAAGGTGTGTGTGTTGTCATAAATGCTTGGGATATATATAGTTGATGCGGTGAGCTACCTAAACCATCCGCAGGGGAATATTCCTCGGCCCACAGGCTTGGGCCTGAGGTCGGCCCAACAGTGGTTTTCGACCAGGAGCTTTTAGTTTAATGATCGGATTGGGCTTGTCGTGCTTTGAGATCGATTTCATGTCTTTGAGGTCGGCATTAGTGGTCTTCCGTCTATTCTAACCCAGCATGGGTTCCGAAAAATAGAGAATCCTAAGTACCCCTCATCAATAGGTAAAAGTAGCCGGTCACAATTGGTGTTGATTTAGGGTGTAATTACCTTAACACCCTTGTACCTTTTTTGGGAATTCACCCATGACGAACAATTATACTCGTGAAGAAATAAACCTAAGAAATAAATGGATGTTTCTTTGGGAATTTCTTCTTTTTTGGGATTTCACCTATGACTCCCAAAACCTTCGAGATTTCAATTGCTATTTCAATTGAATGTTGGGATAGAATTTTAGGGTTCTTCATCAATTAAATCAAATTGATTAAATCTGCAAATTTATTGATGAAATCGAAAATTGAGCATGAAATTATATTCAATATCAAATTTCACACATATCTCGTCTTTAATTGGGTTAAAACGATCAACAAAGGAAAAACAAATAGCAGATTAATGTAACCGGGTCGCGCTGACCCGATTTACAGAGAAATCGGGTCAAAGACGACCCGACTGAAGGTTGGGGAAGACCCAACCTCGGCCCAACCACTCCCACGCGCGGCCAGTGCCGCGTGCCGCGCGTGAGGCCCACTCCGACAGCCGTTTTCCCGACGGCGCATGTGACTCTTTTCGTTGTCGCAGTATGCGGTTAGGCCGATGAGCACTTGCGGCCAAACCTTGATGGTAAATTTCATATTAGTATGCTGTGTGTGGTAGCCCACTGTGTGGTCAATGCCACTAATAAAAAAAAGGTTTTCAAGATTGAAGGATAGGCATACATTCGATTACTCACTGATATTAGTAAATTAATTTGTTCAATAAATGGATGTCGAAGTAAGTCATAAGCTCTATGGAAGGTGGTCTTTTGGGGGTGGGGGGGGGGGGGGGGAGGGGAGGGTAGGGGGAGGAATAATTCTTCAGTTTCCTTATATTGAGAAGCTCAGGTTTTGGTTGGCTCTTGACTTTCCATTTTTAAGTTTTGGTGATGAGGGGTAATTTGGATCCCCTACTCTCGCTAGCTCAATCTGGATCGAATAACACCAGTTCTCGTCCTAGAAATGCCGACCCGAGCCAGGGTTTGAAGTAAACTGTTCCGAGCCTATAAAGGGAATCCGAAGTCGAAGGTTACTATTGGGCCGAGCCCAGGCCCAAGCCAGCAGGCCTGAAAGGTACTCTTGCAAATGAGTCAGAAAGCCCATAAACTCGGCTATAAATACCCCTAGCATTTATGACGACACACACAACTTCCCAGGTGCTCTTCCTCCGAGGCTGCTGCTCGGAACTACTTAGGAAGTATTGTATAGGCTTTCATATGTGTATTTCACCCTCTAGCTTGTACGGCATCCAATAATGCTCGGATAGGACTCTCAATTCTTATAATTTGTACTCAATCATTCTGAATACGATACTATTGATCTTTAATCTCCACTTACATACATTAGCACAACATTTTACACCACCCATATCGAACAAACGAAATCATGTAAGATCAATTGGCGCCCACCGTGGGGCCTTATTCGAGTATTAGATCGAAATATGCTTACTAAGAGGAGAAATACATATATTAGCGGAGAGCCTCACTAACCAGAAACTCCGCCATTTACTTTCCAGGGTGATCCTCCGACCAGCGGAGCATTCGTCAATTTAAGATCGAAGATAAGACCTACAGGGCGAATTCCAGACTTTTAAATCGATTGTTCTATTATGTGATTGTTCACTTCATTTATTCCTACGTTGGATTTATTTTCCACAAATAATCAATTCTCTACTCATAAGTGAATAAGAAGTTTCTCAACTAACTAACACAGAATTAAAACAATCAGCTCGATCAGTTAATGACAAAAGGTTGCGGGAATCAATGGAGTTACAACTTATTAATCTTCGGAATTTATTTTTCCGATCATCATATTTAGTAATCTAAGAATAAATTATTTCTTGATCAATCGCATAATTTGTTCAGATTATTTATCATCTGATGCTTTTTTCGATCGGTTGGGATAAGTATATTTTCTTTCCTTTGCTCGATGACAATTTCTAGTATATCTTGCAATTGAATGTTAGTATAGGGGCAACAAGTTTTATAGATCCTTGGGGTCGAAACCGAGGATGCGCAATCGTTCGATCGCTAAAAGAAAGTTATGGTTCCGAAAGGAAGGTATAAATAACTTCGTAATAAATACAAGTTCCAACAAGTCTCGCTCATATTCGATCGAAGAAATAGAAAAGACATAAAAGAAGAAAACAATGAAATTCGACCAGATAACAAAAGTTTTATTATTGGTATTCTTCAAACAAGTTACAAGTGATGCCTCGGATATAATATTAAATCTCGAGCTCAAGAGATACAGTACAATCACTCCTACCCTACTACAAATTCTACGAGTAAGGCTACCTTGTTATGTATTCGGTCATGATTCCCTTTAGGTCGCTCCAGATGCAGAACTCAGCAGAGATTCTTCGTGGCCATCACTCGCCACGTGTCGCACATCCGTCTTCGTACGGGATAAAAGCCGGATCGGAGCTCCTCTCCAGGGTTTCAGACCGATCTTAGGTCTTCATCTGTAAATAATGATTGAAATACTCAATCATTATCTACAGGTTAATCCGAACCGGTGCAACGAAGGGTTATCTCAACGGAGGCGCCCAAGCGAGCTCGAGGGAACTATACTTCAAGAAAGCCCTCGAGGAAGCTGGTGCTCCAGATTTAAAGAACTCTTCTGAGATTAACCAGCTGCCCGATCAGATGCTACGCCAGAAAACCGGAATTCTGACACGCACCAGATAAGGTATATCTAGGAAAACAGGTTGCCTGCCGGTATTCTAGGCGCAATTTCTTTTGCCTGTCGATATTCTAAGCGAAAAAGCTTATACCAAAGGAACTAAGATCGGAAAACAGGGTTCGAATCCTAATCTCAAACTCCTTTATCATGGAGATAATATGAGTCAAATCTAAAACTCGATCCATGGGGATCGGAGGAAGCATAAAGGGAGAAGTGAGGAATGTCGTATAAATAAGTGGACCTATTTATAGCGATGAAGGGTTTTGAACTAACGGCCCAGATAACAGATCGCGAACGGTTAGGATGTACATAATAAATGAACTGACCGATACTTTTCCCGAGAAATAGGGTCCTGTTTGATTAAGAGAACGTACGGTCTGACAATGCGCAAAGAGGGGATCATTCGGAAAAGTCCGTTTGAACAGAATTTTTACTTATTATCCTATTCAAAGGATAGCACAGGGATCGGGAACACTTGTCCAAAGTTCTACTCTTGTGCACGTGATATTCTAAATATGAAACCGTTATCTTTACGACCAACTAATGATGTTCGGGTTAAAGAAGCTGTGATCGGTCTACTCGAACTAAACTCTCAAACTGAATAATTCGGCAACTTTGGAAATTCGGCAATAGCAAGGATCAGTTGCAACGAGTTCTTTATTAATTTTAAGTCTGCCGAAATGTTTGTTTGTTACTCACTCAAGAAAGCGTTGTTCGGTTATTTCCTTATTAATCTTAGGTATTCGAGATTGGGTTATTGAAAATAAGAATTTATCTGATTATGCTTTACTTTATCAACAAGGGTAAGAGAAAAGGCATTTATGAATATTATTGCAAGATACAAGAGTTCGAAGGAAAATATGGGAGATACATTTCGAGCATAGCACAAGCTAACATGTTACATAAAGAACCCCCTTTACTTTCTACAATCCTACGGAATTTTCGGTCTCCTCTCCTATCGTTATTTCGGAGTAACTTAGCTCCGAGCATGGAATCTCCTTTGGACCCACAGGCTTTTAACTTTATTTACAACCTTCCGAAGACAAAGGGGCGAACGCACGGTTTGTCGGGTAACTGTATTCTTCGTTGTTCTCTTCCCAGTCTGTCTTCCTAAATGCATTGTAGCAACAGGTCCCTAGTCGAAGACCTGCGCGATAACATGTGAACTCCATGGGTCTGGCTTATTGGCCTTCCAGATGGAAATGGTATTTGCCTGTCGATATTCTAAGTGAGGTCGGGGTGGATTTCTTCCGCTCGAAGATTGTTCCGCTTAAAGATTGTTCGAAGTCTGAGCTAAAATAGTTGAATTAATTGAATAATGATCCTGATCACCATGATCGGACGATTAAAGTGCCAGTACAATGAATGAGATAATTTCAAAGATACAACAGCCTTTTATAGCGAAAATTGAAAGGAATCCAACGGCGGACAATCCGCGAAGCAAATGGATGAGATTTGTCGTCCGTTGCAATTCCTGACAAATGAGGAACCGTTTGGAAAAAATCAAGCTTACCAAAATTTGGAACATATACACAACATCAAAGAACAAAGGGCATTAGGTCAAAACAAAGCAAGAACCTCACAAAGAATATCCTTATCAAGACAAAAAGGATTATCTATTAAGTTCTAGGGCTATTTACTATTTGCTATCTCGCTATGTTTCATCTATTCTCACGATTACAGAAGACTATTATTTCGTCAAAAGTTTATTTCGAACAGAGTATTCTATTCAGTGAAAGTTCGTTTCGCCAAAATTCCTATTTGTTCGTCATATTCTGATATTCTCGATCTCTGTTCATTTATTATCAATCTCTATTTATCTCCATCTACTATTAAAAAGGGTGAAAGCCGTTGCTACGCCCCTTAGATCAAAAATTATTAAATGGGTGAAAGCTGTTGCTATGACCCTCAGGCTAAAAATGCTCTGAAACGACTAAGGGTGAAAGCCGTTGCTACGCCCCTTAGATCGAAAATTATTAAATGGGTGAAAGTTGTTGCTATGACCCTCGGGCTAAAAATGCTCTTAAACGACTAAGGGTGAAAGCCGTTGCTACGCCCCTTAGATCGAAAATTATTAAATGGGTGAAAGTTGTTGCTATGACCCTCGGGCTAAAAATGCTCTGAAACGACTAAGGGTGAAAGCCGTTGCTACGCCCCTTAGATCGAAAATTATTAAATGGGTGAAAGATGTTGCTATGACCCTCGGGCTAAAAATGCTCTGAAACGACTAAGGGTGAAAGCCGTTGCTACGCCCCTTAGATCGAAATTATCCTGTGGGTGAAAGTTGTTGCTATGACCCTAGGGCTAAAAATTCTCTAAAACGACTAAGGGTGAAAGCCGTTGCTACTCCCCTTAGATCGAAATTATTATTCAAGATCGATCAAAATTCTATCGTAATATTTCTCCACGGTTATTTATTCAACTAAGGGTGAAAGCTTTTGCTATGCCCCTTAGGTCTAAAGTATATTCAAGATCGATCTAAGCTCTATCGTACTATTCCTCCACGATTATTTATTCGACTAAGGGTGAAAGCTTTTGCTATGCCCCTTAGGTCTAAAGTTTATGCGAGATCGATCTAAGTTCTATCATAATATTTCTCCACGATTATTTATATCTTACGAAAGGATCAAATATTACAGAAATGAAAATTCAAATCTATTATGGCTCTCAAATTATCTCACAAAAGTTACGAGTTACAGAGGTCGAAATTAAAAAGTATCGACAACGATATAGAAGAAAATTTTTCATTCATAAAATCTTTAGTACATTTATGAGTTTTTCTTTTCTACGAATACAAAAGTGAAGTTCGAATTCAAAAGAGAAAAAGGATTACATTTATCATGTCCTACTACAGGTACTATAAAAGAGTTGAAAGTCTTCGAATTTCAAAAAGGAACGAAGGAGAACAGGATCGGAGCATGCCCCAGGACTCTTAACCGATCTTAGGTCTTCATCAGTAAGTAGTGACGGCTATACCAATGCTTTAAGATCCGCTGATGAAGGACCGGCGCGCGAGAGAAATCTCGGTCGATTTCCGTGCGCACTAACCCTGATCGGAATACTGTGAACCAGCTTCGGAAGCATCTTAAAGAGGTGGAGATCAAAACCTTAAAGATCCTTCCACAAGTTGACCCACTATTCGACTGGGTGGAGCGACATGATACAGGATTTTGGACCAGCCCCAAATGGATGGAATCAGAGAGAGCTGGTCGCCTGCCGGTACCCCAGTCGCAATTCTTCTCGCCTGTCGATAACCTAGTCGAAATAAGTCGCCATGGGAGGCAGCCAAAGTAATAAAGAAAGATAGTTCGAACTCGAACCTCGAACCGTGTTATTGGAGATAGGAAGCGAAGCACAATGGTCAAAGGAAGTAAAAGTTCAATCATACAGTCGATCAAAACAAATTACAGAAATGTAAAAATATGAAGGTAACTACGGACCTATATATAGTAAAAGGAAAGGGCGATCAACGACTCAGATTTTATTAGAACTAACGGCGGAGATACAAGCAATAAATACGCCGGCCGTTTCGTTTACCAAGAACTAAGGAACCGTTTGGGTGAATGAGGAAAATGTCAATATTAATCCTGCTCGGATTTATCACAATCTCAATTCAGGTCGTCGAAGAAAGTTTTTAAAAGAAAACATCATCAGTAACAATCCTAAGAGTGACCAAGGTCGATAAAGTACTGTATCTAAGAACGGTCGCAAAAGATTAACCAGTAGACTATGATTTCCGAAGTTTGATATGTCAAGCAATTACAAATTACAAACATATCAACGCTTATCACATATCAAGCCAATCTTCTAATACTAGTACATTTTACAATACTACAAATATCGACAAAAACTAATCTCTACATCCGAGCGTGAGAAGATCTTCATGACCAGGCAATCCTATGAAATTTTCGGCGGACGATAATGTCCTTACTCAAAAACAAGGAGCCTGTCAAGCCAACAGCCTTTTATCTTTATTTATGATCCTTCAAAGAGGAGAGGGGTAATGCATCTTTTTCTAGGTGTAACGTTAATACTTTATTGAGGACCTCGATCCTCGAAGCACCACCCCTAACATCTTCGAGGAAGAACCAAACAAACCACCGCCCTTGAAAAACTTGATGCTTGAGCCTCCCCTAAACCACAGAAGGTCGTGGAGGCTACCTGGGTCGTGGGTGGTCAGCAATAAGGCTTATTGGCCCCGAAGGTCGGGATAGCGTTCGCCTGCAGGTATCCTAGTCGTAGTTGAAGTACTGATCAGCCTACAATCTGCAAAATAGGTCCTAACTCGAAATTCAAAATGTTGAGCCATGCAACAAGATCTTTTAATCAGCATGGTCGAAGGAATCTTCTTTCAAAATTTTTTTTATAAGAGTACAACATGAAAGACCCCATTTATAGGTGCTATTTTCAAAAATCCAACGGTTAGCAGAAAACAAAAGGAACGATCAAGATCAAAAGACTGTTACGCTTCCCGAAAATTTGTGCGGGAAAAGAAAATCATCTGATTTCGCAAATAAGCGAAATTATTATACCAGGTTCGAAGATCAAGAATTCTGACGGTCGAGATCACAAGTTCGAACGAAGAATGCAGACTGAAGTACGAATAAAAAGGAACACATCAAATTATACAAGAGCATGCAATCCGAGAGATAAATAAATTATTACAAGCCACAGAGGATGAAAATCTCAGGAATTATTCATGATTACACAGAAATAAAACAGTATAGCCGTTCAGCAAGTCTAGAAAAATAAAAGACAACATCTAGAGAAGCTTATTGTCGGAGAAGATCTTCCGAAGCTCAGCATTACGAGCCTCATATCCCACTTCATATCCACGGTCGTAAGCCTCCTTTTCACGGCGCTCGAAATCTTGTTTCTCCTGCTCGTGAAGACTCTTCAGTTTCTCGAGCTCCTCATTCATTTTCTTCTGGATTTCTTCTCCCTGATCTTTAGCGGCCTTCTCTCTCTCTAAAGCAAGCTTCTCCTCGAAGACACGGTCGAATTTGGTTTTCTTCTTCTCCAGCTCGAGGGAGATAGCAGCATGTCGATTTGTTTCCCGCTCAGCAAGCGTTTTGAGTTCGAGGAAATCTTGTCCGGCCTATTAAAGATTCAGATAAGTAAAAAAAAAGAGAGAGAGAGAGAGAGAGATTATAACACCTGGAACAGAAAGTCCGACCCAGATTGGAACAACTCTTCTACATTTCTCTCCTTGGACATGTCGGTTTCAGAAGAAGTAAGGTCAACCCGCAACAGACTGTCTATGGGATCAGCCTTAGAAAGGGACCCGTCTTTCGACTCCTTGGGCGGGGAAGGAGTAACTTTCGGAGGAGCGGAATCAACGCGGGGTTCGGAAAGATTATCAGCCTTAGAAGTAAGGTCAACCCACAACAGACTATCTATGGGATCAGCCTTAGAAAGGGACCCGTCTTTCGACTCCTTGGGCGGGGAAGGAGTAACTTTCCGAGGAGCGAAATCAACGCGGGGTTCGGAAAGATTATCAATTCTTAAGGATTCAGCAGAAGCTTCTACACCAATCTCCAACTTAGGTTTTTTGCTAAAACCTCCTGTGGGGGGGGGGGGGGGGGACGGCTGAAGAATCATCAGAGGATGGCTTGTTACCAATAACAAGCTTCTGCAAAGCCTCGATGGGAGTGACCCCGTCGGAATAAGGCCTTTTGTTCGAAGAAGGAACGGGACTTTTCTGCCTAACAGGATCTTCACTCGAAGAATTGACAATTTTCGGGGAGGAGCCCCCGAGCTCAGCCTCAAGCTCTTCATCCAAGATGGACTTGTTGGAGTTGCCCTTAGTTTGCTTCGATGAAGCGCCTTTCTCTTTCTTATCTTCCCCTCCTTTATGAGCTTTTGGAGAAGACACAGAGGTTTTAGAAGAGGATTTGGGGGGTTTGGCCTCCTTGGCAGGCTTTTGCTCTTTGGACGAACTTTTATTCTTCAAACCACCCAATAGCAGTTTGGGGTCGATAGCCTTGCCTAGTATATTTTCCATGATAAACGGGGAGCGAATTAAGAAATTTGAAGAATGCAAAATATAGAGGAAGAGCTCCGATCTCTGTAAACAAAGATGTCGTGTAAATAATTTGAAGAGATCCTCATATTTATAGGCTCTACGCCCTATGTTTATGCTAGTGGAATCAACGCGACTTTCAAGAAAGATTCCATTTGGAATAAATAAATTTCGAGCATAGAGTGCGAAAAGATAGCGAACTTTGAAATGCAAGATGATGTCAGAATTCGTAAAATAAGAATTTACAAGTCATGTGAATCAGATCGTAAAGGAAACAAATCCGATTACAAAAAACGAATTTACATGCATATATACACTCGAGTCCTAACTACAAGACTATGAATCGTCCCTCCCAGCACGCTTAAACCCAACGTTCGGACCACCGCCACCTTCATCGCCGCTGCCTGATGGAACGGTATATTTTGAGGATCGATCATCTCCTTCATCCGATCCGCCCTCTATGTTGACATTTTCATTCTCCCCTGAGGCAGAAGGATGATCGTCGTCGGAGCGCTCGAGCAAATCTGGGTTAGGCATCGGAACGCCAAACTCCTCAACTAAGGGGGCAAAACGATGACTTTGCCAGTTCACAGTTCCTTGGGGCAATGATGAAGCTTTATAGTCTTTTCCTTCGGCATTTTTGAAAGGATTCATATACAGGAGGTATTCTTCCATTGTATCCGCGATCCTATCGGCCGAAATCAATTGTTGAACCCTCTTATAAAAGATAGTTTGAAGGATTCCGCCAATCCTCATCCGAACTAAAGGGTCGAAAACAGGGGAACCAAAGAATTTTCGTATGGCAGGGATTTCCGCCTCTTCTGCCCCTTGAGAATAGGCGCGAGCTGAATCTTGCTTGGTTTGCTCAAGTTCGATCTTAATTCTCTTAAGTTAATCTTCGAGTGCGCTCTTTTCTGTGACTACAGATAACAATTCTTCCTCCACAGAGGAGGAACGTTTCATACTTGCATTCTCCAGCTCTTTCTTCACTTGAGACAATTCTCGTTGACTCTCTGCCAGTTGAGATCGAAGGGTTTGATTATCAACGAAAATTTGTGCATACGCATCGTGAGCATCCTGCGATTCCTGCTCTAGCAATGCTAAGCGATAGGTCTGAAGAGCGAACAAATCCCCGACCTATGAAAAATTGCGGTTATCAGTAAATGTTAAAGACTCTAAAGAAAGAAGAGACAGTCAAGAGACAAATTCTTACCTCATGATACGTTCGAGAGAAATCACTCAGAACCTCAAAATTACCCTTGACGGTTTGAAGTAGCATATCCCGCTTAAACCGACTAGCCATATAAATTCTAGTGGCTTTGTCGAATTCGTTCTCGCCACCTGAGTCCAAATCGGTTTGAATAGTCCCGTCTTCGGGGTATCCAGCAGCCCTGCTACCGCGGAAATGTTCGTCCATGAAATCTGTCACGTCAGGCTCCGACCTACCCTCTCGACATGGAACCGAGTTAGAGCTCACACCAAAGGGTTTTACCCTCCTTGAGGGTCCCGGATGATCGGCATTCCTCTTTCGACTCAGGAGCTTCTCATACTCCTGAACACCCAGAATCCGGTTCCAAGAATGTTGACTATAACCAACGGACGAAAGAGCAGAAGTATCAGGGGAAAACAGAGTTCGAAGAGGTCCAGCAGTGGCAGAATTCAAGAAACTCATAGTACCAAGCCCTCTCAGATCGGGAATTGTAACTGTTATATCAACTGAATTTCCGCCTAAATTACTTGTATTCGCTCTTCTTTCGGAAGTATATGGTAACGGATCGAAGTAGAATGGCGTATCTCCAACCGAGCCGGCAGCGGACAGTCGAAACTTCTCAATAACTCGACCTGGAAAGGAAACACAAGGTATACATGAGTTTAAACAAGAAGAATTAATATGTCACACCTCGAAATAGGAAGAAACTAAAAACATACCCAAAGAAAGAGGGGCGAGAGGCGGAGCAGCAGAAGCTGGCAAGTCACCGAACTGCGGAAGGGATCCTTCGAAGGATTGATTGGATAAAGGATAAGAGTATTTAATCGTTGGGGCAGGATAGTCACAGTGGCTCAACCCAGCCAACCGCAAAACACCTTCCTGAACTAGGAGCATGATTTGGTAAGGATTGGACCGTAACTGCTCGAGAAATTCATCGGAGAGACGGTGGTTGAGTTTCTCTTTAATCCTGCGACGACCATATGACCAAGAGTTTACACCGTCCCATCGATATGGTCTCGTTTTCGAGCTACCTTCTGATATCGGAACATCAGGGCCTTTCACAAAAAAGAACCTCCTCTTCCAACCTTTACTCTTTTCCGTTGTTATATTCGTAAGAAAAGGCCTCTTCGACCGCTGGCGGATGGACACAAACCCCACATTTGAACCCTTGCACAGGTCCATTCGGAATATTTGCCAAAAATTACTAAAAGAGGCCTCTCCCCCCTTGGCCTCCATAAGAGCGCTGAACGCTACAATATAAGCAACAGAATGCGGGAGAAGCTTAGCGGGGGAAAGCGAAAAGAAAGTTAAGATGTTTCGAATAAGAGGAATGGACGGAATACGCAAGCCACAAGAAAATTGATTCTCGTAGAAGGCTTGACAGCCAGCTGGAGGCTAGGTAGCACGCTCCGTGTAAGAGGGAATGATGATCGTAAACCCCTTACGAAGAAATTTCCCAAACTCCACCTCGAGATAAACGCGGTCCTTTTTGGAAAAATAACAGGAAGTTTGATCGGCGGGAAGTTCTAACCTGTTCGAGATAGCGGTGTCAGAAGGGAGCGTATGCTTAAAAATCCTGACGAAGGCTCCCTCGCCAATGCTGAGCTTCTCGACCACATTTTTCTCTAGATCTTCGGTCGGGTCAACATCTTCGTCTTCTTGATGAAATTCGCCTTCTTCGTAACCGTCGACAAACTTTAGCAAAGGATCGGACTCTTGGTTCTCTCCGACCTTATTCTTGCCTCTTGAATTTCTAGAACTTGACATTATGGATTGCGAAACAAATATACTAAAGAAAGTGCTTCTTCGACTCGAATGCTCCGAGGTCAAGAAAGTGCGTGATTTGTAAGTAATTTTTCAACGAGTCAACATATATATGCAGGGTTAAAAAGGTAAAATCGTAAACAGGTCCCCGAGTAACCGCCACGGTTGAACTTACTCTGGGTAAAAATTTTAAAGTTATTTTTCTGAGAATTGCATTCTTGACCCTTCACTTTCCAATATTTGGGGTACGTCCCTTGGAAATTGTCCCTTTGGTATTCCACTGATCCTTTTAGGTTGCGGTCGGAAAATTAAGAAAGCATTCGCTAAGGAATTGAATGAAGCATCGCAATAATTTACAATAAGGAACGTTCCGATTTAGAGGTCCTACGCAAGCGATGGACGACAAGATTATCATCTCGACACGCCAATATATTGTTTCTTATATATGCACTCTTTTTCCCTAGCTCGGTTTTTATCCCGATGGGTTTTTCCGAGTTAGGTTTTTAATGAGGCATATCCAAAAACATATCCTGAACGGCTCATCACATCCCAGCGTGCAACATAGCTTATACTTCTTCGAGCGCAAGCTCCACTTTACGCTCGAGAAGTGGGGGAGTATTGATGAGGGGTAATTTGGATCCCCTACTCTCTCTAGCTCAATTTGGATCGAATAACACCAGTTCTCGTCCCAGAAATGCCGACCCGAGCCAGGGTTTGAAGTAAACTGTTCCGAGCCTATAAAGGGAATCCGAAGTCGAAGGTTACTATTGGGCCGAGCCCAGGCCCTAGCCAGCAGGCCTGAAAGGTACTCTTGCAAATGAGTCAGAAAGCCCATAAACTCGGCTATAAATACCCCTAGCATTTATGACGACACACACAACTTCCCAGGTGCTCTTCCTCCGAGGCTGCTGCTCGGAACTACTTAGGAAGTATTGTATAGGCTTTCATATGTGTATTTCACCCTCTAGCTTGTACGGCATCCAATAATGCTCGGATAGGACTCTCAATTCTTATAATTTGTACTCAATCATTCTGAATACGATACTATTGATCTTTAATCTCCACTTACATACATTAGCACAGCATTTTACACCACCCATATCGAACAAACGAAATCGCGTAAGATCATTTAGCTTGCATTTTGTAAATTAAGAAGCCAATTGTTTCTGCATACCATCACATACAAGAATTAAAATTTGAAGAAAGCTACATGAATTATTACTCTATTTCATACTTGGAGTTTATTAAATTTGTTAATCCAACATTTTAATATTTTCAGGAAAGAAGATGGATTTGAAAGATGAAGATTACGTTTCTTTGAATGAGTGGAATTCAGAGAGTGATAATTTGAAATTCGTAGCAAGTTACTGAAAAAGCTGAAATTTATGATACAGGAGTGCTCTTGAGCTAGGAGTTCGAAGCTTTCTCTTAGAAAGGGATGAATTGATAGAAGTCAAGAGTCTTCAATTCTTAGCAGATATGAAACTCTTAATCAATTTTAAGAAGTAATGAAACCTGGAATAAGTTATAGAAATGGGTAAGAAGAAGATCTGTATAAATGAAGTTATAGAAATGGGTAATATAAAGACTAAAAAATGGGTAAGAAGACAACTAAAAAATAAGAAGAAGAAGACTAAAATATGTGAAGAAGAAAATGTATAAATGAAGGGGCATTAAAGATAATTTGTAAAAAATAATACAACCTGTATAGCAAGTTCAAGGTGGGACTTTTGTCATTATATTAATGGTGAACTCTCAAGAGTTTTCCCAAGCTTGAACTCTTATTAGCCAACTCCTACTTAGTTTTTGGAAGAATCCCGCCGAGGTTATGGAATTTGCCTTTTTTTTTTAGCCACCACATGCATATCTATTAATTCCACTGAGGAAATGTAGAAGCAAATTTGGGATTTTAAACAATCTTTGAGGCTACTTAATTAGGAGGGAAAAACACTTTTCATACCGAACTTTTATCAGCTCTACACTTTTCATACAAAGCTTTTACATTTCACACCATAATTTTAGAACATTGGATACTTTTGCATTTTCGTTAAAAAATTGAGGGAATAAAGCGCGTGTGCAAAACGTGCACACGCGCCCATTAACTTCAGAAACGAGGAAAAACACTTTTCATACCAAACTTTTATCAACTCGACACTTTTCATACCAAGCTTTTTCAAAAAATACATTTCATATGGTTTGGGTTAAGTCCACTCACATGACTTTCTTTGATTTTTGTTGTATACTTGAATGGAGGAATTTTTGTTGTTGTATTAGAGTTCACCACATGGTTTGGACTAAGTTCACTTTCATAGCTTGGGTTTAACTCAACCTCAAAAGCTAGCATGTAAGGTGAGGGTTGCCCAAGAAATTATAAAGTGGACTTAACTATGATTTTCAACCAATGTGGGATACTTAGTCTCCAAATATTGTATGGTTCGTAGATGAAAATAGAAAGGAAATTAATGGAGATTTGGTAAAAAGAAAGATTGTTGGTCCCAAGTGATCAAATGAGGTCTAGATGGAGGAGGGGTTGAATAGACCTCTGTAAACTTTCAAAAATTTCTCTAACTTTTTGGTAAAAAGAAAGATTGTTGGTCCCAAGTGATCAAATGAGGTCTAGACGGAGGAGGGGTTGAAAAGACCTCTGTAAACTTTCAAAAATTTCTCTAACTTTCTTATCAGCAGAGTAAGTTGATCAAGGGTTCGTGAGACTACTTCAGTGATTGCTCACTTAGCTTAATCAGTAGAGTTGACCACTCGCCTGATTTTACTTATCTGATTCAAATATGATCAGAGTTTGAAATACTTGCAGCGGATATTACAAGTATTTTTTAACAAGTTGTTTCCTTAATCAAAAGATTTTATCCCCAGTTTTAACCTCCTTTAAAAATACTCTTGTTCAGTTTGTATGTTTGATGTCTTTTGAAATAATTAAAAATGCAACAAAAACACATAATTTTTATAGTGGTTATATAGACACGGATGTCTTTTAGTCCACTCTTCCAAGTCACTTAGATCTTAGGTTATACTATAATCACACAGTTTACAGTATACAACAGTCTCTGAAGCTATATCACTCATTTAGACAGATCTACACTTCTCACTGATAGGATAGTGCCCAGCAAGCCAGTTCAGTTAGCTTGTAATAGGCATATTCTCTATAAGACAATCTTTGATTTTATAATAATACGCACGTTTATTTATATGGGTATAAGGATAAACAATGGCCAACTTCATCTCTCGCGAATACATTTAAGCGATTGGATGAAATCCTTAGATCACATTTGACTATGGGACGATTCACTTCAGTATTGAGTGCAATCATGAAACAGTCTCTAAGGTCGTAATCTTAAAACTGTTCCAAGTCATAGATTCCGAACGAGACGGGGTATCGTATGAATCGCCAAGACTTGTACGAGTATGCATGATTCACATGGAGTGAATTTGTAGCGTTTCATGAACAAGGTATTTGAGGCCAGTGCATATGAGTAGGTGGTTCAATGGAGGATGAACGCATCGAACGACCCGAACAGAGAAACCCATTGTGGAAGCGCATGACGCATATCGGTGATGGGATGTTTCTCAAGGATTATAATAGTGTACGATTTAGTCCTTTGACTTGAGGTGCTAGGGCGAATTCGGTGCATGATTGTGCGTACTTAGATCTAGGTATAGGTCACTTAGCCTGATCATAACATGCCTAGGTTGGGTGCGTATAGTTATGTACGCGAGTGGTTAGTACCAATATGGAATCTATTGACTCATCGTAATGGATGAGAGAATTTCCTATACGATTCTTAGATAATATATTCGAGTAATCTACGGCCGTAGTCGGTGACACTGGAATATTATCCCGAATTAGAAAGAATAGTTATCGAGACAAATTTAGAGGTGCCGATCAATTCACACACCCTAAGTCTTGATCGGGAATATTAGTCGATAGAAGGACCGTATGTACATGTCAATTATAAGAGACGAGGTTCACAAATATCAATTCACCTAAAGTTGGGCTTCATGGGCTTGTGGCTAGACATTGACCATGAAGTGTGGGTACTCCTGAGTTAATAGAGGAATTGATTCTAGGAGTGGTCAATTAAATGTTATTTAATTGACCGGAGCAATTTATTGTTCATAAATTAAATCACGAGGATTTCGTGGGCCTGCTGCCAATTGATGGTGAACTCAGAGGGTCACACACAATACAATTGGACGGTGACTGTTATGAAAGGATATAAAAGGAATTAATTGATTTAAATGTAATTAAATCAATTAAATGAATTAAAGTGTTAATTCAAGTGGGAGATTAATTAATTAGTTGATTTAATTAAATTTCTAATTAATTAATTAGAGGAAATATTAATTTATTAATTAATATGGACTAGGTGTTTAATTAAGGTTGTTAATTAAAAGAAGGCTTGCAAGACATGGGCCTTTAATTAAAAGCCCCTAAGAAGTCTTGCAAACCTAGGTCAAGTAGGAGGCTCATAAATAGGGTTCTTCATGAGCTCAAAAAGCTAACACCCTAGCACAGAAAACCCTAGCCTCCTCTGCACCTAGCCGCCGCCCCTTCCCTGCGCCGCCACCTGCTAGCCGCCGCCAACTTCTGGCCGTGAGCTTTCTAGTGTCGCCGTGAGTTCTCTCCTTGTTCCCTCGTGCTGGATCTTGCCCTGCCAAGTTGATCTGTACAGTCCTGCATTAACAAACCTCTTAGATCCAGTTGGTGTGGACTAAACTCTGTAGGTGAGACATTTGGATCACTCCCGTGAACCAGAATCAGAATCAGAGTTGGAGGTTGCCACCACCTTGTCTGTGGTGAGGTAAAAATCGAAACTCCCTTTGTTTTATACATTATGTGTTTTGATTCATGCTTTTCGTATACATAAAAAGGAGATCTAATATATGGGACCTTGGGTGCTTCGAAAATTTTTAAAATTCCGCACTCTATGTTGTTCTGACAATCGAGGCAACCCAACAGTGATATCAGAGCCAACTCCATACTTATTATACGAAAAGGCATGAACATAATGTGTGTTCACCGTATATGTTTAATTATGTGTATGAGAACGCGTGATAATTATGTTCTGCAAGTTGATTCTTATTTGTTATGACTAGATCTATGATTGGGTAAAACTGCTTTTGAAGATCTGTGGCGAATCTATAGTTTTTGAAAACTTCAGGACTTTTGATGCAAAAATCGAAATTAGGGTTTTAAAAGGGCTGAAAATTCAAAATTTAATAATCTGGAAATTTCAAAAATTCTGGACAGTTTTGCAAATCTGGTCGCACGGCTTTTTGGGGTCGTTTTGTAATTTCCAAAAGTTTGGGGACTGTTTTGCAATTACCGAAACTTCAAGGGTCTGTTTGAAAAATAAAAAATTTTCAGAATTCAAAATTTTTTTTTTTCTGGTCTGCTGCCCGAATCTGTTTTGGGGTGTTTTTGTAACTTTTTAAAAGTTTTGGGGTCAAGTGCAATTTTCGAAAGTTGAGGGGCCAAAAATGCAATTTTCAAAATTTGAAAAACAGAATCTGATTTTGAGCAGAAAATTTATTTTTGTTTACCCGAAAATTTATTGTCATAATTAGTAGTGACTAAAAAGTAAGAATCATAGGAAGTTAGTTTTAAAAGGTTGTTTTAAAATTAAGAAAGAAATAGGTAAAAGTTGTTTGCATGTTTCTTGCTCTATGTGAACTGTTTACGTGATTTTTGATCGCGCCGAGCCTTGACCTTAGGTAGATGTGATTGGTTTAATTTAATGTTTGGTTTTTATTGGGCCTGCGAGCCTGTTATATTTTTGGGCCACTTTGAGCCTTTGTAATAGAATAGGGCTTTACTGCTTTCCTAGTCTAGGATGAAGGCCCGTTTACAAGCAAGGTGGGAGCCCAAGAAGATATGAAGGCCATGTATGCATGGTACATTGTGTGATAGCATAGGCCTGTTTGCAAACCCTTTAGATTGACCAATAAGGCCAACATCATTGGCTCGATGATGACCTGCATAGGAGGCTCCCGATCGAAAATATATTGTGGTAGTATGCATGCTAGGCTTGTATGGCTATTATTTATTTGTCGATTTATATTTAGCTTGTATGAGATGCGCGCTAGAATCTAGATCGTAATAAAAGATAAAGCATGATATACACGGTGAGATCTCGAGGAGAGTTAGTATAACTTTCAAACCCGAAATTCCCCTCTCGAATTTAATATTAAGTCTATTGGGTACATTTAAAATGAAGTTTTAAAGATTCAAGCCTTCCATCAATAGGAACTAGTGTATGTTGTCTATTTATTGACAGAGGTGATCCAGAGTCTGGCACCCGAGTCAAAGAAAGGGACAATACACGAAATTCCTTGACTCCTGTTTTTTAACCAAAACTCGACAAGGGTGAGGACTGGTCGGGATGTGAAGATCGACCGATAACTAGTTACAGAGAATTCACGATCGGGCCCGTTGCTCATCATGATTGATGGGTTTTACTTAACGATTAGTAACATTTATGATGTAGCAGTGCTAGATAAATGTGAAAACCGAGGCAAAAAATAGCTTGAAGGTTGTGAGGTGCCACAATTGGTAGAAGTATACCTACCTGGAGAATTAATTGTATGGCCACGATTTGTAGGTGCAATTAATTGCTGCTGGGACGTCAAGACCTACTAGGAATTAAATTTCCCGAGCAATCAAAGGGGTGATTGTTTCGACAAAATAGTGGGAGAACTTTTTCGAAAACAAGACCAAAATTCAATAATTATAAGTATTAGGCATCAATTAGCTAAACATTGTCTTCTTTCCATTTGTAGATATTAAGTACAATGTCTAAGAATCCATTATCTGTTATCCTCGACGCAAACAAGTTGAATGGCTCAAACTTTGTCGACTGGCTAAGAAATCTTTGAATTGTCCTCGACTCCGAGCGACGAAGCTATGTGCTCGACACACCTATGCCTGCTGCACCCGCAGCAGGAGCTACTGAGGAACAACGAACCGCCCATGCTAGAAGGGTTGATGATGATCTTCAGCTTCGCTGCCTCATTCTAGCCTCGATGTCGAATGAACTGCAGAAACAGCATGCTGAAATACCGCTTGCTAGAGATATACTTCTCCACCTCCAGCAGATGTTTGGAGAGAGGTCTCGCACCGAAAGGTTCGCGACCACTAAGGAGCTGTTTTATCTCAAGATGGCTGAGGGAAGCAGTGTCAAGGATCACTGTCTGCATTTCATCAACCTGGTTGAAAAACTAGGGAGATTGGACGTGGATTTGCACGCCGATCTTAGCACTGACCTCTTCCTCCATACGCTGCCCCGTTTTTTTGACCAGTTCGTGTTGAACTTCAACATGGAGGATAGAACCCTCGCTCTTCACGAACTGACCAATTTGTTGGTAACGGCAGAATCGACTCTCAGGAAAGAGAAACCAGTGATGATTGCACACCAATCGAAGGCTGCAAAGCCCAAGAGAGGTAAGAAGAAGAAGAAAGTGTTCTCTTCGAAGGCAGTCACAAAGGTGGTCGAAAAGAAGCGCAAAAGCCCAGAAGACGAATGCTTCCACTGCAAGAAAGCAGGGCACTGGAAAAGGAACTGCCCAGACTACCTAAAGATGAAACTGGTAGCCAAAGGTATTTTCTTGGTTGAAGTTAATATTTCAATTAACTGTGCAACGTGGGTGTTAGACACCGCAACAGGTTCTCATATCTGCAATGATTTGCAGGTGATGGTAGCAGTAAGATACCTGAAGCTCGGGGATAGAATCCTGCGCTTTGGAAACGGAGCTAGGATCGCCGCTGAGACTACATGAGACGTGTAATTAGTTTTAGGGAAGTTTACTTTAGTTTTAAGAGACTGTTTGTACGTACCAACTATAATTAAGAACATCATTTCTATACCTATGTTAGACATTGATGGTTTTAATGTTTCCATTGAAAATGGATCTTTTTGCATATTTAAAGGTGGTTTAATGTATGCTCGTGGTACTTTGATAGATGGTCTGTATTCCCTAGAACCTATAAATTCCAACGTCATGCACATTCAATCAAGAAAAAGGAAATATGATAATCAAACTCCACAACTTTGGCACGCTAGACTTCGACATATTTCCAAGAGTAGGATTCAAAAGCCGGTTTCATCTAAGGCTCTTGAAATAAAGAACTTGGATGAACTCTCGACTTGCGAATCTTGTCTCAAAGGAAAGATGACCAAATCACCCTTCATAGGGATCCCGAGCGAACCAAGCAAACATTGGATTTAATCCATACTGACGTTTGTGGACCATTGAGTGTCAATGCGAGAGGAGGATTCTCGTACTTCGTAACATTCACCGACGATTTTAGTCGTTATGGATATGTGTATCTTATGAAACACAAATCCGAAACTTTTGAGAAATTCAAAGAGTTTCGAATGGAAGTAGAGAACCAACTTGGGCATAGTATTAAAGCACTTCGATCTGACAGAGGTGGTGAGTACTTAAGCCAAGAATTCCTTGATTATCTGAATGAGAATGGAATTCTCGCACAGCGAACTACCCCTAGGACGCCCCAACTCAATGGAGTCTCTGAGCGGAGGAACCGAACTTTCTTAGACATGGTTCGTTCCATGATGAGCTTCGCTGATATCCCCTTTTCGTTTTGGGGCCTAGCCCTATTAACTGCCTCGAAGATACTAAACATAGTACCTTCGAAGTCAGTGCCAACAACGCCGCACCAAGTATGGTATGGTAAAGCACCCGTGTACTCGTACCTACGAGTATGGGGATCTCCAGCGTATGTAAAGAACAAGAAGGGAGATAAGCTAGATAGTAGATCTAGTTTGTGCAAATTTGTGGGGTATCCAAAGGAATCCATTGGATACCTGTTCTTCGATCCTAAAGAACGTAATACGTTCGTATCTAGGAACGCCCACTTCTTGGAAGAGGATTTCCTCACCAACCGAAATGGGACAATCGTAGAACTTGATGAAGTCCAGGAATCGGACCCATCCCCACAAACAGTGGGAGCTCAACCGGAATTTACTGAACCTACTAGTACACCTACTCTTCGAAGGTTTGATCGAATTCGTAAGGAGCCAGAACGATTTGGTTTCATTCACGAAAACGAGAAAGTGGAAAGTGATCCAATGACCTATCAAGAAGCGATGTCAGACATAGACTCGGGTGCGTGGCTCGAAGCCATGCAATCCAAAATGGATTCCATGCATTCCAACAAGGTTTGGACCTTGGTCGATCCACCTGAGGGAACTATCCCTGTAGGATGCAAATGGATTTTCAAGCGCAAGCTTGGAATGAATGGAGAGATATTAACTCATAAAGCTCGCTTAGTGGCGAAAGGGTATTCTCAAAGACCTGGAATAGACTATGAGGAAACCATCTCTCCCGTGGCGATGTCGAAATCCATTCGGATACTACTTGCCCTAGCCGCGTGGCATGACTACGAAATATGGCTAATGGACGTAAAGACCTCCTTTCTCAATGGAGACATTGACAAGGAGATCTTTATGCAACAACCTGAAGGCTTTGCGTCCAAAGGAAGTGAGCACAAATTGTGTAAACTTCAAAGGTCAATCTATGGCCTCAAACAGGCGTTCCGAATCTGGAACATACGATTTGATGAGACCGTCAAAGCATTTGTCTTCATAAAAAACATATATGAACCTTGTGTGTACAAGAAGAATAGTGGGAGTTCGATACAATTCATTGTGTTGTACGTCGATGACATTTTGTTAATCGGAGACGATATCAAGACAGTCAAAGCATTTGTCTTCATCAAAGGAAGCAGCGCAGTTCTCCATGAAAGATATGGGAGACGCATCTTACGTATTGAGAATACTTATCTATAGGGATAGATCGAATGTGCCCTACAACCGACGAAGAAAAGACGAGAATGTCTCTCATACCTTATGCCTCTGCTATAGGGAGCATAATGTATGCCATGTTGTGTACTCGACCAGACATAGCACACGCTCTAAGTGTAACGAGCTGCTATCAGTCAAATCCAGGTGAAGAGCACGGGACTGCCGTAAAAGCAATCCTAAAGTACCTGCGAAGGACTAAGGATATGTTTTTCGTCGACGGTGGTAGTGGGGAACTGAAATTTGAAGGATTCACTGATTCGAGTTTCCAGTCTGACGTGGATGACTTCAAATCCAACTCTGGATACATATTCCGCATCAATGGTGGAGCAGTCAGTTTGAAAAGCTGTAAACAGTCTACCACTGCCGACTTAACCACAGAAGCAGAATATATCGCAGCATCAGATGCAGCAAAGTAAAGTGTATGGATGAAAAACTTCATCCAAGAACTGGATGTTGTTCCTAGCATTGCTGAACCTGTAGTAGTCTTATGTGACAACAACGGGGCAATAGCGCAAGCGAAGGAGCCGAGATCACACCATCAATCCAAACACGTACCAGAGGAAATACCACGTGATCAGGGAGATCATTGGTAGAGGAGACATACACATGGAGTATGTAAAGTCAGAAGACAACATGGCAGACCCACTAACTAAGCCACTTTCACAAAAGGCGTTCGAGGGACATCTAGAGAAGATGGGTCTTAGGAACATCTGTGAATGGCTTTAGGGCAAGTGGAAGATTGATAGAATAGTGCCCAGCAAGCCAGTTCAGTTAGCTTGTAATAGGCCTATTTTGTATAAGACAATCTTTGATTTTATAATAATAAGCACATTTATTTATATGTGTATAAGGATAAACAATGGCCAACTTCATCTCTCGCGAATACATTTAAGCGATTGGATGAAATCCTTAGATTACATTTGACTATGGGACGATTCACTTCAGTATTGAGTGCAATCATGAAACAGTCTCTAAGGTCGTAATCTTAAAACTATTTCAAGTCATAGATTTCGAACGAGACGGGGTATCGTAGGAATCGCCAAGACTTGTACTAGTATGCATGATTCACATGGAGTGAATTTGTAGCGTTTCATGAGCAAGTCATTTGAGGCCAGTGCATATGAGTAGGTGGTTCAATGGAGGATTGAACACATCGAACGACCCGAACAGAGAAACCCATTGTGGAAGCGCATGATGCATATCGGTGATGGGATGTTTCTCAAGGATTATAATAGTGTACGATTTAGTCCTTTGACTTGAGGTGCTAGGGCGAATTCGGTGCATGAATGTGAGTACTTAGATCTAGGTATAGGTCACTTAGCCTGATCATAACATGCCTAGGTTGGGTGCGTATAGTTATGTACGCGAGTGGTTAGTACCAATATGGAATCTATTAACTCGTCGTAATGGATGAGAGAATTTCCTATACGATTCTTAGATAATATATCCAAGGAATCTACGGCCGTAGTCGGTGACGAATTTGGAAAGGGGTTTCCAAATTTAGCAGTCACACTGGAATATTATCCCGAATTAGAAAGTATAGTTATCGAGACAAATTTAGAGGTGTTGATCAATTCACACACCCTAAGTCTTGATCGGGAATATTAGTCGATTGAAGGACCGTATGTACATGGCAATTATAAGAGACGAGGTTCACAAATATCAATTCACCTCAAGTTGGGCTTCGTGGGCTTGTGGCTAGACATCGACCATGAAGTGTGGGTACTCCTGAGTTAATAGAGGAATTGATTCTAGGAGTGGTCAATTAAATGTTGTTTAATTGACCGGAGCAATTTATTGTTCATAAATTAAATCACGAGGATTTCGTGGGCATGCTGCCAATTGATGGTGAACCCAGAGGGTCACACACAATACAATTGGACGGTGACTGTTATGAAAGGATATAAAAGGAATTAATTGATTTAAAGGTAATTAAATCAATTAAATGAATTAAAGTCTTAATTCAAGTGGGAGATTAATTAATTAGTTGATTTAATAAATTTCTAATTAATTAATTGAAGGAAATATTAATTTATTAATTAATATGGACTGGGTATTTAATTAAGGTTGTTAATTAGAAGAAGGCTTGCAAGACATGGGCCTTTAATTAAAAGCCCATAAGAAGTCTTGCAACCCTAGGTCAAGTAAGAGGCTTATATATAGGGTTCTGCATGAGCTCAAAGAGCTAACACCCTAGCACAGAAAACCCTAGCCTCCTCTGCACATAGCCGCCGCCCCTTCCCTGCGCCGCCACCTGCTAGCCGGCGCCAACTTCTGGCCGTGAGCTTTCTAGTGCCGTCGTGAGTTCCCTCCTTGTTCCCTCGTGCTGGATCTTGCCCTGCCAAGTTGATCTGCACAGTCCTGCATTAACAAACCTCTTAGATCTAGTTCTAAGCCTAAGACTAAGAAGTGTTGCCAGAATCCAGTTGGTGTGGACTAAACTCTGGAGGTGAGACATTTGGATCACTCCCGTGAACCAGAATCAGAATCAGAGTTGGAGGTTGCCACCACCTTGCCTGTGGTGAGGTAAAAATCGAAACTCCCTTTGTTTTATACATTATGTGTTTTGATTCATGCTTTTCGTATACATAATATGGAGATTTAATATATGGGACCTTGGGTGCTTCGAAAAATTTTAAAATTCCGCACTCTATGTTGTTCTGACAATCGAGGCAACCCAACAATCACAACACTCTCTTCTAACATAATCACTCATATTTGTATGTATATTTGATCTTCAACTTCGGCTTTCATTAACAAATGACTAAGCTGATAAGTTTATGTTCTTAAGTTTGAGACTTAGAGAAATTTTGCTCATTGAATTTGCTCTCAAAACGTGTTGCTTGTCTCTAACTCTTGAATCTTGAATTATTTATACTTGGAGATTTGAATTTGTTCGTTGAAGAAGAGACAAATCTCAACGCTCCACGAGTACTGGTCCCTTTTTTTTCTGGAACGGCTACCTGCATTTGTGGCACCGTACACTCAGTTGCACTTTCTGTTAGTCGCATTAAATACACTATGCTGATCTGAGGTTCTTCATCAATTATTTTTCTTTAATACCCTTCTCTTGCAACATTTATTACTCCAAATGCATTTAAAACTCTTGGATTGACTTTCTGATCACTTCCACTCTGCTGAAACTCCACCTGTCTGATTCCGAATGCAACATATTTAACCCTTCTAGTTATGCTTATTTTCTTTGGTTAAATTTTTTCTGAGGTTGGCTAAACTTCCATTACTTAGCGGATGACATTTGAAAATTATCAAAACCTCCCTTCAATTCTTTATCTTCATCTTTATCCAACAAAGATAGAGAAAATTAATGGAGTAAAAATGGAGGGAAATGTTGTGTAAGAAGGAGGGAAAAATCAGGTTTCCTTGCCCAAATGCAATTACTACTCATCACGTGATTTTCTTCATCTGTTTATGATGTTACATGTGCATTGGTCCGTCTAATTTTTAACAGAAAACGCAAAAGTATCCAAAGTTTTAAAATTGTGGTATGAAATGTGTTTTTGATAAAGCTTCGTATGAAAAGTGTCGAGTTGATAAATATTTGGTGTGAAAAGTGTTTTTCCCTCGTTTCAGAAGTTAGGCACGTGTTGCACACGCGAGTTATTCCGTCCAATTTTTAACGGAAAATGTATAAGAGTTCAACATTCTGGAATTGTGGTATGAAATGTGTTTCTCGAAAATGCTTGGTATGAAAAGTGTCGAGTTGATAAAAAAGTTTGGTACGGAAAGTGTTTTTCCCTCTATAACTTAGTGGGAAATAGCTTTTTCCAATTCCATTCATACCAAACTCTCTTCTTTTGATTTACCATCATTGTCTTCCTCAATTCTCCGTTATCACAGAGATCCTCCATATATAACAATTTATATTTTAACTCGTTTTTACCAAACAATTATGGTATCTAAACATATATTTTAGTATATGTGGTGTTTACAACAAGCATAAGAGAGAGAAAATTGTGAACGTGAAATGGAAAACTTAGGATTTAAATATGTGATAACAATGTGGATTTAAATCACGAGTCTAGAAAATAGAATGTGCATATTTTTTAAAAAAGTTGACATATATGTCTACAGAATAATTATATATGTTCCACAACAAAAAGGTTAAACTAGTCCGTTAACTTATGGCCCCTGGCAAGTTGTCCAATAGGCTTTTGATCTGGCAGTTGTACCTCATAAAAGTGAAGCAAAAGTTTGGGATATTTCGGTCCAACTGAGAAGCGAGCTTCAGTTTAAAGCTTATAAAGGTGAATTGAAAATTTTGACCTTGAATTTTCAAATAAAAAGGAAAAAAATTAAGGATCGTATGCATGATTTTAGTACAAAATTTATATGATTTCTTTTTTTCCAAAATCCTAATTGCGGTTTTGGAACATCAGATTTTTAACGAGAATTTTTTTGCATTTTCTAATCACGATTGTGGGACAGTATTTTCTAGTTGCTATATCTAATCGCGTTTATGTAACAAAATTAAAAATAAAAAACAAACTATATTTTTCTCCAAATCGTAGTTGCGATTTTAGAACAAAAAAAATTAAAAACTAAAAGTTATGTTCTTCCTAATCGCAACTTTGGAGAAAAGGAATTATAAAAAAAATACCATCAACATAATAATACCTTATACTTTGGAGAAAAGGAATATAAATCCGTCGAAATTAATTTCGACAAATTTAATTTCCGTCGAAATATTTATAATTTCAACGGATTAGTTTACGTCGAAATTGAATAATATCGCGAAAAAATTAATAAAAAAAGAAAAATAAATAAATTTCGATGGAAAACAATACCTGTCAAAATTATAATTTTTATAATATCGACGGATTCTTTTCCGTTGGAATGGTGTAATTTCGTAAAAAAAAAAAGGAAAAATAGATAAATTTCGACGGAAAACAATATCCATCAAATTTTTATAATTTCGACATATTCATTTTCGTCGAAATGGAGTAACTTTGAAAAAAAAATACATAAATTTCGATGGAAAACAATGTCCGTCGAAATTTAATGATTTCAATATATATATATATATATATATATATATATATATATATATATATATATATATATATATATATATATATATATATATATATATATATAACTTCGAAAAAAAATACATATATATATAAACGAAAATAAAAAATCCGCCAAAATCCTGTTTAATTGCCCTAAATCACAAATTTCTCCATTCGACCCAGCCGCAGCCCGCTATACTTCCTCTTCCAAATCTATAATTCTCCCCCTTCAATTCTTCCAAAT
Source organism: Penstemon barbatus (assembly GCA_003313485.2). Lineage (NCBI taxonomy): Eukaryota > Viridiplantae > Streptophyta > Magnoliopsida > Lamiales > Plantaginaceae > Penstemon > Penstemon barbatus. Next base: position 50,534,832 of record CM064880.1, read on the forward strand.
CGCCGCGGGTCTTCCACTGCTAATCATCGTCGTCTATTTCTCCATTCGACCCAGCCAGCCCGAGCGCCACTCTAGCTCAAACTCCGCCGTGGCCCCAACTCCAGGTCCGTGCCACGCCTCCGCCGCGGCTCCAGCCCTACACCACCATGACCACAAGTCTTCTTGAAACATTCTAAGGTATAATTGCTCTTTAATCCTTCAATTTCGGATTTTTAATTGTTATTGTGATATTGTGGAAATTAGGGTTTGAATTGTTATTGTGAAAAATCCGTCGAAATTTCCCTTTTTCTTGCAGTGATTGATAGCGGGGGTTAACTATCGGGTAAAATCGAATTAGGTTTCACATGTATAAAATCATCGACAAAAATACTCCGATTATCTTTGACAATTTTAATCTTAACTCCAAAAAATATTTATTCTTCTAATTTTACTTTTATTTTTATTTTTTCTTGTCAGGCAAAAATATGTTTATAGTATAAAAAAGGTAACCATATGGGTGAGAGTGACAAATTATTAAGGGATGTACTCATCCATATTTGAGTTTAAGAGAACTCAAAGCCATATTTAATCATAGAGAACATAATCAATATCTTAAATGAGGATTGATTTCCATGTAAATCGCATTTTAATTATAAGAAATTTGATGATGATCCTATTTAGTGAAACATATAAATAGTTGCGAAGATTTTGTGAATTTACTAATATAAAAATATGTTAAAACAGCACCTTGAGTAGGGTTGAGCATGATTCGAGGAATAGATCGGAACGGACCAGAGCGGACCGAAATTGGTATGGATTGATTAATAAATCTTTCTGCTCAAGAACCGACCATTGGTAGTAGTCCGTTTTCGTTATTATCGGTCGGTTTTCCGAACAAAACCGATAGTACCGAATTTCACTTATTCTCTCTCACAGCCCTCCCCTAGACATGCTTTTTTTCGCACCGCCGCAACCATTCCTCTTCCTACGCGATCACTCAATTTTCAGCTTCATCGCACAAATTCTTGAAGTTATCTCACTTCAAGGTAAGATTTCTATATATCCTACTATTGGAATTAATTTTTCCTTTTGAATTTTATGTGAAAAGAAAAAGTTCAACCTTTCTTAAATTTTTTTGATTTTTTGTAAACATTGGGTATATTTATTCGGGAAAGAAAGAACAAAGTTAATTGTATTTCTTGGAGCTAATTTATGGAAATCCAATATGAAAATTGTATTAGGTGGTCTGTCGTATGAAAATTACCAAACCAAAAGAATACTGAAATTTGGTCCGATTTTTACCGAATGTTCAGCTCTAATCATGAACCTAGAAAATAGATAGTGCATATTTTCTAATTTTTTCAATATATATATATATATATATATAGAATAAATATATATGTTTCACGACAAAAAGGTCAAACTAGTCCGTTAAGTTATGACCGATGGCAAGTGTAAAATCCCCTAAGCCTTTGGGCTGACAATTTTACCTTGTAAAAGTGAAGCGAATTTGGGACATTTCGGTTCATTTGAGAACTAAGCTTCATTTTTTTGCTTATAAAGGAGAATTGAAAATTTTGACCATAAATTTTCAAAATTAAAAGTAAAAGAATTAGTATGGGTCATGTGCGTGATTTTAGTACAAAAACTTATTATCTTTTTTCTTTCTTTTTATGATACTAATTTTTGGACAATGTTATTCTTTTATTCTTCCTAATCCCAATTTTTTGAAACGCAATATTTTCTAATCGCGATTGTGGATCAACATTTTTTTAATGCTCTTCCTAATCACGTTTATGGAACAAAAAATTCAATTTGTTTCTCAAAATCCTAGTTGTGATTCCAAAAAAAAATAAAAAATAAAAAATAAAAATTTTGATGTTCCTAATCTCGACTTTGGAGAAAAGAAAATATAAAAAAAAAATACCTTGAACATATTAATACCTTATACATTCCAAAAATAATTGTCCCAAAATCGCAATTAAAAAAACCAAGAAATAAAATATTAAATATAAATAATAGGTCATGTGACGTACACATTTCCAACACTAAATCTTTTTTTTTTCCCTCAAATCATGGCAAAAATACTTCAATATCCCCTTATGCACTTGGGATTTTAAAATTTGTAGGGTGGGCACGGGTCAGGTATTTCTAGTTGAGTACCCAACTCGACTAGTGTTAATTTTGATGGAATAGTGCCCTGCAAGCCAATATATTTAGCTTGTAGTGAAACTATCATTATCTTTCTTTAGTATAAATGACTTAATACGCACGTTTATTTATATGTGTATAAGGATAAACAATGGCCAACTTCATCTTTCGCGAATACATTTAAGCGATTGGTTGAAACCCTGAGATCACTCATGACTATGGGACTATACACTTCAGTACTGAGTGCACTTATCATGAAACAGTCTCAAAGGTCGTGATCTCGAAAATGTTCCAAGTCATAGATTCATATCGAGACGGGGTATCGAGTGAATCGTCAAGACTTGTACGATTATGCATGATTCACACGGAGTGAATTTGTTGTAGTTTCATGAACAAGGAATTTGAGGCCAGTGCATATGACTAGGTGATTCGATGGAGGATCGAATGCATCGAACGACCCGAACAGAGAAACCCATTGTGGAAGCGCATGACGCATATCGGTGATGGGATGTTTCTCAAAGGATTATAATAGTGTACGATTTAGTCCTATGACTTGAGGTGCTAGGGCGAATTCGGTGCATGAAAGTGCGTACTTAGATCTAGGTATAGGCCACTTAGCTTGGTCATAAAAATGCCTAGGTTGGGTGCGTATGGACATGTACGCGAGTGGTTAGTACCAAGATGGAATCTGTTGACTCATCGTAATGGATGAGAATATTTCCTATACGATTCTTAGATAATGTTTCCAATGAATCTACGGCCGTAGTCGGTGACGGATTTGGAAAGGGGTTTCCAAATTAGGCAGTCACACTGGAACATTATCCTGAATTAGAAAGTATAGTTATCGAGACAAATTTAGAGGTGCCGATCAATTCACACACCCTAAGTCTTGATCGGGAAATTGGTCGACAGAAGGACCGTATGTACATGGTAATTATATGAGGTGAGGTTCACTAAATATCAATTCACCTGATGTTGGGCTTCATGGGCTTGTGGCTAGACATCGACCATGAAGTGTGGGTACTCCTGAGTTAGTAGAGGAACTGATTCTAGGAGTGGTCAATTAAAGGTAGTTTAATTGATCGGAGCAATTTATTGTTCATAAATTAAATCACGAGGTTTCGTGAGCCTGCTGCCAATTGATGGTGAACCCAGAGGGTCACACACAATACAATTGGACGGTGACTGTTCTGTAGGAATATAAAAGGAATTAATTGATTTAAAAGTAATTAAATCAATTAAGTGAATTAAAGTGTTAATTCAAGTGGGAGATAAATTAATTAATTGATTTAATTGATTTAAATGACAATTGATTAATTAAACTAAATATTAATTAAGTAATTAATTAATATGGGCTGAATATTTAATTAAGTAATTAATTAAATTAAGGTGGGCTTGCAAGAGATAGACTCCTAAGCCCATTAGGAATCTTGTAACCCTAGGACTTGAGGAGTGCTTATAAATAGAGTTCTGACAGAACTCAGAGAATAAGCACCTAAGCAAAAACCTTAGTCTCCTCTGCCCTAGGAAATCCGCCCCACCCTTGCGCCGCCCAAGCTCTAGTGCCGCCGCCGTGTGCTGCCATAAAACCGCCGCACCGCCGCCGTGAATGCCCTAGCGCCGCCGCCGCAAATCATCTCCTTTATTCCGTTTGTGCAGAATTTTGATCTGTCAAATAGATCTGCACAATCCTACATCAACAAGCCTCTTAGATCTAGTTCTGAGCCTAAGACTAAGAGGTGTCATCATAATCCAGTTGGTGTGGACTTTTCTCTGGAGGTGAGACACTTGGATCACTCCAGTGAACCAGAACCTTAATCAGAGTTCAGAATCAGAGTTGGAGGTTTCCACCACCTTGCCTGTGGTGAGGTAAAATCGAAAACCCCCTTTGTTAGATTATTTCTGTGCTTTGTTTTATGTCTTTCGTATATATAACTTGGAGATTTTATTATGGGATCTGTGGGTGTGCCTTGAAAAATTTTAATTTCCGCACTCTGTTGTATTGACAATCAAGGCATATTCCAACAGTGGTATCAGAGCCAACTCCATGATTATTATACGAAAGGCTTGAACATAATATGTGTTTATATTATATGTTTAATTATGTATATTAAAACGCATGATAATTATGTTCTGTCGATTGATTCTTACTTGTTATGACTAGATCTACAATTGGGTAAAACTGTTTTTCTAGATCTATAGCGTTTTCATAGTTTTTGAAAACTTCAGGACTCTTTGGGCAAAATCGCTAACTAGGGTTTTTTAAAGGGCTAAAAATTCGAAATTTTAGAATCTGGAAATTTCAAAAATTCTGGACTGTTTTCGCAAACTGGTCGCACGCTTTTTGGGTCATTTTGTAATTTCCGAAAGTTTAGGGACTGATTTGCAATTACCGAAACTTCAAGGATCTGTTTGGAAAAATCGAAAATTTTCAGAATTCAAAATTTATTTTCTGGAATGCTGGCCGAAACTGCTTTGGGTGTTTTTGTAACTTTTTAAAAGTTTTTGGGGTCAAAGTGCAATTTTCAAAAAAATTGAGGGGCCGAAAATGCAATTTTTAAAAGTTGAAAAACAGAATCTGATTTTCAGCAGGAAAATTTATTTTGTTTACCCGAAAGTTTATTTTGTCATAATTAGAAGTGACTAAAAGTAAGAATCAATGGAAGTTAGTTTTAAAAGGAAGTTTTAAAATTAAAGAAAGGAGAAAGTAAAATGTTGTTTACATGTTTCTTGCTCTACGTGAACTGTTTACGTGGTTTTCGATCGAGCCGAGCTTTGACCCTAGGGTAGATGTGATTGGTTTAATTTAATGTTTGGTTTTTATTAAGGCCTGCGAGCCTTTTATGTTTTGGGCCAATTTTGAGGCTTTGTAATAGAATAGGGCTTTAATGCTTTCCTAGTCTAGGATGGAGGCCCGTTACAAGCAAGATGGGAGCCCAAGGAGATATGAAGGCCATGTATGCATGGTGATTAATGTAATAGCATAGGCCTGTTTGAGAACCCTTTAGATTGACCAATAGGGCCAACATCATTGGCTCGATGATGACCCACATAGGAGGCTCCCGATCGAAAACATATTGTGGTAGTATGCATGCTAGGCTTGTATGGCTTTTATTTATTTGTCGATTTATATTTGGCTACCCGCTAGAATCTAGATCGTAATAAAAGATAAAGCATAACTGAATCGGTGAGATCTCGAGGAGAGTTAGTATAACTTTCAAACCAGAAATACCCCTCTCGAAATAAAATATTAAGTCATATTGGGTAAACTATAAAATGAAGTTTTATAGATCCAAGCCTTCCATCAATAGGGACTAGTGTATGTTGTCTACTTATCGATAGAGGTGATCCAGAGTCTGGCACCCGAGTCGAAGAAAGGGACAATACGCGAAATTCCTCGATTCTTGTTTTTAACTAAACAAGACAAGGGTGGGAACTTGTCGGGATGTGAAAATCGACCGATAACTAGTTACGGGGATTTCATGACCGGGCCTGTTGCTCATCAAGATTGACTGGGTCAGACTTAAACGAGGAGTAACATCTATGATGTAGCAGTGCTAGATAGGTGCGAAAATCGAGGCAAAATAGCTTGAAGGTTGTGGAGTAACACAATTGGCAATAAGTATGCCTACCTGGGGAATTGGTTGTATGGCCACGAGTCGTGGGTGCAATTAATTGCCGCTGGGACGTCAAGACCTACTAGGAAATAGAATTTCCCGAACAATTGAAGGGGTAATTGTTTCGATAAAATAGTGGGAGAACTTCTATGATAGAAAGTCCAACCTTCGTAGATTATAAGTATTATTCATTAACTAATCCACTGAATGTTTGTCTTCTCTTTAAATTAGATACTGAGATATCAGTAATTGTCCATTTTACTATTTATCCTCGACTAATAAAATAGCTGGATTAAAATATCGACTAGGCAAGAAACTTGAGAATTGTCTTGAATTCCAAAAGTGGAATGATGTTCTTAAATGACAATCCTATGCCTTATGCGCTTATGAGATAAGTCAAAATATAAGAAACGAATCACCCGTAGAATATGGGAATATTAATGATCGTTTCTCATATATAGATGAATCTCAAAAGTGAAACGAATCACCTACAGAGTATGGGAATCTTAAATGATCGTTTCCTAAAATAAGCATCAAGATTGAAAGAGCTATGGAAGCAACATGAGGAGCATGTCTGAAGCTTCCACCTCAAAAGGCCCGTTTTGAGGACCTATCTTCTGAAACAAACCTCCACCTCAAAAGGCTTGTTTTGAGGAGTAGTTTTGAATCAATATGATTCGAGACTTCTAAGGAATTGTTTCAAAACTCGAGAATAATAAAGGAACTAGTGTCAAGAATCACTGTCTTTGTTTTATCAATCTAGCTAAAAACTGGATCGATTAAACGTAAGCCTGCAAGTGATCTTAACATTGAATTCCTCCTAAATTCTCCTCCCGCTCATTCAAATGACTCTTGAAACAAACTGATCTTATTTGATAAGTTGATCACATTTCATGAATCAACCAAAGAATTGGTTAAAGGCAAATAGGATAGACCTGTCATGATCGTTTACACTTCATGGACTGCAAAGTCAAAGAAGAGTAAAATAAAGAGGAATTTATTCTCTTCTAATTCGACCATAAAGGTAGTCAAAAGAACGCAAGTAGCCTATAAGTCGAATTATCCCACTGCATCTAAGAAAGGCACTAATGTGTTTAATTGATTAGATGATCTAATTAATTAAGCAACGTTTCAATTAAAGGGTTAATTGAAAAGGAAAAGGATTCAATTAAAGAAGTTAATTGAAAGGAAGCAAATTAATTGAACTAAACCATTAACTCAATTTTATTGAATTAATGTGTGAAGTTCAAATTAATACAAAGATAATAATCCATAACTTTGGTACGCTAGACTTGGAAACATCTCCAAGAGTACGATTCAAAAGTTGGTTTCACCTAAGCTTCTTGAAAAATAGAACTTGGATGAACTTCCAACCTGCGAATCATGTCTCAAAGGAGAGATGACCAGATCTCCCGTCACAGGGAATCAAGAGCGAACCAAATAAAATCTGGATTTAATCCATGAGTATGGATCACTAAAGGTTACTGTGAGAGGAGATTACTCATACTTCGTACCTTTTTTACTAAAGACCCTGGTCGTTAGTGGAAAATGAATCTAGTGAGATACAAATCCGAAAAACCTTTCAAGGTATTTCGATGCGAAGTAGAGAATCAACAAAGACAAAGTAATGCGACCATTCGATCTAGTTGAGATAGCAAATACTTGTCAAGGATTCCTCAATTATCTTAATGAGAATGAGATTCTCATACAACAAACTCCTTTTAAGACGCCTCAACTTATTGAAGTGTCTAAAGAGATGGAATCTAACATTGTTATGCATTGTTCGATCCATATTGAGTTTTGTGAAAGCTTCTTTATGCATTCTAGGGGTTAGTGCTCCTGACTGCATCGAAGATACTAAGCAAAGTACCTTCAAAGTTCGTGCCTACAAAGCTTTACCAAGAAAGGTATGGCAAAATACCTTTGTGCTCTTACCTCTGAGCATGGAGATCTCCTGCCAATGATAGAAACGAGAAAGGAGATAAATTGGCTAGTAGATCCAATTTGTATATAATTGTGGGGTATCCAACGAAATCCATTGGATACCTGTTCACGACAATGAGAAACTATCGTTTCTCCTAGATACCCATTCCTCTGTTGATGAATTTCTCGTCAAAGGAAATGGAAACGTCATGGAACTTGATGAAGTCCAAGATTTGGACCCATCCCCGCAAACAGTGGGAGTTAATCCAGAATTTACTAAATCTACTTGTACACCTACTCTTCGAATGTCTGATCGAATTCGTAAGGAGCCAGAGCGATTTGGTTTCATTCACGAATACGAGGATGTGGAAAGTGATCCAAAGACCTATCAAGAAGCGATGTCAGACATAGACTTGGGTACATGGCTCGAAGCCATGCAAACCAAAATGGATCCCATCCATTCCAACAAGGTATAACCTTGATTGATCCACCTAAGGGATTTATCCCTATAAGTTGGTTATAAGTTATAAATGGATCTTCAAACTTGGAATGAATGGAGAGGTGTTGCCTCTAAGAATTGACTAGTGGTAAAAAGGCTATTCACAATGATCTGGAACAGACTTTGATGAAACCTTTTCCCATTAGCAATATCTGAATCCATTTAGATTCACATTTGTTCTGATGAGATAATCAAGACATTTGACTTCATCAAAACAAGTATGAAACATGAGTGTACAAAAGGATTAGTGGGAGCACGATGAAGCTCATATTTTATATGTCGATAATGTTCTGGTTATCAGGGATGATATCAGAATATTAGCACAGACGAAAGCATGATTGTCCATGCAATTCTCCATGAAAGATTTAGGAGAAGCATCTTGCGTATTGGGATACGTATCTATAGAATAGATCAGAAAAGATGCTGACACTCTCTAAATCTAAGTACATAGAATCAATACTGGAAATATTCAGTATGAAGAATCCAAGAAAGGATTGCTTCCAGTGAGACCCGTATGCCTTGATCCAAAATTGATGTGCCCTACATCAAATGAGAACAAAGGAGGATGTCTCAAATACCTTATGTTTCAAACAAAAGGTTGCATGTGGCATGCTTTACTATGTACTAGACCAGACGTAGAACATGCTCAAGTGTTGCGAGCAGTTGCTAGTCAAACTCCAGTGAAGAAGTACTGGACCACCGTAAAAGATATCCTTAAACTCTTGACAAAGACTAAGGATTTGTTCTTGGTCCACGGTGGTAGTGGAGAATTAAAACTCGAAGGATTCACTGATTCGAATTTTCAGTCTGATGTGGATGAATTAGATATATCCATTTTTGGATACATGTCTTGCCTCAATGGGGTAACGGTAAATTTGAAAGGGTTCCAAGCAAATCACCGTAACCATTCAAACCACTGAAGCAAGATATATTGCAGCATTAAATGTAGCATTAAATGCGGCTTAAGAAAGTGTTTAGATATAAAACTTCATCCTATGGGTGGATGTAGTGCCTAGCATTGCGAAGCTCATGGTTATCTTCTATGATAACATTGGAGCTATTGTCAAAGCAAAGCATTCGAGATCTTACCAGAAATCTGAACATAATTGAAAGAAAAGTACCATTTGATTAGAAAATTCATTGGTAGAGTTAACGCGCGTAATGGATCGCGTCTACTCGGAAGACAACTTAGCGGATCCACTAAAAGAGGCTATATCATGAAATGAGTTCGAAGAACATCTCTAGAAAGATGGGTCCTAGAAACGTTTGTGATTGGCTTTAGGGCAAGTGGGAGATTGATGGAATAGTGCCCTGCAAGCCAATATATTTAGCTTGTAGTGAAACTATCATTATCTTTCTTTAGTATAAATGACTTAATACGCACGTTTATTTATATGTGTATAAGGATAAACAATGGCCAACTTCATCTTTCGCGAATACATTTAAGCGATTGGTTGAAACCCTGAGATCACTCATGACTATGGGACTATACACTTCAGTACTGAGTGCACTTATCATGAAACAGTCTCAAAGGTCGTGATCTCGAAAATGTTCCAAGTCATAGATTCATATCGAGACGGGGTATCGAGTGAATCGTCAAGACTTGTACGATTATGCATGATTCACACGGAGTGAATTTGTTGTAGTTTCATGAACAAGGAATTTGAGGCCAGTGCATATGACTAGGTGATTCGATGGAGGATCGAATGCATCGAACGACCCGAACAGAGAAACCCATTGTGGAAGCGCATGACGCATATCGGTGATGGGATGTTTCTCAAAGGATTATAATAGTGTACGATTTAGTCCTATGACTTGAGGTGCTAGGGCGAATTCGGTGCATGAAAGTGCGTACTTAGATCTAGGTATAGGCCACTTAGCTTGGTCATAAAAATGCCTAGGTTGGGTGCGTATGGACATGTACGCGAGTGGTTAGTACCAAGATGGAATCTGTTGACTCATCGTAATGGATGAGAATATTTCCTATACGATTCTTAGATAATGTTTCCAATGAATCTACGGCCGTAGTCGGTGACGGATTTGGAAAGGGGTTTCCAAATTAGGCAGTCACACTGGAACATTATCCTGAATTAGAAAGTATAGTTATCGAGACAAATTTAGAGGTGCCGATCAATTCACACACCCTAAGTCTTGATCGGGAAATTGGTCGACAGAAGGACCGTATGTACATGGTAATTATATGAGGTGAGGTTCACTAAATATCAATTCACCTGATGTTGGGCTTCATGGGCTTGTGGCTAGACATCGACCATGAAGTGTGGGTACTCCTGAGTTAGTAGAGGAACTGATTCTAGGAGTGGTCAATTAAAGGTAGTTTAATTGATCGGAGCAATTTATTGTTCATAAATTAAATCACGAGGTTTCGTGAGCCTGCTGCCAATTGATGGTGAACCCAGAGGGTCACACACAATACAATTGGACGGTGACTGTTCTGTAGGAATATAAAAGGAATTAATTGATTTAAAAGTAATTAAATCAATTAAGTGAATTAAAGTGTTAATTCAAGTGGGAGATAAATTAATTAATTGATTTAATTGATTTAAATGACAATTGATTAATTAAACTAAATATTAATTAAGTAATTAATTAATATGGGCTGAATATTTAATTAAGTAATTAATTAAATTAAGGTGGGCTTGCAAGAGATAGACTCCTAAGCCCATTAGGAATCTTGTAACCCTAGGACTTGAGGAGTGCTTATAAATAGAGTTCTGACAGAACTCAGAGAATAAGCACCTAAGCAAAAACCTTAGTCTCCTCTGCCCTAGGAAATCCGCCCCACCCTTGCGCCGCCCAAGCTCTAGTGCCGCCGCCGTGTGCTGCCATAAAACCGCCGCACCGCCGCCGTGAATGCCCTAGCGCCGCCGCCGCAAATCATCTCCTTTATTCCGTTTGTGCAGAATTTTGATCTGTCAAATAGATCTGCACAATCCTACATCAACAAGCCTCTTAGATCTAGTTCTGAGCCTAAGACTAAGAGGTGTCATCATAATCCAGTTGGTGTGGACTTTTCTCTGGAGGTGAGACACTTGGATCACTCCAGTGAACCAGAACCTTAATCAGAGTTCAGAATCAGAGTTGGAGGTTTCCACCACCTTGCCTGTGGTGAGGTAAAATCGAAAACCCCCTTTGTTAGATTATTTCTGTGCTTTGTTTTATGTCTTTCGTATATATAACTTGGAGATTTTATTATGGGATCTGTGGGTGTGCCTTGAAAAATTTTAATTTCCGCACTCTGTTGTATTGACAATCAAGGCATATTCCAACAAATTTCTTACACACATAATCTGTCCCGTTTAGGTGGGTATTCAATATTCGGGTACCCTCCTTTCCGAGTTAGGGTAGCCTGAATACCTTTTTCTCAATAAAGGAATTCAAAATAAAAATACAATAATCCTAAAAGATAAATCACAAACCCTAATATCCAAAACAATAATAAAATTTGATTATAGTCATTTTCCAGAAAATTTTTGCTTGGTGAAATACTGGTTCGAACACTATTCTTCACTTTTTTTTTTAAATATATGTAAATTGTACAAGAAATTTAAATTATTTAATATAGTAACACATTTGATAATGAAAAAGGAGAATAAATCTTGGCCAAGACCACTCAAATGTCATGTCATTTTAATTTATAATTGGGTAAAAAAAATTATTCAATACCTATATCTGGCTGATCCCAAAATACCCGCTCCGGAGTAAAATCAATACCCAAAATCCAACTCGAACAAATATTTCGGGTAATGGACACCCGACCCTAAATGTCCAAAATATCATTTTTTCATTCCAAATGAGAAATACCCGATCGGGTTGGGACGGGTCCTGAAATACCTGTCCCAAACGCCCACCCCAAAAAACATTATTTTATTGGCCAGAACATCTTAATTCTAACAAATGGTACAATTTAATTGATCTATAAAAATAAATATTGAAAATTGTCAGAAAAAAAATTGAGACTTTTTTAAAATTGACTATATGCTTATGAATTGAATTAAATCTAGTGTAACACTAAAATATAAAATATAAATCTATATTGAGGACTAATTAATATATTATTTAATCTGTTATTAATTAATTGAACACATGTTTTATTTTTCGACAATATCATATAACTATATTATTATGATATCATATATATAACAGAAAGCAAAATTTATGCGATTGATATTTAAGTGGCGGAGATTAAGACTCCGATCATGTCCACCTTAATTACCGTTTTTTCCTTTTTTATCTTACTTTCATAACTTTATATAAACACACCCACAATTTCATTCGCAAAGGCATTCATGATAATTTGGTTTTGTTCATAGTTGGTACATTTAGATCCCTCAATATTTCTTTCATAACACACCATATATTATTATAATCATAGTGAAAAATTCTTGCCCAAATCCAATTAAGTTGGTTCAATTTTCAGTCACATATCAAGTATACATACCACCATCACAAAACATTTGAGCTGTAGCTTTTCTACCATGCACGAAGCTTTGACTGGAAATGTAACTTTATCGATTACTTCTGTATAACGTAGTCTGGAGCTCTGATGACTATATCAGTTACTCGTGTAGTCTGGAGCCCTGATGGATGTGTATTTGGTATGTCCTCAAAAGTATCTGCTACGATATGAAGTATATATATATATATATATATATATGCATTTCTTCATTATAAGGATGTATTCTTACAACTTTATAACTAAGAAGGCGAAATTGCAACACCAGGGAATAACTTAATTCTAAATCTAACTAACTATATATGGAGAAATATTACATCAACTGTCATAACTACATAGTCCTGCAGGCAAGTAACATTTCTCCATATATAGTAAGATTTAGAATTAAGTTGGGACCTGATGTTGCAATTTTGTCTTCTTGGTTGTAACATTGTAAGAATATATCCTCACAACATTCTTGGAATAATCATTTCATGTTCGATTATATTCAAAATTTTATTTAATTTAATGGAAAATGAAGAAATTTATACATACATATATATATATATATATATATATATATATATATATATATATACTCCATGTCGTAGAAGATAATTTTGAGGACGTACCAAATAAACATCCATCAGGGCTCCAGACTACACAAGAAACTGATAAAGTCATCAGGCTCTAGACTAAACAAGTAACCGATAAAGTCACATTTCCAGTCAAAGCTTCCTGCATGGTAGAAAAGCTACAGCTCAAATGTTTTGTCATGGTGGTATATATATATATATATATATGATATGTGACTTAAAATTGAACCAAATTAATTGGATTTGGGCAATAATTTTTCACTATGATTATAATAATATACGGAGTTTTCAAAGAAATATTGAGGGATCTAAATGTACCAACTATGAATTTGTTCGTTGAAGAAGAAACAAATCTCAACGCTCCCCGAGTACTGGTCCCTTTTTTTCAGGAACGGCTACCTGCATTTGAGGCACCGTACACTCAGTTGCACTTTCTATTAGTCTCATTAAATACACTATGTTAATATGAGGTTCTTCATCAATTATTTGTCTTTAATACCCTTCTCTTGCAGCATTTATTACTCCAAATGCATTTAAAACTGTTGGAATGACTTTCTGATCACTTCCACTCTGCTGATATCAAATCGAACTCATCTGATTTGAGTCTGCTGAAAATCCACCTGTCTGATTCCGAAAGCAACATATTTAACCCTTCTGATTTTGCTTATCTTCTTTGGTTAAATTTTTTCTGAGGTTGGCTAAACTTCCATTACTTAGCGGATGACATTTGAAAATTATCAAAACCTACCTTCAATTCTTTATCTTCATCTTTATCCAACAAAGATAGAGAAAATTAATGGAGTGTAAGATGGAGGAAAAATGGAGGGAAATGTTGTGTGAGAAGGAGGGAAAAATCAGGTTTCCTTGCCCAAATGCAATTACTACTCATCACGTGATTTTCTTCATCTGTTTATATTGTTACATGCGCATTAGTCCGTCTAATTTTTAACAGAAAATGCAAAAGTATCCAAAGTTTTAAAATTGTGGTATGAAATGTGTTTTTGATAAAAGCTTCGTATGAAAAGTGTCGAGTTGATAAATATTTGGTGTGAAAAGTGTTTTTCCCTCGTTTTAGAAGTTAGGCACGTGTTGCACACGCGCGTTATTCAGTCCAATTTTTAACGGAAAATTTAAAAGTGTTAAACGTTCTAAAATTGAGGTATGAAATGTGTTTCCCTAAAATGCTTGGTATGAAAAGTGTCGAGTTGATAAAAAAGTTTGGTACAGAAAGTGTTTTTTCCTCTGTAACTTAGTGGGAAATTGCTTTTTCCAATCCCATTCATACCAAACTCTCTTCTTTTGATTTAACATCATCGTCCTCCTCAATTCTCCGTTATCACAGAGATCCTCCATATATAACAATTTATACTGTAACTCGTTTTTACCAAATAATTTTGGTATCTAAACATATATTTTAGTATATGTGGTGTTTACAACAAGCATAAGAGAGAGAAAATTGTGAACGTGAAATGGAAAACTTAGGATTTAAATATGTGATAACAATGAGGATTTAAATCACGAGTCTAGAAAATAGAATGTGCATATTTTCTAAAAAAGTTGACATATATGTCTACAGAATAATTATATATGTTCCACAACAAAAAGGTTAAACTAGTCCGTTAACTTATGGCCCCTGGCAAGTTGTCCCATAGGCTTTTGATCTGGCAGTTGTACCTCATAAAAGTGAAGTAAATTTGGAATATTTCGGTCCAACTGAGAAGCGAGCTTCAGTTTCAAGCTTATAAAGGTGAATTGAAAATTTTGACCTTGAATTTTCAAATAAAAAGGAAAAAAATTAAGGATCGTATGCATGATTTTGGTACAAAATTTATATGATTTCTTTTTTTCCAAAATCCTAATTGTTTTGGAACATCAGATTTTTAACGAGAAAATTTTTGCATTTTCTAATCACGATTATGGGACAGTATTTTCTAGTTGTTATTCCTAATTGCGTTTATGTAACAAAATTAAATATAAAAAACAAACTATAATTTTCTCCAAATCGTAGTTGCGATTTCAGAACTAAAAAAAATTAAAAACTAAAAGTTATGTTCTTCCTAATCGCAACTTTGGAGAAAAGGAATTATAAAAAAAAATACCATCAACATATTAATATCTTATACTTTGGAGAAAAGGAATATAAATCCGTCGAAATTAATTTCGACAGATTTAATTTCGGACGAAATAATATGTCGAAAATTATTTATAAAAAAAGGGAAAAAAATAAATTTCGATGGAATCCAATTTCCGTAGAAATTGAATAATATCGCGAAAAAATTAATAAAAAAAGAAAAATAAATAAATTTCGATGGAAAACAATGTCCGTCGAAATTTAATGATTCCAAAATAATATATATATATATATATATATATATATATATATATAAACGAAAATCAAAAATCCGCCGAAGTCCTGTTTAATTGCCCTAAATCAAAACATTTTCCATTCGACCCAGCCGCAGCCCGCTACACTTTCTCTTCCAAATCTCTCATTGTCCTCCTTTAATTCTTCCAAATCGCCGCGGGTCTTCCGCTGCAAATCATCGTCGTCTCTTTCTCCATTCGACCCAGCCAGCCCGAGCGCCACTCTAGCTCAAACTCTGCCGTGGCTCCAGCTCCAGATTCGTGCCACGCCTCCGCCGTGCCTCCAGCCCTACACCACCACCACCACAAGTCTTCTTGACACATTCTAAGGTATAATTGCTCTTTAATCCTTCAATTTCGGATTTTGAATTGTTATTGTGATATTGTGGAAATTAGGGTTTGAATTGTTATTGTGAAAAATCCGTCGAAATTTCCCTTTTTCTTGCAGTGATTGATAGCGGCGGTTAACTATCGGATAAAATCGAATTAGGGTTCACATGTATAAAATTAATCGACAAAAATACTCCGATTATCTTTTACAATTTTAATCTTAACTCCAACAAATATTTATTCTTCTAATTTTACTTTTTTTTTTTTTTGTCACGCTAAAATATGTTTATAGTATAAAAAAGGTAACCATATGGATGAGAGTGACAAATTATTAAGGGATGTACTCATCCATATTTGAGTTTAAAAGAACTCAAAACCATCTTTAATCATAGAGAACATAATCAATATCTTAAATGAGGATTGATTTCCATGTAAATCGCATTTTAATTATAAGAAATTTGATGATGATCCTATTTAGTGAAACATATAAATACTTGCGAAGATTTTGTGAATTTACTATTATAAAAATATGGTAAAACAACACCTTGAGTAGGGTTGAGCATGATTCGAGGAATCGATTGGAACGGACCAGAGCGGACCGAAATTTGTATGGATTGATTAATAAATCTTTATGCTCAAGAACCGACCCTTGGTAGTAGTCGGTTTTCGTTATTATCGGTCGGCTTTCCGAACAAAACCGATAGTACCGATTTTTTTTTATCCTAATAATTCCTAAACCTAATTTACAATACAATCTTCTACTTTCATTCAATCAAAAAAAAAAAAAAAAAAAAAAGCCCGCTCACTTCACTTCTTCTCTCTCACAGCCCTCCCCTAGACATGCTTTTTTCCGCACGCCGCAACCATTCCTCCTCCTCCGCCATCACTCAATTTTCAGCTTCATCGCACAAATTCTTCAAGCTATCTCACTTCGAGGTAAGATTTCTTTATATCCTACTATTGGAATTAATTTCCTTTTGAATTTTATGTGAAAAGAAAAAGTTCAACCTTTCTTAAATCATGAACCTAGAAAATAGATAGTGCATATTTTCTAATTTTTTCAATATATATATATATATATATATTGTTTCACGACAAAAAGGTCAAACTAGTCCGTTAAGTTATGACCGATGGCAAGTATAAAATCCCCTAAGCCTTTGGGCTGACAATTTTACCTTATAAAAGTTAAGCAAATTTGGGACATTTCGGTTCATTTGAGAACTAAGCTTCATTTTTATGCTTATAAAGGAGAATTGAAAATTTTGACCACAATTTTTCAAAATTAAAAGGAAAAGAATTAGTATGGATCATGTGCGTGATTTTAGTACAAAAACTTATTATATTTTTTCTTTCTTTTTATGATACTAATTTTGGGATAATGTTATTTTTTTATTCTTCCTAATCCCAATTTTTTGAAACGCAATATTTTCTAATCGCGATTGTGGATCAATATTTTTTAATGCTCTTCCTAATCACGTTTATGGAATGAAAAATTCAATTTTTTTTCTCAAAATCCTAGTTGTGATTCCTAAAAAAAATAAAAAATGAAAAATAAAAATTTTGATCTTCCTAATCTCGACTTTGGAGAAAAGAAAATATAAAAAAAAATACCTTGAACATATTAATACCTTATACATTCAAAAAATAATTGTTCCAAAATCGCAATTAAGAAGACCAAGAAATAAAATATTTAATATAAATAGTAGGTCATGTGACGTGCACATTTCCAACACTAAATCTTTTTTTCTTTTTTCCTCAAATCATGGAAAAAATACATCAATATCCCCTTAAGCACTTGGGATTGTAAAATTTGTAGGGTGGGCACGGGTCAGGTATTTCGAGTTGAGTACCCAACTCGACTGGTGTTAATTTTTTACACCCATAATCTGTCTCGTTTATGTGGATATTCAATATTCGGGTACCCTCCTTTCCGAGTTAGGGTAGCCTGAATACCTTTTTCTCAATAAAGGAATTCAAAATAAAAATACAATAATCCTAAAAGATAAATCACAAACCCTAATCACCAATACAATAATAAAATTTGATTGTAGTCATTTTCTAGAAGATTTTTGCTTGGTGAAATACTGGTTCGAACACTATTCTTCACTTTTTTTTTTTTTTTAATATATGTAAATTGTACAAGAAATTTAAATTATTTAACATAGTAACAAATTCGATAATGAAAAAGGAGAATAAATTTTGGCAAAGACCACTCAAATGTCATGTCATTTTAATTTATAATTGGGTAAAAAAAATTATTCAATACCTATATCTGGCGGATCCCAAAATACCCGCTCCGGAGTAAAATCAATACCCAAAATCCAACTCGAACAAATATTTCTGGTAATGGATACCCGACCCTAAATGTCCAAAAAAATCATTTTTTCATTCCAAATGGGAAATACCCGATCGGGTTGGGACGGGTCCCGAAATACCTGACCCAAACGCCCACCCCAAAAAACATTATTTTATTGGCCAGAACACCTTAATTCTAACAAATGGTACAATTTAATTGATCTATAAAAACAAATACTTAAAATTGTCAGAAAAAAAATTGAGACTTTTTTTAAATTGACTATATGCTTATGAATTGAATTAAATATAATGTAATACTAAAATATAAAATATAAATCTAAATTGAGGAGTAATTAATATATTATTTTATCTGTTTATATTTAATTGAACACATGTTTTATGTTTCGACAATATCATATAACTATATTATTATGATATCATATATATAACAGAAAGCAAAATTTATGCAATTGATAATTAAGTGGCGGAGATTAAGACTCCGATCCTGTCCACCTTAATTACCATTTTTTCCTTTTATTATCTTACTTTCATAAATTTATATAAACATACACATAATTTCATTCGCAAAGGCATTCATGATAATTTGGCTTTGTTCATAGTTGGTACAATTAGATCCCTCAATATTGCTTTCATAACACACCATATATTATTATAATCATAGTGAAAAATTCTTGCCCAAATCCAATTAAGTTGGTTCAATTTTCAGTCACATATCATGTATACATACCACCATCACAAAACATTTGAGCTGTAGCTTTTCTACCATGCACGAAGCTTTGACTGGAAATGTAACTTTATCGATTACTTCTGTCGTCTGGAGCTCTGATGACTATATCAGTTACTCGTGTAGTCTAGAGCCCTGATGGATGTGTATTTGGTATGTCCTCAAAATTACCTGCTACGACATGAAGTATATATATATATATATATATATA
Source organism: Penstemon barbatus (assembly GCA_003313485.2). Taxonomy (NCBI): domain Eukaryota; kingdom Viridiplantae; phylum Streptophyta; class Magnoliopsida; order Lamiales; family Plantaginaceae; genus Penstemon; species Penstemon barbatus. The sequence continues at coordinate 50,553,995 of CM064880.1, forward strand.
TATATATATATATATATATATATATATATATGCATTTCGTCATTTTCCATCAAATTAAATAATTTTTTAATATAAACGAACAGGAATTGGTTATTCCAAGAATGTTGTGAGGATATATTCTTACAACGTTATAACTAAGAAGGCGAAATTGCAACACCAGGGAATAACTTAATTCTAAATCTAACTAACTATATATGGAGAAATATTACATCAACTGTCATAACTACAAAGTCCTGCAGGCATGTAACATTTCTCCATATATAGTAAGATTTAGAATTAAGTTGGTACCTGATGTTGCAATTTTGTCTTCTTAGTTATAACATTGTAAGAATATATCCTCACAACATTCTTGGAATAATCAACTCATGTTCGATTATATTCAAAATTTTATTTAATTTGATGGAAAATGAAGAAATGTATGTATATATATATATATATATATATATATATATATATATATATACTCCATGTCGTAGCATATAATTTTGAGGAAGTACCAAATAAACATCCATCAGGGCTCCAGACTACACAAGTAACTGATAAAGTCATCAGGGCTCCAGACTACACAAGTAACCGATAAAGTCACATTTCCAGTCAAAGCTTCCTGCATGGTAGAAAAGCTGCAGCTCAAATGTTTTGTCATGGTGGTATATATATTTGATATGTGATTGAAAATCGAACCAAATTAAGGGCTCCAGACTACACTAGTAACCGATAGAGTCATATTTCCAGTCAAAGCTTCCTGCATGGTAGAAAAGCTGCAGCTCAAATGTTTTGTGATGGTGGTATATATATTTGATATGTGATCGAAAATCGAACCAAATTAATTGGATTTGAGCAATAATTTTTCACTATGATTATAATAATATATGGAGTTTTGAAAGAAATATTGAGGGATCTAAATGGTACAATTTAATTGATCTATAAAAACAAATATTGAAAATTTTCAGAAAAAAAAATTGAGACTTTTTTAAAATTGACTATATGCTTATAAATTGAATTAAATCAAGTGTAATACTAAAATATAAAATATAAATCTAAATTGAGGACTAATTAATATATTATTTTATCTGTTATTATTTAATTGAACACATGTTTTATTTTTCGACAATATCATATAACTATATATATGATATCATATATATAACAGAAAGCAGAATTTATGCAATTGATAATTAAGTGGCGGAGATTAAGACTCCGATCATGTCCACCTTAATTACCATTTTTTCCTTTTTTTATCTTATTTTCATAAATTTATATAAACATACACACAATTTCATTCGCAAAGACATTCATGATAATTTGGCTTTGTTCATAGTTGGTACATTTAGATCCCTCAATATTGCTTTCATAACACACCATATATTATTATAATCATAGTGAAAAATTCTTGCCCAAATCCAATTAAGTTTGTTCAATTTTCAGTCACATATCAAGTATACATACCACCATCACAAAACATTTGAGGTGCAGCTTTTCTACCATGCACGAAGCTTTGACTGGAAATGTGATTTTATCAATTACTTCTGTAGTCTGGAGCTCAGATGACTATATCAGTTACTCGTGTAGTCTGGAGCCCTGATGGATGTATATTTGGTATGTCCTCAAAATTATCTGCTACGACATGAAGTATATATATATATATATATATATATATATATATATATATATATGCATTTCTTAATTTGCCATTAAATTAAATAATTTTTTTAATATAAACGAACAGGAATTGGTTATTCCAAGAATGTTATGAGGATATATTCTTACAACGTTATAACTAAGAAGGCGAAATTGCAACAGCAAGGAATAACTTAACTCTAAATCTAACTAACTATATATGGAGAAATATTACATCAACTGTAATAACTAGAAAGTCCTGCAGGCAAGTAACATTTCACCATATATAGTAAGATTTAGAATTCAGTTGGTACCTGAACAACGTTATAACTAAGAAGGCGAAATTGCAACACCAAGGAATAACTTATTTCTAAATCTAACTAACTATATATGGAGAAATATTACATCAACTGTCATAAGTACAAAGTCCTGCAGGCAAGTAACATTTCTCCATATATAGTAAGATTTAGAATTAAGTTGGGACCTGATGTTGCAATTTTGTCTTCTTAGTTGTAACATTGTAAGAATATATCCTCACAACATTCTTGGAATAATCAACTCATGTTCGGTTATATTCAAAATTTTATTTGATTTGTATATATATACTCCATGTCGTAGCAGATAATTTTGAGGACGTACCAAATAAACATCCATCAGGGCTCCAGACTACACAAGTAACCGATAAAGTCACATTTCCAGTCAAAGCTTCCTGCATGGTAGAAAAGCTGCAGCTCAAATGTTTTGTCATGGTGGTATATATATATATATATATATATATATATATATATATATATATATATATATATATATATATATATATATATATATATATATATATATATATATATATATACGATATGTGACTGAAAATCGAACCAAACTTATTGGATTTGGGCAATAATTTTTCACTATGGTTATAATAATATATGGAGTTTTCAAAAAAATATTGAGGGATCTAAATGTACCAACTATGAATAAAACAAAAACTATCATGAATATATGATATCATAATAACATAGTTATTTGATATTGTCAAAAAATAAAACATGCGTTCAATTAAATAATATCAGGTAAAATAATATATTAATTAGTCCTCAATTTAGATTTATAGTTTATATTTTAGGATTACACTAGATTTTATTAAATTCATAAGCACATAGTCAATTTAAAAAAAGTCTCAATTTATTTTCTGATAATTTTCAATATTTGTTTTTATAGATCAATTAAATTGTACCAGTCGTTAAAATTAAGGTGTTATGGCCAATAAAATAATATTTTTTGGGGTGAGCGTTTGCGTTAGGTATTTTGGGATCCGTCCAGACCCGATCGGGTATTTCTCATTTGTAACGAAAAAATGAATTTTTTTTAGCCACCACGTGCATATCTATTAATTCCACTGAGGAAATGTAGCCACCGAGATGTAGAAGCAAAATTTGGGATTTTAAACAATCTTTCAGGCTACTAAATTAGGAGGGAAAAACACTTTTCATAACAAACTTTTATCAACTCTACACTTTTCATACAAAGCTTTTTCAAAAAACACATTTCACACCATAATTTCAGAACTTTGGATACTTTTGCATTTCCGTTAAAAATTTGAGGGAATAACGCGCATGTGCAAAACATGCACACGCGCCCATTAACTTCGGAAACGAGGAAAAACACTTTTCATACCAAACATTTATCAACTCGACACTTTTCATACCAAGCTTTTTCAAAAAATACATTTCATACCACAATTTCAGATATTTGGACACTTTTGCATTTTTCATTAAAAATTGGATGGAAACTTCATAAACACGGGGAGAAAATCAAGTTCTTAAAGAATAAAATTGATGGAGGAGTTTTTGTTGTTGTATTAGAATTCACCATATGGTTTGGGTTAAGTCCACTCACATGACTTTCTTTGATTTTTGTTGTATACTTGAATCGAGGAATTTTTGTTGTTGTATTAGAGTTCACCACATGGTTTGGACTAAGTTCACTTTCATAGGTTAAGTTTAACTCAACCTCAAAAGCTAGCATGTATGGTGAGGGTTGCCCAAGACATTATAAAGTGAACTTAACTATGATTTTCAACCAATGTGGGATACTTAGTCTCCAAATATTGTATGGTTCGGTAGAAGAAAATAGAAAGGAAACTAATGGAGATTAGGTAAAAGAAAGATTGTTGGTCCCAAGTGATCAAATGAGGTCTAGAGGGGAGGGGGGTTGAATAGACCTCTGTAAACTTTCAAAAATTTCTCTAACTTTTCTTATCAGCAGAGTAAGTTGATCAAGGGTTCGTGAGACTGCTTCAGTGATTGCTCACTTAGCTTAATAAGTAGAGTTGACCACTCGTCTGATTTTACTTATCTGATTCAAATATAATCAGAGTTTGAAATACTTGCAGCGGATATTACAAGTATTTTTTAACAAGTAGTTTTCTTAATCAAAAGATTATATCCCCAGTTTTAACCCCCTTTAAAAATACTTTTTTTCAGTTTGTATGTTTGAAGTATTTTGAAATAAGTAAAAATGCAACAAGCAAAAACACATAATTTTATAGTGGTTATATTGACACGGATGTCTCTTAGTCCACTTTTCCAAGTTACTTAGATCTTGGGTTATACTATAATCACACAGTTTACAGTATATACAACACTCTCTGAAGCTATATCACTCACTTAGACGGATATACACTTCTCACAACACTCTCTTCTAACATAATCACTCAGATTTGTATGTATATTTGATCTTCAACTTCGGCTTTCATTAACAAATGACTAAGCTGATAAGTTTATGTTCTTAAGTTTGAGACTTAGAGAAATTTTGCTCATTGAATTTGCTCTCAAAAGGTGTTGCTTGTCTCTAACTATTGAATCTTGAATTATTTATACTTGGAGATTTTAATTTGTTCGTTGAAGAAGAAACAAATCTCAACGCTCCCCGAGTACTGGTCCCTTTTTTTTCTGGAACGGCTACCTGCATTTGAGGCACCGTACACTCGGTTGCACTTTGTGTTAGTCTCATTAAATACACTATGTTGATCTGAGGTTCTTCATCAATTATTTGTCTTTAATACCCTTCTTTTGCAACATTTATTACTCCAAATGCATTTAAAACTGTTGGAATGACTTTCCGATCACTTCCACTCTGCTGATATCAAATCGAACTCATCTGATTTGAGTCTGCTGAAAATCCACCTGTCTGATTCCGAATGCAACATATTTAACCCTTCTGATTTTGCTTATCTTCTTTGGTTAAATTTTTTCTGAGGTTGGCTAAACTTCCATTACTTAGCGGATGACATTTGAAAATTATCAAAACCTCCCTTCAATTCTTTATCTTCATCTTTATCCAACAAAGATAGAGAAAATTAATGGAGTGTAAGATGGAGAAAAAATGGAGGGAAATGTTGTGTGAGAAGGAGGGAAAAATCAGGTTTACTTGCCCAAATGCAATTACTACTCATCACGTGATTTTGTTCATCTGTTTATGATGTTACATGCGCATTAGTCCGTCTAATTTTTAACAGAAAATGCAAAAGTATCCAAAGTTTTATGATTGTGTTATGAAATGTGTTTTTGATAAAGCTTCGTATGAAAAGTGTCGAGTTGATAAATATTTGGTGTGAAGAGTGTTTTTCCCTCGTTTCAGAAGTTAGGCACATGTAGCACACGCGCGTTATTCCATCCAATTTTTAACGGAAAATGTAAAAGTGTTCAACATTCTGAAATTGTGGTATGAAATGTGTTTCCCGAAAATGCTTGGTATGAAAAGTGTCGAGTTGATAAAAAAGTTTGGTACGGAAAGTGTTTTTCCCTCTATAACTTTGTGGGAAATCGCTTTTTCCAATTCCATTCATACCAAACTCTCTTCTTTTGATTTAACATCATCGTCTTCCTCAATTCTCCGTTATCACAGAGATCCTCCATATATAACAATTTATACTGTAACTCGTTTTTACCAAATAATTATGGTATCTAAACATATATTTTAGTATATGTGGTGTTTACAACAAGCATAAGAGAGAGAAAATTGTGAACGTGAAATGCAAAACTTAGGATTTAAATATGTGATAACAATGAGGATTTAAATCACGAGTCTAGAAAATAGAATGTGCATATTTTCTAAAAAAGTTGACATATATGTCTACAGAATAATTATATATGTTCCACAACAAAAAGGTTAAACTAGTCCGTTAACTTATGGCCCCTGGCAAGTTGTCCCATAGGATTTTGATCATGGTAGTTGTACCTCATAAAATGAAGCAAATTTTGGATATTTTGGTCCAACTGAGAAGCGAGCTTTTGTTTTAAGCTTATAAAGGTGAATTGAAAATTTTGACCTTGAATTTTCAAATAAAAAGGAAAAAAATTAAGGATCGTATGCATGATTTTGGTACAAAATTTATATGATTTCTTTTTTTCCAAAATCCTAATTGTTTTGGAACATTAGATTTTTAACGAGAAAATTTTTGCATTTTCTAATCACGATTGTGGGACAGTATTTTCTAGTTGCTATTCCTAATCGCGTTTATGTAACAAAATTAAAAATAAAAAACAAACTATATTTTTCTCCAAATCGTAGTTGCAATTAAAGAACAAACAAAAATTTAAAATTTAAAAGTTATGTTCTTCCTAATCGCAACTTTGGAGAAAAGGAATTAAAAAAAAAAAAAAATACCATCAACATATTAATACCTTATACTTTGGAGAAAAGGAATATAAAACCGTCGAAATTAATTTCGACAGATTTAATTTCGGTCGAAATAATATGTCGAATATTATTTATAAAAAAAGGGAAAAAAAATAAATTACGATGGAATCCAATTTCCGTAGAAATTGAATAATATCGCGAAAAAATTAATAAAAAAAGAAAAGTAAATAAATTTCGATGGAAAACAATACATGTTGAAATTATAATTTTTATAATTTCGACGGATTCTTTTTCGTTGAAATGGAGTAATTTCGTAAAAAAAATAAGAAAAAATAACTAAATTTCGACGGAAAACAATATCCATCAAATTTTTATAATTTCGACATATTCTTTTTCGTCGAAATGGAGTAACTTCGTAAAAAAAAATTCATAAATTTCGATGGGAAACAATGTCCGTCGAAATTTAATGATTTCAAAATATATATATATATATATATATATATATATATATATATATATAAACGAAAATAAAAAAATCCGCCGAAATCCAGTTTAGTTGCCCTAAATCAAAACTTTCTCCATTCTACCCAGCCGTAGCCCGCTACACTTTCTCTTCCAAATCTCTCATTCACCTCCTTTAATTCTTCCAAATCGCCCCGGGTCTTCCACTGCAAATCATCGTCGTCTCTTTCTCCATACGACCCAGCCAGCCCGAGGGCCATTCTAGCTCAAACTCTGCCGTGGCTCCAGCTCCAGATCCGTGCCACGCCTCCGCCGCGGCTCCAGCCCTACACCACCACCACCACAAGTCTTCTTGAAACATTCTAAGGTATAATTGCTCTTTAATCCTTCAATTTCGGATTTTGAATTGTTATTGTGATATTGTGGAAATTAGGGTTTGAATTGTTATTGTGAAAAATCCTTCGAAATTTCCCTTTTTCTTGCAGTGATTGATAGCGGCGGTTAACTATCGGGTAAAATCGAATTAGGGTTCACATGTATAAAATTCATCGACAAAAATACTCCGATTATCTTTGACAATTTTAATCTTAACTCCAAAAAATATTTATTCTTCTAATTTTACTTTTTTTTTATTTTTTTCTTGTCAGGCTAAAATATGTTTACAATATAAAAAAAGGTAACCATATGGATGAGAGTGACAAATTATTAAGGGATGAACTCATCCATATTTGAGTTTAAGAGAACTCAAAACCATCTTTAATCATAGAGAACATAATCAATATCTTAAATGAGGATTGATTTCCATGTAAATCGCATTTTAATTATAAGAAATTTGATGATGATCCTATTTAGTGAAACATATAAATAGTTGCCAAGATTTTGTGAATTTACTAATATAAAAATATGGTAAAACAACACCTTGAGTAGGATTGAGCATGATTCGAGGAATCGATCGGAACGGACCAGAGCGGACCGAAATTGGTATGGATTGATTAATAAATCTTTCTACTCAAGAACCGACCTTGGTAGTAGTCGGTTTTCGTTATTATCGATCGGTTTTCCGAACAAAACCGACAGTACCGAATTTTTTTTTATCCTAATAATTCCTATACCTAAGTTACAATACAATCTTCTACTTTCATTCAATCAAAAAAAAAAAAAAAAAAAAAAAAGCCCGCTCACTTCACTTCTTCTCTCTCACAGCCCTCCCCTAGACATGCTTTTTTCCGCAAGCCGCAACCATTCCTCCTCCTCCGCGATCACTCAATTTTCAGCTTCATCGCACAAATTCTTCAAGTTATCTCACTTCGAGGTAAGATTTCTTTATATCCTACTATTGGAATTAATTTTTCCTTTTGAATTTTATGTGAAAAGAAAAAGTTCAACATTTCTTAAATTCTTTTAATTTTTTATAAACATTGGGTATATTTATTCGGGAAAGAAAGAACAAAGTTAATTGTATTTCTTGGAGCTAATTTATGGAAATCCAATATGAAAATTGTATTAGGTGGTCTGTCGTATGAAAATTACCAAACCAAAAGAATACTGAAATTTGGTCCCATTTTTACCGAATGTTCAGCTCTAATCATGAACCTAGAAAATAGATAGTGCATATTTTCTAATTTTTATATATATATAGAATAAATATATATGTTTCACAACAAAAAGGTCAAACTAGTCCGTTAAGTTATGACCGATGGCAAGTGTAAAATCCTCTAAGCCTTTGGGCTGACAATTTTACCTTATAAAAGTGAAGCAAATTTGGGACATTTCAGTTCATTTGAGAACTAAGCTTCATTTTTATGCTTATAAAGGAGAATTGAAAATTTAGACCATAATTTTTCAAAATTAAAAGGAAAAGAATTAGTATGGATCATGTGCGTGATTTTTGTACAAAAACTTAGTCTTTTTTCTTTCTTTTTATGATACTTATTTTGGGATAATGTTATTTTTTATTCTTCCTAATCCAAATTTTTTGAAACGCAATATTTTCTAATCGCGATTGTGGATCAATATTTTTTAAAGCTCTTCCGAATCACGTTTATGGAACAAAAAATTCAATTTTTTTCTCAAAATCCTAGTTGTGATTCCTAAAAAAAATAAAAAATAAAAAATAAAAATTTTGATCTTCCTAATCTCGACTTTGGAGAAAAGAAAATATAAAAAAAAAATACCTTGAACATATTAATACCTTATACATTCCAAAAATAATTGTCCCAAAATCGCAATTAAGAAGACCAAGAAATAAAATATTAAATATAAATAATAGGTCAGGTGACGTGCACATTTCCAACACTAAATCTTTTTTTTTTTCCCTCAAATCATGGCAAAAATACATCAATATCCCCTTAAGCACTTGGGATTGTAAAATTTGTAGGGTGGGCACGGGTCAGGTATTTCGAGTTGAGTACCCAACTCGACTGGTGTTAATTTTTTACACCCATAATCTGTCCCGTATATGTGGATATTCAATATTCGGGTATCCTCCTTTCCGAGTTAGGGTAGCCCGTATACCTTTTTCTCAATAAAGGAATTCAAAATAAAAATACAATAATCCTAAAAGATAAATCACAAACCCTAATCACCAAAACAATAATAAAATTTGATTATAGTCATTTTCCAGAAGATTTTTGCTTGGTGAAATACTGGTTCGAACACTATTCTTCACTTTTTTTTTAAAATATATGTAAATTGTACAAGAAATTTAAATTATTTAATATAGTAACAAATTTGATAATGGAAAAGGAGAATAAATTTTAGCCAAGACCACTCAAATGTCATGTCATTTTAATTTATAATTGGGTAATGATTTAACCGGATTTCGTCGGGTTAATAGAATATCAGTGAATTTGTGATATCGGGGGGTTTTCGATATTTAAATATATTTTGTAGGGCTCCGTTACTTTATTCCGGATGGATCGATTACAAAGAAAAGCAATATTCAAGATCAAGAAGTAAAACCACAAACAAAGCTAATAACACACCAATATGGAGATCAAAAGCTAAGAATAATATTGAATCTTATTCAATTGTGCTATTGTAAGCAGCGTATAATCATGTATTCTTGGAGTTGAGGGATTTCGTAGTTGTCTAATACAATGAGTAACTAGGTATTTATATGATGTTAAACCTAGCGTTACAAGGAAACATAGTCCTAATAGGACTCGGCCCAAATATCCTTCTTGGGTCCGGAGTATTGTCTTTTGATCGAAGAGAGCTGTATTCGGCCTGGTCGATGAGATGATCTTTGAACAGCCCGATTTGGTCGAACCGATCTCAAGTTCTTTAGTCGATCGTACAGCATGTAGGGTGCGAAATAGCCCCCATCAGTACTCCCTCACTTCTTCGAGCGTATAGATAATAGAAGCTCGTAGAAGTAGATAAATCTTCACGACCGTTTGTTTTCTATGAATGGGGCCTCGTTAAAAACCTTTCTTAAGAAAAAACCCTGTGGGAAAAAATCTTAAGTAAGGAAAAGAGTGCTACATATCATAGATAGTCGTCTTCTCTGTCGATTACGAATCGCCACGCGTCTATTCAGGAGGCTTCTTATATCCTACCATTTTTGGCGGGAATATGATTAGCTGCGATGAGTTCGAAACGTCATTTCTCATCTCATTATAAATAGGTGACTCTTAAGTTCGCCATTCTTCCTTTATACTTCCTTATAATTCGTAGTAATTTTCCTGCTTAGTCGTTCATCACATAAAATTTTTCCTTTTATCGACCTTCATCTTCCGATAACCAGAATATATGGCTTCTGTAAGAAGATCTTCTTCTAGAGAGGTCGTCGCCCCCGATAACGAGGAGTTGCATTCTAGTCTTTTGGGCGAACAATCTACAGTATCTGACTTCGTCGTCCCTGTAGAAGATACCTTCAAGGTACGAATCCTTACTGAGGCGGATGTAGCTGCCCGAGCCAAAAAGGGCAAAGGTACTGTTCCTCAGATTTCTGAACCAATCGAGGACGTTGCTTGTGCTTATACAGTGGAAACATTTCCGGAGGTTGTGAATAATTATACCAAATATTTCCCGGAATGTTCCGAGATAATTCTTCCTTCCCCTACTGATAGGGTCACATCTCCACCAGAGGGATGTCGAGCTTTTTATTCGGCTCACTTTAATAGCGGACTGCGTCTTCCCTTGTCTCCCATTTTTCTCGAAGTTTTGAAAACTTTCACTGTGTGCTTGACACAGCTGGTTCCAAATTCCGTTGCTTTTGTGGTTTGCTTTTCTGTTTTGATGATCGCAAAGGGGTTTAAACCTTCTTTTCGTAATTTTACGCAACTTTTCCGCTTCAATATTTCTAGTTCTTCGAATCGTGGATACTTCTTCGCTAGTCAGCGGCCTAGTCGAGCGATCTTTGACGCCCCTGTTTCTAGTAATCCCTCATGGAAATCTCATTTTTTCTTTGTTCGTCCTCCGTCTAATCTTTGCTTGGCGGATGGTTCGACCGTGCCTTTTTCATGGGATCATGGTTCCAGTTGGATTCCTGGAGGTCGCTTACCGACTGGCGAACTAGTTCCTGACGATGCTAAGTTTATCGCTGAGATCTCCGAAATGCGTGCAAACAAATATCAAAGTGCTCTTCTGATCGGGGAAGCTTTTCTTCGTAAGGCGGGGTTAAGTGTTCATAACTTTCCCATCAATTCATCATCTGAACTTCTTGGTTAGTACTTTATTTCAGCTTAGTGTTGTGATGATACCGTTTATAGGGAAGAAAAATAACTTATAATTTATTTCTTTTTCAGCCGATATGGTAGAAAACTCTCGACACTCTTCGAAGGGAAAAATGGTGCTGTCGAAATCTTCCAAATCCGTAGAGAACGTCCCTATCGAGCAGAGAGCGTCACGAAAAAGGAAGTTGGAGTTGGGTCATGAATCTGAGGAGAATAGAGAGGAATCTCCAGATTCTCCTCATGAGTCCCCTATTCGTCAGGGCACGGGATCCGGTTATCCTCCTCTTCAGCTTAGAACGTCTTTGGGTGTTCGAGGATGTCGCACCTGGTCGATGCCTCATCCTGCTAATGATCCAGTTGATAGAAAGATGAGCTATTATGGACGCTCAGGTAACGATCTTCTTTAGTCGGAGATAAGCACCCAAAACCTACTCTTGTCGAAATGATCGAGGATCATTTAGAGGGAAGGAGGGCCGCTGGTTATTCCGAGAAGGACTCTTTTATTCATGATGATAATGAGAACGCGGTCGATAAGGCAACCCGTGTTCTTTTGTCTAGTGTTTTTACTCGCGATCTGAATAAGCTTCTTCATAAGGATCCTCTGGAGAAATTCCAGCGAGCTTCTCTTTATGCTGAAAAGGTGATATCTTTTTCCTTTGATCATACTAACAGATAATTTTAAGGGTCTTCCTTAATTTACTAATCCATTTCTTTTTCTTACTCTCTTTGTTCTTCCAGACTAAAACTTGTCTTGCGTCATACGCCTATGAAAATGCACTTTGGAAACAACAGTGCGAGTTCCTGGAAGAGAAGAATAAAGCTTTACTTCATAAATCCTCCGGGTCAGAGGTTGGTCCCTCAACATCTTCTGCCGTTCCCGTCGTAGAGACTCGTGCTAGTGGGACTGAAGATCAAGAAATAATAAACAGGGTGATGGAGGTTTCTCGTGCTCAAGAGCAGGCCAATCAAATGCCTAGAAAGTTAGAGGAATTCCAGTTACAGAGCACGGCTCGAATTAGTGAGCTCGAATCTCAAGTGTCAAACCTTGAAACTTCTTTAGAGGAGTACGAAAAGGATGTTCCACTTAGTGGACTTAGGGATCGATACGGTAGGAATCCTGATGAAAGAGTTGTTCGTGAATTCCTTAATTCTCCTGTTCATACGGCATTGGTGTATCGGATGGTCGGTCCTTTACTTGAAAATACTTTTAAGAAGGCGATTCATCAGCTGGTCGCCCTGGAGATGATCGACGACCGTCGAAAGGAGTATTTTAAGGCTGCTCACATTCGGTTGAATCGCTACGGTGAACTTTATTCTTCTTCTGAGGTTCCAGATGTTGTATATCAAGGTTTTCCTTTGGCTCACCTTGTCGAAGAATTTGGAAATCCATTGCCGATTCCTCCTTCCGATGTTAACGAGGAGCTCGATAATACTTTTATTGATCCCGAAGTCGAAGAAGAAGAGGAAGATGATATAGGTATGACTGAGGACGTCAGTAGTGATCAGAGAATTCCGGATAGCGAGCAGGCTTCTTAAAATAGTGATTTTTTGAAATAATCGTTGTAACTATTTACTCGTAGGTTTTAATTGTAATTTTACCTTTTCTTCTCTTTGTACGCTAAACGTCTCGTATTCTAAACGTCTCGTATTCTGTCAGTTGTGTCTTTTCACATTCGCCGTAATAATTCAGACAAGTCATTAAATTTGCCGTAATCATTATGTGTGTGTCTTTTCAAATTCTAGCGTTTGCTCCAAGGTCAGTTTTTCTGTTTCGCGCCCTTTCTTTGGGTCTGTTGTGTCCTTTCGTGTAGTATAAATACGAAAGGTAAAAACCTGACTTATTTTTTACCGATATACTCCTCTCTAAACAGAATACTCTTTCTTTTGCTAGTCGATAAACTTTCTCGATATTAATTTATATTTTTCCATAATCAAATCATGAGTAACCTTTTTGGTAATACTTCGAAACGACCTTCTCATGAGGGCGTTAGAGATAATAGATCTAAAAAACATCGAAGAGACGGACCGTCGATGGAGCCTCCTCGTTCGTCCTTGATCAGCAATTCGACGACCGATAATCCCCCTTCCCAACCTTTACCAGAAATTAGTTCGTCGCTTGTTCAGCCAAACTTTCCTTCTTCCCCAGAGATAGGTAATAGGCCTTCGCCTGGTCGAATAGCTTTCGGAGATTCTTCTAACGTGGAGCAGGTTTACAATATACCTGTTTCATCAGGTTTTTCTTCTTACGAGTATGGAGGGGATTTTGTTAGTTCCGTTCCTTTTTCTACTTCTACTGCCCCACTCGCCAGCGGAGGGCGAGCTGGTGATGACCTTTTTGTCAATCCTTCCACAACACAATCTATTTTGCAAGATTGTCCTGAATATTTGTTTCATGATACCACAGTAACGGCTACTTCTTTTGAATCTGGAGGACCTTCTGAGGGTCAGTTTGGGTCAAGGTCTGGTCGTCGGACCGTTATTTCTGCTTCAGGCAAAGAGACCTCTGTTAGCCCCGACGAGAGGGGATCTCCTCGTCTGTTAGATGATCGATGTATCTTTGAGCAAGTCAAGGATATTATGTTGTCAGAGACTCCTCGTTCTGATGGTGTCCCTTCCAATAGTGAATTGCCTGGCTCAGTTGAGCCTGATGCTTTGTCATGGGATCTGGGTTAAAGCACTATTTTGCCTGGTGAGCTGAAGAAGCTTGAGGATGCTTCCAACGTACGCCTTGTTCAATCGCTGGTGAAGATATGTGAACAGGTGGGCGAGTCTTTTCACTTTTTTCATTTGTTTTAGTTTTTGACTTCCTTCTTACGTAAGGATTGTTTTCTTTTTCCCAGGGTAAGTACTTTGCACTCCAGCTGGGTGTGCAAAACGATGAACTGTGGAGAAGTAAAGGTGCTTATCAACGTCGTTTGGAGTCGGAGTTGGCGAAGGTTGCTGGGCAGTCTCTCGAACTGCAGCTTGCCAATGATGATTTGAAAAAATTGCAGGAGGAGAAGTCCGTCTGGGAGAAAGAGAAAAGTGACTTGGTTCAGGCTGCTGCCTTAGCGGAGGAGTCTCAACGGCGGTCCTATGAGGAAGGATATGACGCTGGTTATCTAAAGCGTCAAGAAGAGTTGATGGCTTTTGCTGGCAATATGACTCCTCGGAAGGCTGTTTCTGGTAGTCGACCTGCTGACCGTTCTTCTCAGTGACCTTTGCTCGACCTGGCAGGCCTTGGACTGTCTCTTTTTTTTTTTTTATTTGGTTGCCCGACTTTTGTGCATTTGTTTGGGCTGAAATTTTTGTAATGGGAGAAGCTCTGAATTGGAAATCATGACCTTTTGTAGGCAGATTCTTGCCTTGATCAATTTTCTTCTGTAGATATACTTTGTTATTCTCGTTCTTCCCTTGTGCATAAATATAATGTTTGCTTCTGCAAATCAAGTCTTTGTATAATGTTTGCTTCTGCAAATCAAGTCTTTTGTTGATCATACCCAGTATACTCCTTTGGATTACATGTACCAGCACGGTTTACGTCATGATTTAGACAATAGGTTATTCATATCGAGCTTAGTCGTTAAGGAACGCTCATCATCTTGGTCGATCTTCAATCTATGCCTTATACTTTTGTCTTGTTGTGATCTAAATCTTATATAAGGAGGCTTATTGTCCCTTTTGTTGAATTCCGCTCTTTTCTTTACATCGAACTAAGGAAAAATATCCCTTTCAGTCTCTTCCAAACCTTTATGTTTCCCAGCATTAACTTTGAACTATATGTTCCTTGGTTAGTGTACCATTATCTCACTTTCTTGATATGGGAGGAATTGGAAAATGTAGGAGTTTTAGCCAGATCTACCCTGTTCAGACCTCCTTAAGCAATTCTTTGGTATGTTAGGCAGTTACGTCCTTGCTGTTTCGAATAAGGAGGACTATTCTCCTGATTTCTATGTCAGATATCTTGGACTCCATATGGGTTCCTGTATAGCTTAGTCAATGGTCATCCATATGACTTATGAGGCAGTGACGTCCCTCGTATGGTGAAGGGTTTGGTCTTTTATCTTTTATCGAGCAACTGTCCTTTAAAGCTTGTATGACTTCGTTTGTGGATTCTAGGTTTTAAGCCATCGACCATGAAGTATGATCGTTCCGGTAAGTCTGATCCAGGGTTCTTTTAGGTTTGCTTGTGTTATTTGGGTGATCGTTTCGAGCCACGACCTCTTTTGTTGTCGACCAGTTGAGGCGATTAGATAGTGCCGTTCCAACTTATTTGCATTTATTACGTGGAGTCAAAGGGTCGTATCCATGTCCGTTGATTAAATCACTTGTTCAGCCGTTGGATCCCTTAGATCTACCCTTATAAATAGGGGGTGGTTTATATTCTTCATTTGCAATTTCCCAAAAAGGATGGAGATCTCAGATTCCTTAGATTTTATTCTGCCCTCTGATCCCATTGTCTTCAAAAAATCACATTATCATGATTTGTTTATTCAAAATAGTGAAATCGTTCCCAGTCTTGTATTGACGGGTCCCATGTCAGCCCTACCTTGTATCGACGGGTCCCATGAGGCCTCAAATGTTGTTTTCACAGGTTTGAGGTCCATGGTTTCTGTTTGCACATAGAGGGTTCCTACTTGCCACTCACCCCTGCTCTTCGATGTTACCTCCGGAGTGACAAATTACCGGGGTGGGCTGGTAAACGCGCTTATCACGACAGTCCTTGCGAGATGCTGCTTCAGAGTAAAATGTTTTATAGATAATTTAAAAGCAGTATCTTCTTGTGGGTGAATGAGTATTGCCAGTTATCTGGCTGGTAATGTTCATTTCGTCTGGAAGAACACTTGATCTTCAGAGCTTAGCCATCGAACTAAAGAAGTCGACCATCCTGAGCAGCATGCTTCTTGGGTGGTTCATTATAATCGACGAGGTACTAGGGAGGAGATTGGTGTTTCCGTGGATATTGTCGTGAAGATAGCCGATCCTATAGGATCATTTTAGCTAAGTCATTGTAATGATCTTTGAGTAACATGTAGACTTTTGTAACGTAGGATTTTTGTATGTAACCGATTTGATGAATAAAATATTACTTTTATCCCTTATATCTTCCTTGTCGTTAATTCTGTCATAATATTTATTTTAGAGCAACATTTTCCGAGCAGACTGATTCATACGTAGTTTATCTTCAAAACTTCAGGAGTATTAGCAGATCATTTAGATTGTTATGAATAGATCAAGGAGTGTTTATTGAGCGGATCAATGTTTACTCAACTTGTCATAATTTAGAATTAGGTTTTTATCACCTAAAATCTTTTTGATCGCTACAGATTTATCGAGGAGTTTTTATCGATCGGATCAATTTATACTCAACTTGTTTGTAATTAGACTTAGGTTTTCAACCCAAAAGTCTTTTTTGATCGTTGAATATATAACGAGGAGTGTTTATCGAGCGGATCAATGTATACTCGACTCGTTTTTAATTTAGACTTAGGTTTTTAGTACCTGAAAGTCTTTTTGATATATCGAGGAGATTTTATTGAGCGGATCAATGTTTACTCGACTCGTTTTTAATTTAGACTTAGGTTTTTAGTACCTGAAAGTCTTTTTGATCGCTGGGTATATACCGAGGAGTTTTTTATTGAGCGGATCAATGTTTACTCGACTCATTTTTAGTTTAGACTTAGGTTTTTAGTACCTGTAAGTCTTTTTGATATATCGAGGAGTTTTTATTGAGCGGATCAATGTTTACTCGACTCGTTTTTAATTTAGACTTAGGTTTTTAGTACCTGTAAGTCTTTTTGATATATCGAGGAGTTTTTATTGAGCGGATCAATGTTTACTCGACTCGTTTTTAATTTAGACTTAGGTTTTTAGTACCTGTAAGTCTTTTTGATATATCGAGGAGTTTTTATTGAGCGGATCAATGTTTACTCGACTCGTTTTTAATTTAGACTTAGGTTTTTAACCAAGAAGTCTTTAGATCGATGAGATTGAGCGAGGAGTTTTTATTGAGCGGATCAATGTATACTCGACTCGTTTCGTTCTAATTTCCATCAATATGATTGTGCAATTCCAAGGAGTGTTAACCGAAATAATCGATGTATAGAAAATGCTAAAAAATCTTTAATAATTGAACTGTAGGCTAAGGCCTTTGTTACAAGGATTGAAACTTGATAAAGTAAAATAAAACAATGCAGTATAATCTGCTAAAATTTATTTACCATAGTATTTCCTAAGGTTGACCGCATTCCAGGTTCTTGGTAAGGCTGTTCCATCCAAGTGTGCAATTTTGTATGAACCTTTCTTTCCTACGCCAATGACGATGTAAGGTCCATCCCAATTTTGTTGTAACTTTCCCACATGTTTGGATACTTCTACCTTTTTCAGGACCAAGTCTCCTTCTTTGAAGGTTCGGACGCGTACTTTTTGATTGTATGCTTTTTCCATATTTGCTTTAGTCGCTTGTAGGCGTACAGCAGCTTTATCTCTTAAAGCTTCTGTTAAATCAATGTCATTTTCTCTCAACTTTTCATTTTCTTGATCGTTGAACATCTCTATCCTTGGCGTTGGGATTAAGGTTTCAACAGGGATAACTGCTTCCGACCCGTATACCAAGCTAAATGGGGTTTCGCCTGTTGAGCTCCTTACTGTGGTTCGATTAGCCCAAAGTACTCCTGGGAGTTCATCAAGCCATTTTCCTTTGGCAGCTCCTAATCTTTTTTCCAAAGATTTTATTATCTCTCGGTTTGCTACTTCAGTTTGTCCATTCGCTCTAGGATGTCCTACCGAGGTAAAATTTTGTTGAATTCCAAGTTCTGTGCACCAATCTATTATTTGTTTTCCCGCGAATTGAGTTCCATTATCGGAGATAAGGATCCTAGGGATGCCGAATCGACAAACTATGAATTTCCATAAGAAGTTGATAACTTGGAATTGGGTTAATCGTGTGAGGGCGACGCATTCTATCCATTTGCTGAAGTATTCTACAGCGACCAGGACATAGGATTTCTTAGATCTAGCTGCTGGGAATGGTCCCACAATGTCCATCCCCCATTGGTCGAATGGCCAACATACTGGAATTGGGTGCATGTTTTCTACTGGTCGATGACATATGTTAGCATGGATCTGGCAGTGATGACATTCTTGGACATATTGAGCGGCATCTTTATTGATGGTAGGCCAATAGTAACCTGTCCTGAGACATTTTAAGGCCAATGCCCTTGATCCGCTGTGATTTCCTGCATCTCCTTCATGAATTTCTCGTAGTACATCGATGGTTTGTGATTCAGAGACGCATTTTAGAAGAATTCCTGATACCGATCTTCGGTAGAGTTTTCCTTCTACAAGTGTATACTTAGGAGCTCGATATCTTATTTTCCGAGCTTCATTTTGGTCAGTTGGTAGTTTTCCTTCCCAAAGATAGTCTATCATCGGGGTCATCCAGTTTTCTTCGGCTTCTTCGATTTCCATTATATCGACTATTGGCGTTTCATCGATGTCGATCGCCGGCGTATTAGATATCAACCAGTTGATCACCCGTTCGGTCTTTCCATCATATGATCCTGTGAACCTGGATAGTTGATCGGCCCATTTATTTTCCGATCGTGGGATGTTCTGGATACTGAAGCTTTCAAATTTCTCAGCTAGTGTTTTCACTTTGGCGAGGTATTTGACCATATTGAATTCTTTAGCCTCGTATAGGCCTTCAATTTGTCTTTGCACTAATTCTGAATCAGTTAGCACTTTAAGACTTTTTATGTTGGCTTTCATTGCCATCTCTATTCCCGCAATCAACGCTTCATATTCAGCTTCATTGTTTGTTACGACGAAGTCCAACGTTATTGCGTAATTCAAATCTTCTTTATTTGGTCCGGTGAAGTTGATTCCGGCGCCTCCTCCTTCTCGGCATGAAGCACCGTCGACATGCATTAACCAAGTTTGGTTTTCTACGATCAAGACATCGTCGTTGAGGCAACTCGACGATTCAGTTGTCTGTGTCGGTGCTTCTAATATAAAATCAGCCAATACTTGGGCCTTAATTGCGATTCTTGGTTTGTAATCAATTTCGAACTGGCCTAGTTCGATCGCCCATTTAATTAGTCTTCCTGAGGCTTCTGGTTTTGCTAAGACTTGTCTTAGTGGTTGATTTGTCAAAACCACTATTTTGTAAGTTAGAAAGTAAGGTCGAAGTTTCCGTGCAGCCACCACTAAGGCCAGAGTGAATTTTTCAATTTCCAAATAATTCTTCTCAGCTCCCTGCAATAATTTGCTTAGATAATAGACGGGCTTATGTTCTGAGCCTTCGACTTTAATTAGTACTGAACTAATTGCTACGTCGGAGATGGAGATGTACATATACAATGGTTCTCCTTCTGTCGGTTTTGCCAACATCGGTGGTGTTGTCAAATATTCTTTGAGTCGCTCGAAGGCTTGGTCGCATTCTCCGGTCCAAACAAAGTTCTTTGCCTTTCGGAGAGTTTGGAAAAAGGGGAGGCTTTTGTCTGCTGACTTTGATATGAATCTGTTTAATGCTACGATCTTCCCAACTAAGCTTTGTACTTGGGAGATGGTTTTGGGAGGTTTCATTTCAGTTATGGCTCGAATTTTTTCTGGGTTGGCTTCTATTCCGCGTTGGTGAACCAAATATGCCAAGAATTTTCCTGATTTGACACCAAAGGTGCATTTCGCGGGGTTTAATTTCATACGATATTTCCTTAAGATCTGAAAACATCGATCGAGATGTTTTACGTGATCCGCTTCGTTCATACTTTTGACCAGCATGTCGTCCACGTAAACTTCCATTAACTCTCCGATTAACTCTTTGAACATTAGGTTTACTAACCTTTGATAAGTAGCTCCGGCATTTCTTAAGCCAAATGGCATTACTATGAAGCAATATACTCCCTGCTCGGTTACGAATGCAGTCTTTTCTTGGTCCCGCTCATCCATGTATATTTGATAAAACCCTTGAAAGGCATCCATCATGCTGAATATCGCGAAGCCAGCGGTCGAATCGACCAATAGGTCGATCCTTGGGAGGGGATATGGGTCGCGCGGGCACAACTTGTTAAGGTCAGTAAAATCATTACACATTCTCCATTTGTTGTCCTTTTTATCCCCTTTTGCCACTAGAACAACATTGCATAGCCATTCCGAGAAATGTATTTCTCGGATTTGTTTCGCTTCAAGCAGTCTTTCTACCTCGGCTTTGATAATCTTATCTTTTACCGGTCCATGATTTCTCTTCTTCTGTCTGGCGGGTTTCGCCAAAGGATCTATTTTTAGGGAATGCTTGATTATTCGAGGATCGATTCCTTCAATGTCATTTGCGCTCCATGCGAAGACGTCGGCATTGTCTCTGAGGAAGTCGATTAGCATTATTTCCCCTTCTTTGCTCAGTTCTGTACCTATTCTCGTTGTTTTGGACGAGTCCCCTTGTACTAGAATTATATCCTTATGTCTTGGAGGTTTCAATGATAAATCTAGCGGTTCCTTTCCCTTTTTATCCATTCAATCGGTACTTGGGATTTCAATTTTATTTCTGATAAGATCTTCTTCGATCTTTCTTTTACTTGGAGTAATCGATTTTGGGTGTTCTTTCATAGTTAACGAGGTACTGTAGCAGTCCCAAGCCATGCAATGGTCGTTCGTTATTTCTCCGATGCCTCTATCGGTCGGAAACTTTATCTTCTGATGATAAGTAGAGACAACAGCTCGGAATAAATTGAGAGCTGGTCGTCCCAATATTGCGTTATAAGCGAAAGGGGTTTCTACCACTAGAAATTTTACTAGCTTCACTGTCCGGTGGGGTATTTTTCCGAGTGATACGCTTAAGGTTATTGTTCCGCTGGGGATGATTTCGGACCCTCCGAATCCTATTAACGGCGTAGCTACTTTCTGCAGGTTTATCTGTCCCAAGTCCATTTGGGCTAAAACTTCTCGGGAGATGATATTGGCTGAGCTCCCATTATCGATCAGGATTCTCTTGACATTGTAGTTCGCTATTTCTAGCGAGATTACCATCGGGAAGTCGGGGTTATCCTCTTTCGTGTCCCAGACGATATTTTTAGGTACTTCACCTTCGTTAAAGCTGATCAGCTGATCGTTCGATGGCCTGCTTTCCAGGGTCCAAATTTCTTTTGGGTATTTTGAGTTTCCAATTATGGATCGGGCTGTTCTTCGTCGGGCGTTACGACTATCTCCACCCGCGGGCCCCCCGGATATCGTATGGATAGTTCCATTGATCTGGTCGTGATTCAACTCCTGAGTAGGTCGACGTTCAGGTGACCTTCGATGAGAACTTCTCCTTTGATTACCGTTCCGAGGGCTTCTACTTCTTTCCCTTTTTCGATTATCTCGCTCTATATATTCGTCTAGTTTTCCTTGTTCGATCAGTTTTTCAACTTCTCTCTTAAGGTGAAAACAATTCTCCGTTCGATGTCCATGTGCCCTATGGTACTTACAGTATTGATCGTAGTTTCGAGATCCTGGTCTTGGCTGAGCGATTTTCCTCGCCTCAGGAATCCAGTTATTTCTTTCTAGAACTTCCAATATTTCTTCCATTGGAACATTTAACCTCGGGTGTTCTACTTGATTCACCCTGCTTCTGATTGGTTGTTCAGGGTTTCTTGGTCTTTGGTAGAAATTGGGTTGCCTATCTTGGTCGGCTTTGTTGTATTCCAATCGCTGGAAAACATTACCTCTCCTGGAAGATCGCTCGTAATTCAAAGATTTTTAGGCAGGAAACCTATCATGCCGTTTGGGGCCTGAAGTTGTGGCTTTGTTTTTGTTTTTATCCTTAAAGGAATTCATCTCTTCTTGGGTCATATACTTAGACGCCAAGCTCATAATGTCGGCGAACGTTCTCGGTTGTTTTCGACTGAGGGCGTTTCCAAACTGCCTGTTTTTAGTGAGGTCGAAGAGGATAGAAATTATGTAATCGATATTCGGAGAATCGATTTTGAGTAATTCCACGTTGAATCTTGCCAACCAATTTCTTAGGGACTCTCCCTCTTGTTGGTGTATGGTTCCTAGGTAGCTCATCGGGAGTTTTTGTCTTTTCTGAGTGGCAAACTGTTGCGTTAATTTATCGCATAATTCCCGGAAACTGAATATGGAGTTGGCCGGCTGTTTTGCAAACCAATCCAGCGCGAGTCCTTCGAATGTGGTCACCATTAACTTGGCGGTGAATTCGGCTGAGTGGGCATATAAATTCATTATGTTCGTAAAGCTAAAGATATAATCATCCGGGTCGGTGGTTCCATCATATCGGGGTAATCTACCTGGGACCTGTCCCGTGGATTGTGCCTCTTTTATTTCCCTGCAGAAAGGAGAACAAGCCGCAAGGCTTTCCTGGAGTTCCGCAGTCCGGGCCAATGGGTTTTGAACAGATCGTAGGCGTTGTTCGAGTCGCTCCTGTACCATCCTTTCAATTTCTCTTTCTGAGAATTGAGTCGCTCGCGGTCGATCTGGGATTGCATCATCTATGTCATCCTCGATAGGGATGATTGTTCGTTCCTTCGATCCGCTGCGACCCGCTTGTGGGATTCTTCGACCAGGTCTTCTTCGGGGATGGTTATTGGAAGGTTTAGAATTGTCCTGCTGTGGGCTGTGTAGCGAGCGTCGCTCACTTGCTGGGCTGTCAGCTTGTTGAGAGGTTTGTTCGTTTGGCCTTGGCACTCCTGGAGCAGGAGTTGTCTTGGCAGCCGTAACGTTTCGAGGAATTTGATCTAGTACTAGCAATTCTTCTGGAGAAAGTGATTTGAAGAGCATTGCTATTTGTCGCAGTTTCTCCTGAGCGCCCGGGAGAGGAACGGGGACTTCGGGGCCTTCTGGTTCTTCCCGTATGGCACCGGGAAGGCCTCCTTGGGGTCCCTGCTGTCGGGGGTGTGTATCTTGGACATTCTCGTCGGTATTGGGAACGTTGTTATCGTTGTTGTCCTGTATGTCTTCCGATGTGTTATGGCCGGTGGTTGTATTGCTTCTCGCTCCAACACGAGCGCTTTTCCTTGGGCGAGCCATGTGTCAATCGAATAATTAACCTAGCCCCTCGGTGGGCGCCAACTGATTTAACCGGATTTCGTCGGGTTAATTGAATATCAGTGAATTTGTGATATCGGGGGGTTTTCGATATTTAAATATATTTTGTAGGGCTCCGTTACTTTATTCCGGATGGATCGATTACAAAGAAAAGCAATATTCAAGATCAAGAAGTAAAACCACAAACAAAGCTAATAACACACCAATATGGAGATCAAAAGCTAAGAATAATATTGAATCTTATTCAATTGTGCTATTGTAAGCAGCGTATAATCATGTATTCTTGGAGTTGAGGGATTTCGTAGTTGTCTAATACAATGAGTAACTAGGTATTTATATGATGTTAAACCTAGCGTTACAAGGAAACATAGTCCTAATAGGACTCGGCCCAAATATCCTTCTTGGGTCCGGAGTATTGTCTTTTGATCGAAGAGAGCTGTATTCGGCCTGGTCGATGAGATGATCTTTGAACAGCCCGATTTGGTCGAACCGATCTCAAGTTCTTTAGTCGATCGTACAGCATGTAGGGTGCGAAATAGCCCCCATCAGGTAAAAAAAATTATTTAATACCTATATCTGGAGGATCCCAAAATACCCGCTCCGGAGTAAAATCAATACCCAAAATCCAACTCGAACAAATATTTCTGGTAATGGATACCCGACCCTAAATGTCCAAAAAAATCATTTTTTCATTCCAAATGAGAAATACCCGATCGGGTTGGGACGGGTCCCGAAATACCTGACCCAAACGCCCACCCCAAAAAACATTATTTTATTGGTTAGAACACCTTAATTCTAAAAAATGGTACAATTTAATTGACCTATAAAAACAAATATTGAAAATTGTCAGAAAAAAAATTGAGACTTTTTTTAAATTGACTATATGCTTATGAATTGAATTAAATCTAATGTAATACTAAAATATAAAATATAAATCTAAATTGGGGCCTAATTAATATATTATTTTATCTGTTATTATTTAATTGAACACATGTTTTATGTTTCGACAATATCATATAAATATATTATTATGATATCATATATATAACAGAAAGCAAAATTTATGCAATTGATAATTAAGTGGCGGAGATTAAGACTCCGATCCTGTCCACCTTAATTACCATTTTTTCCTTTTTTTATCTTACTTTCATTAATTTATATAAACACACACACAATTTCATTCGCAAAGGCATTCATTATAATTTGGCTTTGTTTATAGTTGGTACATTTAGATCCCTCAATATTTCTTTCATAACACACCATATATTATTATAATCATAGTGAAAAATTCTAGCCCAAATCCAATTAAGTTGGTTCAATTTTCAGTCACATATCAAGTATACATACAACCATCACAAAACATTTGAGCTGCAGCTTTTCTACCATGCACGAAGCTTTCACTGGAAATGTGACATTATCGATTACTTCTGTAGTCTGGAGCTCTGATGACTATATCAGTTACTCGTGTAGTCTGGAGCCCTGATGGATGTATATATGGTATGTCCTCAAAATTATCTGCTACGACATGAAGTACATATATATATATACATATACATATATATATATATATATATACATATATATATATATATGCATTTCTTCATTTTCCATTAAATTAAATAATTTTTTTAATATAATCGAACATGAGTTGATTATTCCAAGAATGTTGTGAGGATATATTCTTACAATGTTATAACGAAGAAGACAAAATTGCAACATCAGGTACCAACTTAATTCTAAATCTTACTATATATGGAGAAAGTCAGGGCTCCAGACTACACAAGTAACCGATAAAGTCACATTTCCAGTCAAAGCTTCCTGCATGGTAGAAAAGCTGCAGCTCAAATGTTTTGTCATTGGTATATATATATATATATATATATATATATATGATATGTGACTGAAAATCGAACCAAATTAATTGGATTTGGGCAATAATTTTTTACTATGATTATAATAATATATGGAGTTTTCAAAGAAATATTAAGGGATCTAAATGTACCAACTATGAACAAAACAAAAACTATCATGAATATATGATATCATAATAACATAGTTATATGATATAGTCTAAAAATAAAACATGCGTTCAATTAAATAATATCAGATAAAATAATATATTAATTAGTCCTCAATTTAGATTTATAGTTTATATTTTAGGATTACACTAGATTTGATTCAATTCATAAGTACATAGTCAATTTAAAAAAAGTCTCAATTTTTTTTATGATAATTTTCAATATTTGTTTTTATAGATCAATTAAATTGTACCAGTCGTTAGAATTAAGGTGCTCTGGCCAATCAAATAATATTTTTTGGGGTGAGCGTTTGGGTTAGGTATTTTGGGATCCGTCCAGACCCGATCGGGTATTTCTCATTTGTAACGAAAAAATGAATTTTTTTTAGCCACCACGTGCATATCTATTAATTCCACTGAGGAAATGTAGCCACCGAGATGTAGAAGCAAATTTGGGACATCAAACAATCTTTGAGGCTACTAAATTAGGAAGGAAAAACACTTTTCATACCAAACTTTTATCAACTCTACACTTGTCATACAAAGCTTTTTCAAAAAACACATTTCGCACCATCATTTCAGAACTTTGGATACTTTTGCATTTTCGTTAAAAATTTGAGGGAATAACTCGCATGTGCAAAACGTGCACACGCGCCCATTAACTTCGGAAATGAGTAAAAACACTTTTCATACCAAACATTTATCAACTCGACACTTTTCATACCAAGCTTTTTCAAAAAAATACATTTCATACCACAATTTCAGATATTTGGACACTTTTGCATTTTTCATTAAAAATTGGATGGAAACTTCATAAACACGGGGAGAAAATCAAGTGCTTAAAGAATAAAATTGATGGAGGAGTTTTTGTTGTTGTATTAGAATTCACCATATGGTTTGGGTTAAGTCCACTCAAATGACTTTCTTTGATTTTTGTTGTATACTTGAATGGAGGAATTTTTGTTGTTGTATTAGAGTTCACCACATGGTTTGAACTAAGTTCAGTTTCATAGGTTAAGTTTAACTCAACCTCAAAAGCTAGCATGTAAGGTGAGGGTTGCCCAAGACATTATAAAGTTGACTTAACTATGATTTTCAACCAATGTGGGATACTTAGTCTCCAAATATTGTATGGTTCGGTAGAAGAAAATAGAAAGGAAACTAATGGAGATTAGGTAAAAAGAAAGATTGTTGGTCCCAAGTGATCAAATGAGGTCTAGAGGGGGGGGGGGGGGGGTTGAATAGACCTCTGTAAACATTAAAAAAATTCTCTAACTTTTCTTATCAGCAGAGTAAGTTGATCAAGGGTTCGTGAGACTATTTCAGTGATTGCTCACTTAGCTTAATAAGTAGAGTTGACCACTCGTCTGATTTTACTTATCTGATTCAAATATAATCAGAGTTTGAAATACTTGCAGCGGATATTACAAGTATTTTTTAACAAGTTGTTTTCTTAATCAAAAGATTATATCCCCAGTTATAACCTCCTTTAAAAATACTTTTGTTCAGTTTGTATGTTTGAAGTCTTTTGAAATAAGTAAAAATGCAACAAGCAAAAACACATAATTTTTATAGTGGTTATATAGACACGGATGTCTGTTAGTCCACTTTTCCAAGTTACTTAGATCTTGGGTTATACTATAATCACACAGTTTACAATATACAACACTCTCTGAAGCTATATCACTCACTTAGACGGATATACACTTCTCACAACACTCTCTTCTAACATAATCACTCAGATTTGTATGTATATTTGATCTTCAACTTCGGCTTTCATTAACAAATGACTAAGCTGATAAGTTTTATGTTCTTAAGTTTGAGACTTAGAGAAATTTTGCACATTGAATTTGCTCTCAAAACGTGTTGCTAGTCTCTAACTATTGCATCTTGAATTATTTATACTTGGAGATTTGAATTTGTTCGTTGAAGAAGAAACAAATCTCAACGCTCCCCGAGTATTGGTCCCTTTTTTTCTGGAACGACTACCTGCATTTGAGGCACCGTACACTCAGTTGCACTTTGTGTTAGTCTCATTAAATACACTATGTTGATCTGAGGTTCTTCATCAATTATTTGTCTTTAATACCCTTCTCTTGCAGCATTTATTACTCCAAATGCATTTAAAACTGTTGGAATGACTTTCTGATCACTTCCACTCTGCTGATATCAAATCGAACTCATCTGATTTGAGTCTGCTGAAAATCCACCTGTCTGATTCCGAATGCAACATATTTAACCCTTCTGATTTTGCTTATCTTCTTTGGTTAAATTTTTTCTGAGGTTGGCTAAACTTCCATTACTTAGCGGATGACATTTGAAAATTATCAAAACCTCCCTTCAATTCTTTATCTTCATCTTTATCCAACAAAGATAGAGAAAATTAATGGAGTGTAAGATGGAGAAAAAATGAAGGGAAATGTTGTTGAGAAGGAGGGAAAAATCAGGTTTACTTGCCCAAATGCAATTACTACTCATCACGTGATTTTCTTTATCTATGTATGATGTTACATGCGCATTAGTCCGTCTAATTTTTAACAGAAAATGCAAAAGTATCCAAAGTTTTAAAATTGTGGTATGAAATGTGTTTTTGATAAAGCTTCGTATGTAAAGTGTCGAGTTGATAAATATGTGGTGTGAAAAGTGTTTTTCCCTCGTTTCAGAAGTTAGGCATATGTAGCACACGCGCGTTATTCCATCCAATTTTTAACGGAAAATGTAAAAGTGTTCAACATTCTGAAATTGTGGTATGAAATGTGTTTCCCGAAAATGCTTGGTATGAAAAGTGTCGAGTTGATAAAAAAGTTTGGTACGGAAAGTGTTTTTCCCTCTATAACTTAGTTGGAAATCGCTTTTTCCAATTCCATTCATACCAAATTCTCTTCTTTTGATTTAACATCATCGTCTTCCTCAATTCTCCGCTATCACAGAGATCCTCCATATTTAACAATTTATACTGTAACTCGTTTTTACTAAATAATTATGGCATCTAAACATATATTTTAGTATATGTGGTGTTTACAACAAGCATAAGAGAGAGAAAATTGTGAACGTCAAATGGAAAACTTAGGATTTAAATATGTGATAACAATGAGGATTTAAATCACGAGTCTAGAAAATAGAATGTGCATATTTTCTAAAAAAGTTGACATATATGTCTATAGAATAATTATATATGTTCCACAACAAAAAGGTTAAACTAGTCCGTTAACTTATGGCCCCTGGCAAGTTGTCCCATAGGCTTTTGATCTGGCAGTTGTACCTCATAAAAGTGAAGCAAATTTGGGATATTTCGGTCCAAATGAAAAGCGAGCTTCCGTTTCAAGCTTATAAAGGTGAATTGAAAATTTTGACCTTGAATTTTCAAATAAAAAGGAAAAAAATTAAGGATCGTATGCATGATTTTGGTACAAAATTTATATGATTTCTTTTTTTCCAAAATCCTAATTGTTTTGGAACATCAGATTTTTAACGAGAAAATTTTTGCATTTTCTAATCAGATTGTGGGACAGTATTTTCTAGTTGCTATTCCTAATCGCGTTTATGTAACAAAATTAAAAATAAAAGACAAACTATATTTTTCTCCAAATCGTAGTTGCAATTAAAGAACAAACAAAAATAAAAAACTAAAAGTTATGTTCTTCCTAATCGCAACTTTGGAGAAAAGGAATTATAAAAAAAAAAATACCATCAACATATTAATACCTTATACTTTGGAGAAAAGGAATATAAAACCGTCGAAATTAATTTTGACAGATTTAATTTCGGTCGAAATAATATGTCGAAAATTATTTATAAAAAAAGGGAAAAAAATAAATTTCGATGGAATCCAATTTCCGTAGAAATTGAATAATATCGCGAAAAAATTAATAAAAAAAGAAAAATAAATAAATTTCGATGGAAAACAATACCTGTTGAAATTATAATTTTTATAATTTCGACGGATTCTTTTTCGTTGAAATGGAGTAATTTCGTAAAAAAAAAAGAAAAAATACCTAAATTTCGACGGAAAACAATATCCATCAAATTTTTATAATTTCGACATATTCTTTTTCGTCGAAATAGACTAACTTCGT
Source organism: Penstemon barbatus (assembly GCA_003313485.2). Lineage (NCBI taxonomy): Eukaryota > Viridiplantae > Streptophyta > Magnoliopsida > Lamiales > Plantaginaceae > Penstemon > Penstemon barbatus. Next base: position 50,583,505 of record CM064880.1, read on the forward strand.
AAAAAAAAATTCATAAATTTCGATGGAAAACAATGTCCGTCGAAATTTAATGATTTCAAAATACATATATATATATATATATATATATATATATATATATATATATATATATATATATATATATATATAAACGAAAATTAAAAATCCGCCGAAATCCTGTTTAGTTGCCCTAAATCAAAACTTTCTCCATTCGACCCAGCCGCAACCCGCTACATTTTCTATTCCAAATCTCTCATTCACCTCCTTTACTTCTTCCAAATCGCCCCGGGTCTTCCACTGCAAATCATCGTCGTCTCTTTCTCCATTCGACCCAGCCAGCCCGAGCGCCATTCTAGCTCAAACTCTGCCGTGGCTCCAGCTCCAGATCCGTGCCACGCCTCCGCCGCGGCTCCAGCCCTACACCACCACCACCACAAGTCTTCTTTAAACATTCTAAGGTATAATTGCTCTTTAATCCTTCAATTTCGGATTTTGAATTGTTATTGTGATATTGTGGAAATTAGGGTTTGAATTGTTATTGTGAAAAATCCGTCGAAATTTCCCTTTTTCTTGCAGTGATTAATAGCGGCGGTTAACTATCGGGTAAAATCGAATTAGGGTTCACATGTATAAAATTCATCGACAAAAATACTCCGATTATCTTTGACAATTTTAATCTTAACTCCAAAAAACATTTATTCTTCTGATTTTACTTTTTTTTTATTTTTTCTTGTCAGACTAAAATATGTTTACAGTATAAAAAAAGGTAACCATATGGATGAGAGTGACAAATTATTAAGGATGAACTCATCCATATTTGAGTTTAAGAGAACTCAAAACCATCTTTAATCATAGAGAACATAATCAATATCTTAAATGAGGATTGATTTCCATGTAAATCGCATTTTAATTATAAGAAATTTGATGATGATCCTATTTAGTGAAACATATAAATAGTTGCGAAGATTTTGTGAATTTACTAATATAAAAATATGGTAAAACAACACCTTGAGTAGGGTTGAGCATGATTCGAGGAATCGATCGGAACGGACCAGAGCGGACCGAAATTGGTATGGATTGATTAATAAATCTTTCTGCTCAAGAACCGACCCTTGGTAGTAGTCGGTTTTCGTTATTATCGGTCGGTTTTCCGAAGAAAACCGATAGTACCGATTTTTTTATCCTAATAATTCCTAAACCTAAGTTACAATACAATCTTCTACTTTCATTCAATCAAAAAAAAAAAAAAAAAGCCCGCTCACTTCACTTCTTATCTCTCACAGCCCTACCCTAGACATGCTTTTTTCCGCAAGCCGCAACCATTCCTCCTCCTCCGCGATCACTCAATTTTCAGCTTCATCGCACAAATTCTTCAAGTTATCTCACTTCGAGGTAAGATTTCTTTATATCCTACTATTGGAATTAATATTTCCTTTTGAATTTTATGTGAAAAGAAAAAGTTAAACCTTTCTTAAATTCTTTTAATTTTTTATAAACATTGGGTATATTTATTCGGGAAAGAAAGAACAAAGTTAATTGTATTTCTTGGAGCTAATTTATGGAAATCCAATATTAAAATTGTATTAGGTGGTCTGTCGTATGAAAATTACCAAACCAAAAGAATACTGAAATTTGGTCCGATTTTTACCGAATGTTCAGCTCTAATCATGAACCTAGAAAATAGATAGTGCATATTTTCTAATTTTTATATATATATAGAATAAATATATATGTTTCACGACAAAAATGTCAAACTAGTCCGTTAAGTTATGACCGATGGCAAGTGTAAAATCCCCTAAGCCTTTGGGCTGACAATTTTACCTTATAAAAGTGAAGCAAATTTGGGACATTTCGGTTCATTTGAGAACTAAGCTTCATTTTTATGCTTATAAAGGAGAATTGAAAATTTTGACCATAATTTTTCAAAATTAAAAGGAAAAGAATTAGTATGGATCATGTGCGTGATTTTAGTACAAAAACTTATTATCTTTTTTCTTTCTTTTTATGATACTAATTTTGGGATAATGTTATTTTTTTATTCTTCCTAATCCCAATTTTTTGAAACACAATATTTTCTAATCGCGATTGTGGATCAATATTTTTTAAAGCTCTTCCGAATCACGTTTATGGAACAAAAAATTCAATTTTTTCCTCAAAATCCTAGTTGTGATTCCTAAAAAAAATAAAAAATAAAAAATAAAAAATAAAATTTTTGATCTTCCTAATCTCCACTTTGGAGAAAAGAAAATATAAAAAAAAAATACCTTGAACATATTAATACCTTATACATTCCAAAAATAATTGTCCCAAAATCGCAATTAAGAAGACCAAGAAATAAAATATTAAATATAAATAATAGGTCATGTGACGTGCACATTTCCAACACTAAATCTTTTTTTTTTTTTTTCCTCAAATCATGGCAAAAATACATCAATATCCCCTTAAGCACTTGGGATTGTAAAATTTGTAGGGTGGGCACGGGTCAGGTATTTCGAGTTGAGTACCCAACTCGACTGGTGTTAATTTTTTACACCCATAATCTATCCCGTTTATGTGGATATTCAATAATCGGGTACCCTCCTTTCCGAGTTAGGGTAGCCCGTATAACTTTTTCTCAATAAAGGAATTCAAAATAAAAATACAATAATCCTAAAAGATAAATCACAAACCCTAATCACCAAAACAATAATAAAATTTGATTATAGTCATTTTCCAGAAGATTTTTGCTTGGTGAAATACTGGTTCGAACACTATTCTTCACTTTTTTTTTTTAAAATATATGTAAATTGTACAAGAAATTTAAATTATTTAATATAGTAACAAATTTGATAATGAAAAAGGAGAATAAATTTTGGCCAAGACCACTCAAATGTCATGTCATTTTAATTTATAATTGGGTAAAAAAAATTATTCAAGACCTATATCTGGCGGATCACAAAATACCCGCTCCGGAGTAAAATCAATACCCAAAATCCAACTCGAACAAATATTTCTGGTAATGGATACCCGACCCTAAATGTCCAAAAAAATCATTTTTTCATTCCAAATGAGAAATACCCGATCGGGTTGGGACAGGTCCCGAAATACCTGACCCAAACGCCCACCCCAAAAAACATTATTTTATTGGTCAGAACACCTTAATTCTAAAAAATGGTACAATTTAATTGACCTATATAAACAAATATTGAAAATTGTCAGAAAAAAAAATTGAGACTTTTTTAAAATTGACTATATGCTTATGAATTGAATTAAATTTAATGTAATACTAAAATATAAAATATAAATCTAAATTGAGGCCTAATTAATATATTATTTTATCTGTTATTATTTAATTGAACACATGTTTTATGTTTCGACAATATCATATAACTATATTATTATGATATCATAAATAGAAAGCAAAATTTATGCAATTGATAATTAAGTGGCGGAGATTAAGACTCCGATCCTGTCAACCTTAATTACCGTTTTTTCCTTTTTTTATCTTACTTTCATTAATTTATATAAACACACACACAATTTCATTCGCAAAGGCATTCATTATAATTTGGCTTTGTTCATAGTTGGTACATTTAGATCCCTCAATATTGCTTTCATAACACACCATATATTATTATAATCATAGTGAAAAATTCTAGCCCAAATCCAATTAAGTTGGTTCAATTTTCAGTCACATATCAAGTATACATACCACCATCACAAAACATTTGAGCTGCAGCTTTTCTACCATGCACGAAGCTTTCACTGGAAATGTGACTTTATCGATTACTTCTGTAGTCTGGAGCTCTGATGACTATATCAGTTACTCGTGTAGTCTGGAGCCCTGATGGATGTATATTTGGTATGTCCTCGAGATTATCTGCTACGACATGAAGTATATATATATATATGCATTTCTTCATTTTCCATTAAATTAAATAAATTTTTTAATATAAACGAACATGAATTGGTTATTCCAAGAATGTTGTGAGGATATATTCTTACAACGTTATAACTAAGAAGGCGAAATTGCAACACCAGGGAATAACTTAATTCGAAATCTAACTAACTATATATGGAGACATATTACATCAACTGTCATAACTACAAAGTCCTGCAGGCAAGAAACATTTCTTCATATATAGTAAGATTTAGAATTAAGTTGGTACCTGATGTTGCAATTTTGTCTTCTTAGTTATAACATTGTAAGAATATATCCTCACAACATTCTTGGAATAATCAACTCATGTTCGATTATATTCAAAATTTTATTTAATTTGATGGAAAATGAAGAAATGAATGTATATATATATATATATATATATATATATATACTCCATGTCGTAGCTGATAATTTTGAGGACATACCAAATAAACATCCATCAGGGCTCCAGACTACACAAGTAACTGATAAAGTCATCAGGTCTCCAGACTACACAAGTAACCGATAAAGTCACATTTCCAGTCAAAGCTTCCTGCATGGTAGAAAAGCTGCAGCTCAAATGTTTTGTCATGGTGGTATATATATTTGATATGTGATTGAAAATCGAACCAAATTAATTGGATTTGGGCAATAATTTTTCACTATGATTATAATAATATATGGAGTTTTGAAAGAAATATTGAGGGATCTAAATGGTACAATATAATTGATCTATAAAAACAAATATTGAAAATTGTCAGAAAAAAAAAATTGAGACTTTTTTTAAATTGACTATATGCTTATGAATTGAATTAAATCTAGTGTAATACTAAAATATAAAATATAAATATAAATTGAGGACTAATTAATATATTATTTTATCTGTTATTATTTAATTGAACACATGTTTTATTTTTCGACAATATCATATAACTATATTATTATGATATCATATATATAACATAAAGCAAAATTTATGCATTTGATAATTAAGTGGCGGAGATTAAGGCTCCGATCATGTCCACCTTAAGTACCGTTTTTTCCTTTTTTTATCTTACTTTCATAACTTTATATAAACACACCCACAATTTCATTCGCAAAAGCATTCATAATAATTTGGTTTTGTTCATAGTTGGTACATTTAGATCCCTCAATATTTCTTTCATAACACACCATATATTATTATAATCATAGTGAAAAATTCTTGCCCAAATCCAATTAAGTTGGTTCAATTTTCAGTCACATATCAAGTATACATACCACCATCACAAAACATTTGAGCTGCAGCTTTTCTACCATGCACGAAGCTTTCACTGGAAATGTGACTTTATCGATTACTTCTGTAGTCTGGAGCCCTGATGGATGTATATTTGGTATGTCCTCAAAATTATCTGCTACGACATGAAGTATATATATATATATATATATATATATATATATATATATATATGCATTTCTTCATTTTCCATTAAATTAAATGAATTTTTTAATATAAACGAACAGGAATTGGTTATTCCAAGAATGTTGTGAGGATATATTCTTACAACGTTATAACTAAGAAGGCGAAATTGCAACACTAGGGAATAACTTAATTCTAACTCTAACTAACTATATATGGAGAAATATTACATCAACTGTCATAACTACAAAGTCCTGCAGGCAAGTAACATTTCTCCATATATAGTAAGATTTATAATGAAGTTGGGACCTGATGTTGCAATTTTGTCTTCTTAGTTGTAACATTGTAAGAATATATCCTCACAACATTCTTGGAATAATCAACTCATGTTCGATTATATTCAAAATTTTATTTAATTCGATGGAAAATGAAGAAATATATATATATATATATATATATACTCCATGTCGTAGCAGATAATTTTGAGGACGTACCAAATAAACATCCATTAGGGCTCCAGACTACACAATTAACCGATAAAATCACATTTCCAGTCAAAGCTTCCTGCATGGTAGAAAAGCTGCAGCTCAAATGTTTTGTCATGGTGGTATATATATATATGATATGTGACTGAAAATTGAACCAAATTAATTGGATTTGGGCAATAATTTTTCACTATGATTATAATAATATATGGAGTTTTCAAAGAAATATTAAGGGATCTAAATGTACCAACTATGAACAAAACAAAAACTATCATGAATATATGATATCATAATAACATAGTTATATGTTATTGTCAAAAAATAAAACATGCGTTCAATTAAATAATATCAGATAAAATAATATATTAATTAGTCCTCAATTTAGATTTATAGTTTATATTTTAGGATTACACTAGATTTGATTCAATTCATAAGCACATAGTCAATTTAAAAAAAGTCTCATTTTTTTTAATGATAATTTTCAATATTTGTTTTTATAGATCAATTAAATTGTACCAGTCGTTAGAAGTAAGGTGCTCTGGCCAATCAAATAATATTTTTTGGGGTGAGCGTTTGGGTTAGGTATTTTAAGATCCGTCCAGACCCGATCGGGTATTTCTCATTTGTAACGAAAAAATGAATTTTTTTTAGCCACCACGTGCATATCTATTAATTCCACTGAGGAAATGTAGCCATCGAGATGTAGAAGCAAATTTGGGATTTAAAACAATCTTTGAGGCTACTAAATTAGGAGGGAAAAACACTTTTCATACCAAATTTTTATCAACTCTACACTTGTCATACAAAGCTTTTTCAAAAAACACATTTCGCTCCAAAATTGAGACTTTTTTTAAATTGACTATATGCTTATGAACTGAATTAAATCTAGTGTAATACTAAAATATAAAATATAAATCTAAATTGAGGACTAATTAATATATTATTTTATCTATTATTATTTAATTGAACACATGTTTTATTTTTCGACAATATTATATAACTATATTATTATGATATCATACTTATAACAGAAAGCAAAATTATGCAATTGATAATTAAGTGGCGGAGATTAAGACTCCAATCATGTCCACCTTAATTACCGTTTTTTCCTTTTTTATCTTACTTTCATAACTTTATATAAACACACCCACATTTTCATTCGCAAAGGCATTCATGATAATTTGGTTTTGTTCATAGTTGGTACATTTAGATCCCTCAATATTTCTTTCATAACACACCATATATTATTATAATCATAGTGAAAATTTCTTGCCCAAATCCAATTAAGTTGGTTCAATTTTCAATCACATATCAAGTATACATACCACCATCACAAAACATTTGAGCTGCAGCTTTTCTACCATGCATGAAGCTTTGACTGGAAATGTGACTTTATCGATTACTTCTGTAGTCTGGAGCTCTAATGACTATACTAGTTACTCGTGTAGTCTGGAGCCCTGATGGATGTGTATTTGGTATGTCCTCAAAAGTATCTGCTACGACATGAAGTATATATATATATATATATATATATGCATTTCTTCATTTTCCGTCAAATTAAATAAATTTTTTAATATAAACGAACAGGAATTGGTTATTCCAAGAATGTTGTGAGGATATATTCTTAAAACGTTATAACTAAGAAGGCGAAATTGCAACACTAGGGAATAACTTAATTCTAACTCTAACTAACTATATATGGAGAAATATTACATCAACTGTCATAACTACAAAGTCCTGCAGGCAAGTAACATTTCTCCATTTATAGTAAGATTTAGAATGAAGTTGGGACCTGATGTTGCAATTTTGTCTTCTTAGTTGTAACATTGTAAGAATATATCCTCACAACATTCTTGGAATAATCAACTCATGTTCGATTATATTCAAAATTTTATTTAATTTGATGGAAAATGAAGAAATATATATATATATATATATATATATATATATATATATATATATATATATATATATATATATATATATATATATATATATATATATATATATATATATATATATATATATATATATATACTCCATGTCGTAGCAGATAATTTTGAGGACGTACCAAATAAACATCCATCAGGGCTCCAGACTACACAAGTAACTGATAAAGTCATCAGGGCTCCATACTACACAAGTAACCGATAAAGTCACATTTCCAGTCAAAGCTTCCTGCATGGTAGAAAAGCTGCAGCTCAAATGTTTTGTCATTGGTATATATATATATATATATATATATATATATATATATATATATATATATATATATATATATGATATGTGATTGAAAATCGAACCAAATTAATTGGATTTGGGCAATAATTTTTTACTATGATTATAATAATATATGGAGTTTTCAAAGAAATATTAAGGGATCTAAATGTACCAACTATGAACAAAACAAAAACTATCATGAATATATGATATCATAATAACATAGTTATATGATATTGTCTAAAAATAAAACATGCGTTCAATTAAATAATATCAGATAAAATAATATATTAATTAGTCCTCAATTTAGATTTATAGTTTATATTTTAGGATTACACTAGATTTGATTCAATTCATAAGTACATAGTCAATTTAAAAAAAGTCTTAATTTTTTTTATGATAATTTTCAATATTTGTTTTTATAGATCAATTAAATTGTACCAGTCGTTAGAATTCAGGTGCTCTGGCCAATCAAATAATATTTTTTGGGGTGAGCGTTTGGGTTAGGTATTTTGGGATCCGTCCAGACCCGATCGGGTATTTCTCATTTGTAACGAAAAAATGAATTTTTTTTAGCCACCACGTGCATATCTATTAATTCCACTGAGGAAATGTAGCCATCGAGATGTAGAAGCAAATTTGGGATTTCAAACAATCTTTGAGGCTACTAAATTAGGAGGGAAAAACACTTTTCATACCAAACTTTTATCAACTCTACACTTTTCATACAAAGCTTTTTTAAAAAACACATTTCACACCATAATTTCAGAACATTGGATACTTTTGCATTTCCGTTAAAAATTTGAGGGAATAACGCGCATGTGCAAAACATGCACACGCGCCCATTAACTTCGGAAACGAGGAAAAACACTTTTCATACCAAACATTTATCAACTCGACACTTTTCATACCAAGCTTTTTCAAAAAATACATTTCATACCACAATTTCAGATATTTGGACACTTTTGCATTTTTCATTAAAAATTGGATGGAAACTTCATAAACACGGGGAGAAAATCAAGTGCTTAAAGGATAAAATTGATGGAGGAGTTTTTGTTGTTGTATTAGAATTCACCACATGGTTTGGGTTAAGTCCACTCACATGACTTTCTTTGATTTTTGTTGTATACTTGAATGGAGGAATTTTTGTTGTTGTATTAGAGTTCACCACATGGTTTGGACTAAGTTCAATTTCATAGGTTAAGTTTAACTCAACCTCAAAAGCTAGCATGTAAGGTGAGGGTTGCCCAAGACATTATAAAGTTGACTTAACTATGATTTTCAACCAATGTGGGATACTTAGTCTCCAAATATTGTATGGTTCGGTAGAAGAAAATAGAAAGGAAACTAATGGAGATTAGGTAAAAAGAAATATTGTTGGTCCCATGTGATCAAATGAGGTCTAGAGGGGGGGGGGGGGTTGAATAGACCTCTGTAAACTTTCAAAAATTTCTCTAAATTTTCTTATCAGCAGAGTAAGTTGATCAAGGGTTCTTGAGACTACTTCAGTGATTGCTCACTTAGCTTAATAAGTAGAGTTGACCACTCGTCTGATTTTACTTATCTGATTCAAATATAATCAGAGTTTGAAGTACTTGCAGCGGATATTACAAGTATCTTTTAACAAGTTGTTTTCTTAATCAAAAGATTTTATCACCAGTTTTAACCTCCTTTAAAAATACTTTTGTTTAGTTTGTATGTTTGAAGTCTTTTGAAATAAGTAAAAATGCAACAAGCAAAAACACTTAATTTTTATAGTTGTTATATAGACACGAATGTCTGTTAGTCCACATTTCCAAGTCACTTAGATCTTGTGTTATACTATAATCACACAGTTTACAATATACAACACTCTCTGAAGCTATATCACTCACTTAGACGGATCTACACTTCTCACAACACTCTCTTCTAACATAATCACTCAGATTTGTATGTATATTTGATCTTGAACTTCGGCTTTCATTAACAAATGACTAAGCTGATAAGTTTATGTTCTTAAGTTTGAGACTTAGAGAAATTTTGCTAATTGAATTTGCTCTCAAAACGTGTTGCTTGTCTCTAACTATTGAATCTTGAATTATTTATACTTGGAGATTTGAATTTGTTCGTTGAAGAAGAAACAAATCTCAACGCTCCCCGAGTACTGGTCCCTTTTTTTCTGGAACGGCTTCCTGCAACTCAGTTGCACTTTCTGTTAGTCTCATTAAATACACTATGTTCATCTGATGTTCTTCATCAATTATTTGTCTTTAATACTCTTCTCTTGCAGCATTTATTACTCCAAATGCATTTAAAACTGTTGGAATGACTTTCTGATCACTTCCACTCTGCTGATATCAAATCGAACTCATCTGATTTGAGTCTGCTGAAAATCCACCTGTCTGATTCCGAATGCAACATATTTAACCCTTCTGATTTTGCTTATCTTCTTTGGTCAAATTTTTTCTGAGGTTCGCTAAACTTCCATTACTTAGCGGATGGCATTTGAAAATTATCAAAACTTCCCTTCAATTCTTTATCTTCATCTTTATCCAACAAAGATAGAGAAAATTAATGGAGTGTAAGATGGAGAAAAAATGGAGGGAAATGTTGTGTGAGAAGGAGGGAAAATTCAGGTTTATTTGCCCAAATGCAATTACTACTCATCAAGTGATTTTCTTCATCTGTTTATGATGTTACATGCGCATTAGTCCGTCTAATTTTTAACAGAAAATGCAAAAGTATCCAAAGTTTTAAAATTGTGATATGAAATGTGTTTTTGATAAAGCTTCGTATGAAAAGTGTCGAGTTGATAAATATTTGGTTTGAAAAGTGTTTTTCCCTCGTTTCAGAAGTTAGGCACATGTAGCACACGCGTGTTATTCCATCCAATTTTTAATGGAAAATGTAAAAGTGTTCAACATTCTGAAATTGTGGTATGAAATGTGTTTCCCTAAAATGCTTGGTATGAAAAGTGTCGAGTTGATAAAAAAGTTTGGTACGGAAAGTGTTTTTCCCTCTATAACTTAGTGGGAAATCGCTTTTTCCAATTCCATTCATACCAAACTCTCTTCTTTTGATTTAACATCATCGTCTTCCTCAATTATCCGTTATCACAGAGATCCTCCACATATAACAATTTATACTGTAACTCGTTTTTACCAAATAATTATGGTATCTAAACATATATTTTAGTATATGTGGTGTTTACAACAAGCATAAGAGAGAGAAAATTGGGAATGTGAAATGGAAAACTTAGGATTTAAATATGTGATAACAATGAGGATTTAAATCACGAGTCTAGAAAATAGAATGTGCATATTTTCTAAAAAAGTTGACATATATGTCTACAGAATAATTATATATGTTCCACAACAAAAAGGTTAAACTAGTCCGTTAACTTATGGCCCCTGGCAAGTTGTCCCATAGGCTTTTGATCTGGCAGTTGTACCTCATAAAAGTGAAGCAAATTTGGGATATTTTGGTCCAACTGAGAAGCGAGCTTCAGTTTCAAGCTTATAAAGGTGAATTGAAAATTTTGACCTTGAATTTTCAAATAAAAAGGAAAAAAATTATGGATCGTATGTATGATTTTAGTACAAAATTTATATGATTTCTTTTTTTCCAAAATCCTAATTGTTTTGGAACATCAGATTTTTAACGAGAAAATTTTTGCATTTTCTAATCACGATTGTGGGACAGTATTTTCTAGTTGCTATTCCTAATCGCGTTTATGTAACAAAATTAAAAATAAAAAACAAACTATATTTTTCTCCAAATCGTAGTTGCGATTTCAGAACAAAAAAAAATTAAAAACTAAAAGTTATGTTCTTCCTAATCGCAACTTTGGAGAAAAGGAATTATAAAAAAAAATACCATCAACATATTAATACCTTATACTTTGGAGAAAAGGAATATAAATCCGTTGTTGGTCCCAAGTGGTCAGATGAGGTCTAGAGGGGGGGGGGGGTGAATAGACCTCTAAACTTTTTGCAATTTTTAACTTTAAAACCTTTTTGTTAACTTAAACAGACTAAGCTGTTATCAACAGTAGGTTCCTCGGCTGATCGCGAACAAATCTTTGAACAGCTTCGTAGACCACTAAACTGATAGTTACTTAGCTGATTTTGTCAAAATCAGTTTTAATACTTAGAGAACTTGCAGCGGATTTTTCAAAGTGTTTTTCACAAGTATTCTCAGCAGTTTGAAAAATGCTTCCCCAGTTTTATAAACTCCTTTTAAATTCTTTTCAAACAGTTAAGTACAGTGTTTTATGCAATCTTCAAATATGCAAGTAAAAATGCAAATAAAAACACAAGTAATTTTTATAGTGGTTATATGGATGTAAATATCCTTTAATCCACTCGTCCAAGTCACATAGATCTTGGGTTATATTAGAAACACAAAGTAACCAGTACACTCTGCTTACGCCTAACAACAAATGAACAGGCCTTAAGTGCGCAGTAAGAAATCACAAAGAAATCCTACTCTCTTAAGTAATATCACTCACTAAGATGGATATCTACTTCTCACAACACTCTGTTTTACAAATTCACTCAGAAGATGTCTTTAGCTTTGTTCTTCAACTTCGCTTTTCGTCAACAAATGACTAAGCTGATGAGTGAGCTGTTCTTGAGACTTAAAGAGTTATGCTTCGAAAATTCTCTCAGAAAGAGTGTTGTTTTTTCTTCTCTTCGTATCTTTCAGCTATTTATACTTGAGGTTTGAAAAATGTCCGTTGAAGAGAGACAAGATTCAAATTCCTCGAGTACTGGTCCTTAATTTCCGCGAACGGCTCTTTTGCAGTCTGTCCGTACTGTCAACAGTACTATTCTGCAGGCAGCATTAAATGCACCCAGCTGATGCGAAGCATTTCTTCAATCATTTATCTTTAATAACCTTGTACTTCAGCATTTATTACTTCCAGGGGCATTTATTACCGTTGGGAAGACTTTATGATCCTTTCCACTTGGCTGACGGAAGTGCAAGTCTGATGGCGAACTAAGCTGATCCCAAACTTGAACAAATCTGATTTGAGTCGGCTGATCTTCATCAGTCTGATAACTTTCCTTCAGCAGATCAGAAGTCTTGGACCTTGAAATTTTGACTCTTCTGATATCTTCTTATACTTAGTCAAAATTCCTTCTAAAGGGATCGTCAGCTAAGTTACTCCATACTTAGCAGATTTTGAAGTTTTGGAATGCATCAAAACCTCCCTTTTAATTTTTTCTTCAGTGCCTTCATCTTCATCCTTATCCAACATCCGTCGAAATTAATTTCGACAGATATAATTTCGGTCGAAATAATATGTCGAAAATTATTTATAAAAAAAGGGAAAAAAATAAATTTCGATGGAATCCAATTTCCGTAGAAATTGAATAATATCGCGAAAAAATTAATAAAAAAAAGAAAAATAAATAAATTTCGATGGAAAACAATACCTGTTGAAAGTATAATTTTTATAATTTCGACGGATTCTTTTTCGTTGAAATGGAGTAATTTCGTAAAAAAAAAAAGAAAAAATACCAAAATTTCGACGGAAAACAATATCCATCAAATTTTTATAATTTCGACATATTCTTTGTCATCGAAATGGAGTAACTTCGTAAAAAGAAAAATACATAAATTTCGATGGAAAACAATGTCCGTCGAAATTTAATGATTTCAAATATATATATATTTATATATATATATAAACGAAAATAAAAAATCCGCCGAAATCCTGTTTAATTGCCCTAAATCAAAACTTTCTCCATTCGACCCAGCCGCAGCCCGCTACACTTTCTCTTCCAAATCTCTCATTCACCACCTTTAATTCTTCCAAATCGCCGCGGGTCTTCCACTGCAAATCATCGTCGTCTCTTTCTCTATTCGACCAAGCCAGCCCGAGCGCCACTCTAGCTCAAACTCTGCCGTGGCTCCAGCTCCAGATCCGTGCCACGCCTCCGCCGCGGCTCCAGCCCTACACCACCAACACCACAAGTCTTCTTGAAACATTCTAAGGTATAATTGCTCTTTAATCCTTCAATTTCGGATTTTGAATTGTTATTGTGATATTGTGGAAATTAGGGTTTGAATTGTTATTGTGAAAAATCCGTCGAAATTTCCCTTTTTCTTGCAGTGATTGATAGCGGCGGTTAACTATCGGGTAAAATCGAATTAGGGTTCACATGTATAAAATTCATCGACAAAAATACTCCGATTATCTTTGACAATTTTAATCTTAACTCCAAAAAATATTTATTCTTCTAATTTTACTTTTTTTTATTTTTTCTTCTCAGGCTAAAATATGTTTACAGTATAAAAAAGGTAACCATATGGATGAGAATTACAAATTATTAAGGGATAAACTCATCCATATTTGAGTTTAAGAGAACTCAAAACTATCTTTAATCATAGAGAACATAATCAATATCTTAAATGAGGATTGATTTCCATGTAAATCGCATTTTAATTATAAGAAATTTGATGATGATCCTATTTAGTGAAACATATAAATAGTTGCGAAGATTTTGTGAATTTACTAATATAAAAATATGGTAAAACAACACCTTGAGTAGGGTTGAACATGATTCGAGGAATCAATCGGAACGGACCAGAGCGGACCGAAATTGGTATGGATTGACTAATAAATCTTTCTGCTCAAGAACCGACCCTTGGTAGTAGTCGGTTTTCGTTATTATCGGTTGGTTTTCCGACCAAAACCGATAGTACCGATTTTTTTTTTTATCCTAATAATTCCTAAACCTAATTTACAATAAAATCTTCTACTTTCATTCAATCAAAAAAAAAAAAAGCCCGCTCACTTCAGTTCTTTTCTCTCACAGCCCTCCCCTAGACATGCTTTTTTCCGCACGCCGCAACCATTCCTCCTCCTCCGCAATCACTCAATTTTCAGCTTCATCGCACAAATTCTTCAAGTTATCTCACTTCGACGTAAGATTTCTTTATATCCTACTATTGGAATTAATTTTTCCTTTTGAATTTTATGTGAAAAGAAAAAGTTCAACCTTTCTTAAATTCTTTTAATTTTTTATAAACATTGGGTATATTTATTCGGGAAAGAAAGAACAAAGTTAATTGTATTTGTTGGAGCTAATTTATGGAAATCAAATATGAAAATTGTATTAGGTGGTCTGTCGTATGAAAATTACCAAACCAAAAGAATACTGAAATTCGGTCCGATTTTTACCGAATGTTCAGCTCTAATCATGAACCTAGAAAATAGATAGTGCATATTTTCTAATTTTTTCAATACATATATATATATATATATATATATATATATAGAATAAATATATATGTTTCACGACAAAAAGGTCAAACATATCCCCTAAGCCTTTGGGCTGACAATTTTACCTTATAAATGTGAAGCAAATTTGGGACATTTCGGTTCATTTGAGAACTAAGCTTCATTTTTATGCTTATAAAGGAGAATTGAAAATTTTGACCATAATTTTTCAAAATTAAAAGGAAAAGAAAAAATACCTAAATTTCGACGGAAAACAATATCCATCAAATTTTTATAATTTCGACATTTTCTTTTTCGTCGAAATAGAGTAACTTCGTAAAAAAAAAATTCAGAAATTTCGATGGGAAACAATGTCCGTCGAAATTTAATGATTTCAAAAAAAAAAAAAAAATATATATATATATATATATATATATATATATATATATAAACGAAAATTAAAAATCCGCCGAAATCCTGTTTAGTTGCCCTAAATCAAAACTTTCTCCATTCGACCCAGCCGCAGCCCGCTACATTTTCACTTCCAAATCTCTCATTCACCTCCTTTAATTCTTCCAAATCGCCTCGGGTCTTCCACTGCAAATCATCGTCGTCTCTTTCTCCATTCGACCCAGCCAGCCCGAGCGCCATTCTAGCTCAAACTCTGCCGTGGCTCCAGCTCCAGATCCGTGCCACGCCTCCGCCTCGGCTCCAACCCTACACCACCACCACCACAAGTCTTCTTTAAACATTCTAAGGTATAATTGCTCTTTAATCCTTCAATTTCGGATTTTGAATTGTTATTGTGATATTGTGGAAATTAGGGTTTGAATTGTTATTGTGAAAAATCCGTCGAAATTTCCCTTTTTCTTGCAGTGATTGATAGCGGCGGTTAACTATCGGGTAAAATCGAATTAGGGTTCACATGTATAAAATTCATCGACAAAAATACTCCGATTATCTTTGACAATTTTAATCTTAACTCCAAAAAATATTTATTCTTCTAATTTTACTTTTTTTTTTTATTTTTTCTTGTCAGGCTAAATAATGTTTATAGTATAAAAAATGTAACAATATAGATGAGAGTGACAAATTATTAGGGATGAACTCATCCATATTTGAGTTTAAGAGAACTCAAAACCATCTTTAATCATAGAGAACATAATCAATATCTTAAATGAGGATTAATTTCCATGTAAATCGGATTTTAATTATAAGAAATTTGATGATGATCCTATTTAGTGAAACTTATAAATAGTTGCGAAGATTTTGTGAATTTACTAATATAAAAATATGGTAAAACAACACCTTGAGTAGGGTTGAGCATGATTCGAGGAATCGATCGGAACGGACCAGAGCGGACTGAAATTGGTATGGATTGATTAATAAATCTTTATGCTCAAGAACCGACCCTTGGTAGTAGTCGATTTTTGTTATTATCGGTCGATTTTCCGAACAAAACCGATAGTACCGATTTTTTTTATCCTAATAATTCCTAAACCTAAGTTACAATACAATCTTCTACTTTCATTCAATCAAAAAAAAAAAAAAAAGCCCGCTCACTTCACTTCTTCTCTCTCACAGCCCTCCCCTAGACATGCTTTTTTCCGCAAGCCGCAATCATTCCTCCTCCTCCGCGATCACTCAATTTTCAGCTTCATCGCACAAATTCTTCAAGTTATCTCACTTCGAGGTAAGATTTCTTTATATCCTACTATTGGAATTAATATTTCCTTTTGAATTTTATGTGAAAAGAAAAAGTTAAACCTTTCTTAAATTCTTTTAATTTTTTATAAACATTGGGTATATTTATTCGGTAAAGAAAGAACAAAGTTAATTGTATTTCTTGGTGCTAATTTATGGAAATCCAATATGAAAATTGTATTAGGTGGTATGTCGTATGAAAATTACCAAACCAAAAGAATACTGAAATTTGGTCCGATTTTTTCCGAATGTTCAGCTCTAATCATAAACCTAGAAAATAGATAGTGCATATTTTCTAATTTATATATATATATAGAATAAATATATATGTTTCACGACAAAAATGTCAAACTAGTCCGTTAAGTTATGACCGATGGCAAGTGTAAAATCCCCTAAGCCTTTGGGCTGACAATTTTACCTTATAAAAGTGAAGCAAATTTGGGACATTTCGGTTCATTTGAGAACTAAGCTTCATTTTTATGCTTATAAAGGAGAATTGAAAATTTTGACCATGATTTTTCAAAATTAAAAGGAAAAGAATTAGTATGGATCATGTGCGTGATTTTAGTACAAAAACTTATTATCTTTTTTCTTTCTTTTTATGATACTAATTTTGGGATAATGTTATTTTTTTATTCTTCCTAATCCCAATTTTTTGAAACACAATATTTTCTAACCGCGATTGTGGATCAATATTTTTTAAAGCTCTTCCGAATCACGTTTATGGAACAAAAAATTCAATTTTTTCCTCAAAATCCTAGTTGTGATTCCTAAAAAAAATAAAAAATAAAAAATAAAAAATAAAATTTTTGATCTTCCTAATCTCCACTTTGGAGAAAAGAAAATATAAAAAAAAAAATACCTTGAACATATTAATACCTTATACATTCCAAAAATAATTGTCCCAAAATCGCAATTAAGAAGACCAAGACATAAAATATTAAATATAAATAATAGGTCCTGTGACGTGCACATTTCCAACACTAAATCTTTTTTTTTTCCTAAAATAATGGCAAAAATACATCAATATCCCCTTAAGCACTTGGGATTGTAAAATTTGTAGGGTGGGCACGGGTCAGGTATTTCGAGTTGAGTACCCAACTCGACTGGTGTTAATTTTTTACACCCATAATATGTCCCGTTTATGTGGATATTCAATATTCGGGTACCCTCCTTTCCGAGTTAGGGTAGCCCGTATAACTTTTTCTCAATAAAGGAATTCAAAATAAAAATACAATAATCCTAAAAGATAAATCACAAACCCTAATCACCAAAACAATAATAAAATTTGATTATAGTCATTTTCCAGAAGATTTTTGCTTGGTGAAATACTGGTTCGAACACTATTCTTCACTTTTTTTTTTTAAATATATGTAAATTGTACAAGAAATTTAAATTATTTAATATAGTAACAAATTTGATAATGAAAAAGGAGAATAAATTTTGGCCAAGACCACTCAAATGTCATGTCATTTTAATTTATAATTGGGTAAAAAAAATTATTCAATACCTATATCTGACGGATCCCAAAATACCCGCTCCGGAGTAAAATCAATACCCAAAATCCAACTCGAACAAATATTTCTGGTAATGGATACCCAACCCTAAATGTCCAAAAAAATCATTTTTTCATTCCAAATGAGAAATACCCGATCGGGTTGGGACGGGTCCCGAAATACCTGACCCAAACGTCCACCCCAAAAAACATTATTTTATTGGTCAGAACACCTTAATTCTAAAAAATGGTACAATTTAATTGACCTATATAAACAAATATTGAAAATTGTCAGAAAAAAAATTGAGACTTTTTTTAAATTGACTATATGCTTATGAATTGAATTAAATCTAATGTAATACTAAAATATAAAATATAAATCTAAATTGAGGCCTAATTAATATATTATTTTATCTGTTATTATTTGATTGAACACATGTTTTATGTTTCAACAATATCATATAACTATATTATTATGATATCATAAATAGAAAGCAAAATTTATGCAATTGATAATTAAGTGGCGGAGATTAAGACTCCGATCCTGTCAACCTTGATTACCGTTTTTTCCTTTTTTTATCTTACTTTCATTAATTTATATAAACACACACACAATTTCATTCGCAAAGGCATTCATTATAATTTGGTTTTGTTCATAGTTGGTACATTTAGATCCCTCAATATTGCTTTCATAACACACCATATATTATTATAATCATAGTGAAAAATTCTAGCCCAAATCCAATTAAGTTGGTTCAATTTTATGTCACATATCAAGTATACATACCACCATCACAAAACATTTGAGCTGCAACTTTTCTACCATGCACGAAGCTTTCACTGGAAATGTGACTTTATCGATTACTTCTGTAGTCTGGAGCTCTGATGACTATATCAGTTACTCGTGTTGTCTGGAGCCCTGATGGATGTATATTTGGTATGTCCTCAAGATTATCTGCTACGACAAGAAGTATATATATATATATATATGCATTTCTTCATTTTCCATTAAATTAAATAAATTTTTTAATATAAACGAACATGAATTGGTTATTCCAAGAATGTTGTGAGGATATATTCTTACAACGTTATAACTAAGAAGGCGAAATTGCAACACCAGGGAATAACTTAATTCTAAATCTAACTAACTATATATGGAGACATATTACATCAACTGTCATAACTACAAAGTCCTGCAAGCAAAAAACATTTCTCCATATATAGTAAGATTTAGAATTAAGTTGGTACCTGATATTGCAATTTTGTCTTCTTAGTTATAACATTGTAATAATATATTCTCACAACATTCTTGGAATAATCAACTCATGTTCGATTATATTCAAAATTTTATTTAATTTGATGGAAAATGAAGAAATGAATGTATATATATATATCTATATATCTATATATATATATATATATATATATATATATATATATATATATATATACTCCATGTCGTAGCAGATAGTTTTGAGGACATACCAAATAAACATCCATCAGGGCTCCAGACTACACAAGTAACTGATAAAGTCATCAGGTCTCCAGACTACACAAGTAACCGATAAAGTCACATTTCCAGTCAAAGCTTCCTGCATGGTAGAAAAGCTGCAGCTCAAATGTTTTGTCATGGTGGTATATATATTTGATATATGATTGAAAATCGAACCAAATTAATTGGATTTGGGCAATAATTTTTCACTATGATTATAATAATATATGGAGTTTTGAAAGACATATTGAGGGATCTAAATGGTACAATATAATTGATCTATAAAAACAAATATTGAAAATTGTCAGAAAAAAAAATTGAGACTTTTTTTAAATTGACTATATGCTTATGAATTGAATTAAATCTAGTGTAATACTAGAATATAAAATATAAATATAAATTGAGGACTAATTAATATATTATTTTATCTGTTATTATTTAATTGAACACATGTTTTATTTTTCGACAATATCATATAACTATATTATTATGATATCATATATATAACATAAAGCAAAATTTATGCATTTGATAATTAAGTGGTGGAGATTAAGGCTCCGATCATGTCCACCTTAAGTACCGTTTCTTCCTTTTTTTATCTTACTTTCATAACTTTATATAAACACACCCACAATTTCATTCGCAAAAGCATTCATGATAATTTGGTTTTGTTCATAGTTGGTACATTTAGATCCCTAAATATTTCTTTCATAACACACCATATATTATTATAATCATAGTGAAAAATTCTTGCCAAAATCCAATTAAGTTAGTTCAATTTTCAGTCACATATCAAGTATACATACCACCATCACAAAACATTTGAGCTGCAGCATTTCTACCATGCACGAAGCTTTCACTGGAAATGTGACTTTATCGATTACTTCTGTAGTCTGGAGCTCTGATGACTATATCAGTTACTCGTGTAGTCTGGAGCCCTGATGGATGTATATTTGGTATGTCCACAAAATTATCTGCTACGACATGAAGTATATATATATATATATATGCATTTCTTCATTTTCCATTAAATTAAATGAATTTTTTAATATAAACGAACAGGAATGGGTTATTCCAAGAATGTTGTGAGGATATATTCTTACAACGTTATAACTAAGAAGGCGAAATTGCAACACCAGGGAATAACTTAATTCAAAATCTAACTAACTATATATGGAAAAATATTACATCAACTGTCATAACTACAAAGTCCTGTAGGCAATTAACATTTCTCCATATATAGTAAGATTTAGAATTAAGTTGGTACCTGATGTTGCAATTTTGTCTTCTTAGTTATAACATTGTAAGAATATATCCTCACAACATTCTTGGAATAATCAACTCATGTTCGATTATATTCAAAATTTTATTTAATTTGATGGAAAATGAAGAAATGTATGTATATATATATATATATATATACTCCATGTCGTAGCAGATAATTTTGAGGACATACCAAATAAACATCCATCAGGGCTCCAGACTACACAAGTAACTGATAAAGTCATCAGGGCTCCAGACTACACAAGTAACCGATAAAGTCACATTTCCAGTTAAAGCTTCATGCATGGTAGAAAAGCTGCAGCTCAAATGTTTTGTCATGGTGGTATATATATTTGATATGTGATTGAAAATCGAACTAAATTAATTGGATTTGGGCAATAATTTTTCACTATGATTATAATAATATATGGAGTTTTGAAAGAAATATTGAGGGATCTAAATGGTACAATTTAATTGATCTATAAAAACAAATATTGAAAATTGTCAGAAAAAAAAAATTGAGACTTTTTTTAAATTGACTATATGCTTATGAATTGAATTAAATCTAGTGTAATACTAAAATATAAAATATAAATCTTAATTGAGGACTAATTAATATATTATTTTATCTATTATTATTTAATTGAACACATGTTTTATTTTTCGACAATATTATATAACTATATTATAATGATATCATACTTATAACAGAAAGCAAAATTATGCAATTGATAATTAAGTGGCGGAGATTAAGACTCCAATCATGTCCACCTTAATTACCGTTTTTTCCTTTTTTATCTTACTTTCATAAATTTATATAAACACACCCACATTTTCATTCGGAAAGGCATTCATGATAATTTGGTTTTGTTCTTAGTTGGTACATTTAGATACCTCAATATTTCTTTCATAACACACCATATATTATTATAATCATAGTGAAAATTTCTTGCCCAAATCCAATTAAGTTGGTTCAATTTTCAATCACATATCAAGTATACATACCACCATCACAAAACATTTGAGCTGCAGCTTTTCTACCATGCATGAAGCTTTGACTGGAAATGTGACTTTATCGATTACTTCTGTAGTCTGGAGCTCTGATGACTATACTAGTTACTCGTGGAGACCTGATGGATGTGTATTTGGTATGTCCTCAAAAGTATCTGCTACGACATGAAGTATATATATATATATATGCATTTCTTCATTTTCCATCAAATTAAATAAATTTTTTAATATAAACGAACAAGAATTGGTTATTCCAAGAATGTTGTGAGGATATATTCTTACAACGTTATAACTAAGAAGGCGAAATTGCAACACTAGGGAATAACTTAATTCTAACTCTAACTAACTATATATGGAGAAATATTACATCAACTGTCCTAACTACAAAGTCCTGCAGGCAAGTAACATTTTAATTATAAGAAATTTGATGATGATCCTATTTAGTGAAACATATAAATAGTTGCGAAGATTTTGTGAATTTACTAATATAAAAATATGGTAAAACAACACCTTGAGTAGGGTTGAGCATGATTCGAGGAATCAATCGGAACGGACCAGAGCGGACCGAAATTGGTATGGATTGACTAATAAATCTTTCTGCTCAAGAACCGACCCTTGGTAGTAGTCGGTTTTCGTTATTATCGGTTGGTTTTCCGACCAAAACCGATAGTACCGATTTTTTTTTTATCCTAATAATTCCTAAACCTAATTTACAATACAATCTTCTACTTTCATTCAATCAAAAAAAAAAAAAGCCCGCTCACTTCAGTTTTTTTCTCTCACAGCCCTCCCCTAGACATGCTTTTTTCCGCACGCCGCAACCATTCCTCCTCCTCCGCAATCACTCAATTTTCAGCTTCATCGCACAAATTCTTCAAGTTATCTCACTTCGAGGTAAGATTTCTTTATATCCTACTATTGGAATTAATTTTTCCTTTTGAATTTTATGTGAAAAGAAAAAGTTCAACCTTTCTTAAATTCTTTTAATTTTTTATAAACATTGGGTATATTTATTCGGGAAAGAAAGAACAAAGTTAATTGTATTTGTTGGAGCTAATTTATGGAAATCAAATATGAAAATTGTATTAGGTGGTCTGTCGTATGAAAATTACCAAACCAAAAGAATACTGAAATTTGGTCCGATTTTTACCGAATGTTCAGCTCTAATCATGAACCTAGAAAATAGATAGTGCATATTTTCTAATTTTTTCAATATATATATATATATATATATATATATATATATATATATATATATATATATATATATATATATATATATATATATATATAGAATAAATATATATGTTTCACGACAAAAAGGTCAAACTAGTCCGTTAAGTTATGACCGATGGCAAGTGTAAAATCCCCTAAGCCTTTGGGCTGACAATTTTACCTTATAAAAGTGAAGCAAATTTGGGACATTTCGGTTCATTTGAGAACTAAGCTTCATTTTTATGCTTATGAAGGAGAATTGAAAATTTTGACCATAATTTTTCAAAATTAAAAGGAAAAGAATTAGTATGGATCATGTGCGTGATTTTAGTACAAAAACTTATTATCTTTTTATGATACTAATTTTGGGATAATGTTATTTTTTTTATTCTTCCTAATCCCAATTTTTTGAAACGCAATATTTTATAATCGCGATTGTGGATTAATACTTTTTAATGCTCTTCCTAATCACGTTTATGGAACAAAAAATTCAATTTTTTTCTCAAAATCCTAGTTGTGATTCCTATAAAAAATAAAAATTTTGATCTTCCTAATCTCGACTTTGGAGAAAAGAAAATATATAAAAAAAAAATACCTTGAACATATTAATACCTTATACAGTCCAAAAATAATTGTCCCAAAGTCGCAATTAAGAAGACCAAGAAATAAAATATTAAATATAAATAATAGGTCATGTGACGTGCACATTTCAAACACTAAATCTTTTTTTCTTTTTTCCTCAAATCATGGCAAAAATACATCAATATCCCCTTAAGCACTTGGGATTGTAAAATTTGTAGGGTGGGCACGGGTCAGGTATTTCGAGTTGAGTACCCAACTCGACTGGTGATAATTTTTTACACCCATAATCTGTCCCGTTTATGTGGATATTCAATATTCGGGTAACCTCCTTTCTGAGTTAGGGTAGCCCGAATACCTTTTTCTCAATAAAGGAATTCAAAATAAAAATACAATAATCCTAAAAGATAAATCACAAACCCTAATCACCAAAACAATAATAAAATTTGATTATAGTCATTTTCCAGAAGATTTTTGCTTGGTGAAATACTAGTTCGAACACTATTCTTCACTCTCTTTTTTAAATATATGTAAATTGTACAAGAAATTTAAATTATTTAATATAGTAACAAATTTGATAATGAAAAAGGAGAATATATTTTAGCCAAGACCACTCAAATGTCTTGTCATTTTAATTTATAATTGGGTAAAAAAAATTATTCAATACCTATATCTGGCGGATTCAAAAATACCCGCTCCGAAGTAAAATCAATATACAAAATCCAACTCGAACAAATATTTCTTGTAATGGATATCCGACCCTAAATGTCCAAAAAAATCATTTTTTCATTCCAAATGAGAAATACCCGATCGGGTTGGGACGGGTCCCGAAATACCTGACCCAAAAGCCCACCCCAAAAAACATTATTTTATTGGCCAGAACACCTTAATTCTAACAAATGGTACAATTTAATTGATATATAAAAACAAATATTGAAAATTGTCAGAAAAAAATTGAGACTTTTTTTAAATTGACTATATGCTTATGAATTGAATTAAATCTAATGTAATACTAAAATATAAAATATAAATCTAAATTGAGGACTAATTAATATATTATTTTATCTGTTATTATTTAATTGAACACATGTTTTATGTTTCGACAATATCATATAACTATATTATTATGATATCATATATATAACAGAAAGCAAAATTTAGGCAATTGATAATTAAGTGGCGGAGATTAAGACCCCGATCCTGTCCACCTTAATTACCGTTTTTTCCTTTTTTATCTTACTTTCATTAATTTATATAAACACACACACAATTTCATTCGCAAAGGCATTCATTATAATTTGGCTTTGTTCATAGTTGGTACATTTAGATCCCTCAATATTGCTTTCATAACACACCATATATTATTATAATCATAGTGAAAAATTCTAGCCCAAATCCAATTAAGTTGGTTCAATTTTCAGTCACATATCAAGTATACATACCACCATCACAAAACATTTGAGCTGCAGCTTTTCTACCATGCACGAAGCCTTGACTGGAAATGTGACTTTATCGATTACTTCTGTAGTATGGAGCTCTGATGACTACATCAGTTACTCGTATAGTCTGGAGCCCTGATGGATGTGTATTTGGTATGTCCTCAAAAGTATCTGCTACGACATGAAGTATATATATATATATATATATATATATATATATATATATATATATATATGCATTTCTTCATTTTCCATTAAATTAAATAAATTGTTTAATTAAGAAGGCGAAATTGCTACACCAGGGAACAACTTAATTCTAAATTTAAGTAACTATATATGGAGAAATATTACATCAACTGTCATAACTACAAAGTCCTGCAGGCAAGTAACATTTCTCCATATATAGTAAGATTTAGAATTAAGTTGGTACCTGATGTTGCAATTTTGTCTTCTTAGTTATAACATTGTAAGAATATATGCTCACAATATTCTTGGAATAATCAACTCATGTTCGATTATAATCAAAATTTATTTAATTTGATGGAAAATGAAGAAATGTATATATATATATATATATATATATACTCCATGTCGTAGCAGATAATTTTGAGGACGTACCAAATAAACATCCATCAGGGCTCGAGACTACACAAGTAACTGATAAAGTCATCAGGTCTCCAGACTACACATGTAACCGATAAAGTCACATTTCCAGTCAAAGCTTCCTGCATGGTAGAAAAGCTGCAGCTCAAATGTTTTGTCATTGTGGTATATATATTTGATATGTGATTGAAAATCGAACCAAATTAATTGGATTTGGGCAATAATTTTTCACTATGATTATAATAATATATGGAGTTTGGAAAGAAATATTGAGGGATCTAAATGGTACAATTTAATTGATCTATAAAAACAAATATTGAAAATTGTCAAAAAAAAAAATTTAGACTTTTTTTAAATTGACTATATGCTTATGAATTGAATTAAATCTAGTGTAATACTAAAATATAAAATATAAATCTAAATTGAGGACTAATTAATATATTATTTTATCTGTTATTATTTAATTGAACACATGTTTTATTTTTTGACAATATCTATAACTATATTATTATGAAATCATATATATAACAGAAAGCAAGATTTATGCATTTGATATTTAAGTGGCGGAGATTAAGACTCCGATCATGTCCACCTTAATTACCGTTTTTTCCTTTTTTTATCTTACTTTCATAACTTTATATAAACACACCCACAATTTCATTCGAAAAGGCATTCACGATAATTTGGTTTTGTTTATAGTTGGTACATTTAGATCCCTCAATATTTCTTTCATAACACACCATATAGTATTATAATCATAGTGAAAATTTCTTGCCCAAATCCAGTTATGTTGGTTCAATTTTCAATAACATATCAAGTGTACATACCACCATCACAAAACATTTGAGCTGCAGCTTTTCTACCATGCATGAAGCTTTGACTGGAAATGTGATTTTATCGATTACATCTGTAGTCTGGAGCTCTGATGACTATATCAGTTACTCGTGTAGTCTGGAGCCCTGATGGATGTGTATTTGGTACGTCCTCAAAAGTATCTGCTACGACATGAAGTATATATATATATATATGCATTTCTTCATTTTCCATCAAATTAATTAAAATTTTGAATATAATCGAACATGAGTTGATTATTCCAAGAATGTTGTGAGGATAGATTCTTACAATGTTATAACTAAGAAGGCGAAATTGCAACACCAGGGAATAACTTAATTCTAAATCTAACTAACTATATATGGAGAAATATTACATCAAATGTCATAACTACAAAGTCCTGCATGCAACATTTCTCCATATATAGTAAGATTTAGAATTAAGTTGCGACCTGATGTTGCAATTTTGTCTTCTTAGTTGTAACATTGTAAGAATATATCCTCACAACATTCTTGGAATAATCAACTCATGTTCGATTATATTCAAAATTTTAATTAATTTGATGGAAAATGAAGAAATGTATTCACACCCGTAGGCGCACACGACTATACATACCCAACGTAGGCGCACAATGGACAAGCTATGTGCCCGGCTCCTAAATCAAAGTATGCACACCCGTATACCGAATTCGCCCTAGCATCTCAAGTCTAAGGACTAAATCGTACACTGTTATAAGTCTTGAGAGACATCCCATCACCGATATGCTTTTACGCACTTCCACAATGGGTCTCTCTGTTCGGGTCGTTCGATGCGTTCGATCCCCTATCGAACCACCTAGTCATATGCACTGACATCAAAATGTCTTGTTCATGAAACGACAACAAATTCACTTCATGTGAATCATGCATAATCCTACAAGTCTTTGCGATTCCCTCGATACCCCGTCTCGATAGGAATCTATGACTTGGAACATTTTCGAGATCACGACCTTTGAGACTGTTTCATGATTAATCGCACCCAATACTGAAGTGAATAATCCCTTAGTCATAAGTGATCTCAGGGTTTCATCCAATCGCTTAAGTTATTCGCGAGAGATGAAGTTGGCCATTGTTTGATTTACATAGCATAAACAAACGATCGTATTAATTCATTTATACTAGAGAAAGATTATCACATGATAGTCCTTATACAAGCTAAAATCTATTGGCTTGCAGGGCACTATCCCATCAATCTCCCACTTGCCCTAAAGCCAATCACAAACGTTTCTAAGACCCATCTTTCATAGATGTTCTTCGAACTCATTTTGTAAAAAAGCTCTGTTTAGTGGATCTACTAGATTTGTCTTCCGAATCGACGCGATCCATCACGTGCGTCAACTCTACCAATGACTTCTCTAATCAAATGGTACTTTTATCTTGTGTTTAGATTTATGGTGAGATCTACCTTTGCTTTAGCAATAGCTTGATTTGTTTATCTTAGAAGATAACCACGAGCTTCGCAATGCTAGGCACCTCATCCAAAAGTTGGATGAAGTTTTCCATCCAAACACTTTTCTCACGCTGCACTCCTTGCTGCGAGATATCTTGCTTCAGTGGTTAAGATGGTAACGGTGCTTCCCTTTGGAACCCTTTCCAACTTACCGTTACCCCATTGAGGCAAAATATGTATCCAAAACTGGATACATATATTTATCCACATCAGACCAGAAATTCGAATCAATAAATCCTTCGAATTTCAATTCTCCATTATCACCGCATACCAAGATCAAATCCTTAGTACTTTTCAAGAGCTCAAGGATATCTTTACGGCGATCCAGTACCCTTCACTGGAGTTTGACTAGTAACTGCTCATGGCGCTTAGAGCAGGTTCTACGTCTGGTCTAGTACATAGTAAAGCATGCCACATGCTTCCCTTTTGTTTCAAACATAAGGAATTTGAGACATTCTCCTTTTCACATTCAATGTAGGGCACATTGATTATGGAGGAGAGATATAGTGTCTCACTGGAAGCAATCCTTTCTTGGATTCTTCCATACTGAATACTTTCAGTATTTGTTTCTATGTACTTAGTTTGAGAGAGTTCCAACATCTTTCCTGATGTCTCTCTCAAATCTTTCATGGAGAATTGCATGAACAATCATGCTTCCGTCTGTGTTAACATTCCAATATCATCCCAGATAATAAATGTGTTATCGACATGTAAAATTAATGAACTCCAAAGAGCTCCCACTAATCCCTTTGTACACTCCAGTTTCACATTTGTTTTCCGATGAAGTCGAATGCCTTGACTTTCTCATCAAAATGAATGTGAGACCAAATGGATTCGGACATTGCCAAATGGAGAAAGGATTTCGTCAAAGTCCGTTCCAGGCCTTTGTGAATAACCTTTCGTCTTTAGGCAAGCCTTATAGGTTGACACCTTTATCATTCATTCCTAGCTTGCGCTTGAAGATCCATTTGCTTTCCATGGGTTACTTCCCTTGGGTGGATCGACCAAGGTCAATACCTTGTTGGAATGGATGGAATCCATTTAGGATTGTATGACCTCTTGCATACATGAGCGTCTACATCTAATGCAGGTTCTTCGTATATGGTTTAACCATATCTATCAAGTTCTTCATGAACTCGATCAGATCTACGAAGTACTGGTGTACTTGATGGTTCAGCAGTTTCTGGATTAACTCCCACTGTTTGTGGGGATGAGTTCCACTTCTTGGTCCTCATCATGTTCTACTAGGGTACCATTTCTATTCACGAGGAAGCCATCCTCTAAGAAATGGATATTCCTTGAAACAAACATCATTTGTTTTAGGAGTGTAGAACAGGCATCCAAATGGATTTCTTTGGATACCCCACAAATTTGTACAAACTGGATCGACTATCCAATTTATCTCCTTTTTGTTCCCGATATAGGCAGGAGATCCCCATACTCAAAAGAGTATAGAGGTATTTTACCACACCATTCTTGGTAAGGTTTTCCAGGCACGAACTTTGAAGTTACTTTGTTCAGTATCTTCAATGCAACTATTAGGGTCATTCCTTAGTATGCATAAGGATGTTGAACGAAACTCATGACGGATCGAACTATGTTCAACGAGGTTCGATTCCCTTCTTTCAGACCCTCCAATACCTTGAGGCGTCTTAGAAGGAGTTCGTTGTATGAGAACATCTTTCTCAGTAAGATAATTGAGGAACTTTTAGCTTAAGTATTTGCTATCTCGATTAGATCGAATGGCTTTAATACTATGCCTAGTTTGATTCTCTACTTCGTTTCGAAATGAATACTTTCATGATTTTCGAATTGTACATCATAAGATATACTTATCACTAATGACCAAAGTCATCGGTAACACTTACGAGGTATGAGTAATCTCCTCTTTCACTAATACTTTAGTGGTCCACATTCATTCGTATGGATTCAATCCAAAGTTGGTTTGGTACGCACCGGATGCCTAGCAAACGGTAACTTTGTCATCTTTTCCCTTCAGACAGGATTCGTAAGTTGATAGTTCATCTAAGCCCTGTATTTCAAGAAGCATCGACGACACCAACTTTTGATTCCTTCCTGTGGAAACGCGACATAATCTTGCGTGCCATATGATTGCGGATTATTATCTTGGTATTGATTGAATTATATTAATTCAATCAATTTCCTTTCAATTAACTCTTTAATTGAAATGTTGCCTTCAATTAACACTTTAATTGATTCATTTCCCCTTTTTCAATTAATTCTTTAATTGAATCGTTGCTGCTCAATTAATTCTTTAATTGAGACTTTTCTTTTCAATTAACTCTTTAATTGAGACGTTGTTTAATTAATTAGAATTTCTAATCAATAAAACATGTCAGTGCCTTTATTAGGTGCAGTGGGATAATTTCGATTTTAGGCTACTTGCGTTCTTTCCATTACCTTTATGTTCGCTTTGGAAGAGAACCCTTTCTCCTTCCTATTACTCTTCTTTGACTTTGTAGTCCTTGAAGTGTAAGCAATCATGACAGGTATACCTCTTTAAAAGGTTCCTATTTGCCTTTCACCAATACTTTGGTTATTTCGAGAAACTTGATCAACTTATCAAAGGAGTTCAGAGTTGTTCTCGAATAGTTCGAATGAGCGGGGAGGAGAATTTAGGAGGAAGTCAACGTTAAGATCACTTGCAGGCCTATGTTTAAACGATCTAGTTTTCCAACCAGACTGATAAAACAATGACAGTGATCCTTGACATTGGTTCCTTCATTTATTCTCGAGTTTCAAACAATACCTTATAGATCTCAAATCAGACGATTCGAAAACTACTCCTCAAAACAAGCCTTTTGAGGTGAAGGTATGTTTTAGAAGCTTCAGACATTTTCTTATGTCGCTTCTTTAGCTCGTTCAATCTTGATGCTTGTATGAGGCAACGATCATTAAGATTCCCATATTCAATAGGTGATTCGTTCCTCCTTTTTGAGACTCATCTCAAAATGCATCAGGCATAGGTTGGTTTTTAAGAACACGATTCCGGCTTTCGGATTTGAGGATAATCCTCAGGTTTCTAAGCCAATCGATATTTTAATCCAGATATTTTATATGTCGAGGACAAATAATAAATAATGGATAATTCATGCAGATATCACAATATCTAATTTAAAGAGAAGACATAAAATCTAGAAGACTAGTTAATGAAAAATACTTATAATCTACGATGGTTGGACTTTCTATCGTAAAAGTTCTCCCACTATTTTATCGAAACAATTACCCCTTCAATTGTTCGGGAAATTCTATTTCCTAGTAGGTCTTGACGTCCCAGCAGCCATTAATTGCACCCACGACTCGTGGCCATACAACTAATTCCCCAGGTAGGCATACTTATTGCCAATTGTGTCACTACACAACCTTCAAGCTATTTTGCCTCGGTCTTCGCACTTATCTAGCACTGCTATATCATAAGTGTTACTAATCGTTAAGTCTAACCCATCAATCATGATGAGCAATTGGCCCGGTCGTGAAGTCCCCGTAACTAGTTATCGGTCGATAATCACATCCCGACCAGTCCTCACCCTTGTCATGTTTAGTTAAAAACAAGAATCAAGGAATTTCGCGTATTGCCCCTTTCTTCGACTCGGGTGCCAGACTCTGGATCACCTCTATCGATAAGTAGACAACATACGCTAGTCCCTATTGATGGAAGGCTTGGATTTATATAAATACTTCATTTTATTTTAATCCAATATGACTTAATATTATTTTCAAGAGGGGTTTTTCGGGTTTAAGAGTTTGAGGTAACTCTCCTCGAGATCTCACCGTTCCAATTATGCTTTACATTCTATTTACGATCTAAATTACTAGCGCGCATTACCATACATGCTAAAAGATAAATCAGTAAATAAAACATACACACCTAGCATGCTTTCTACCACAGTATGTTTTCGATCGGGAGCCTCCTATGCGGACCAACATCGAGCCAAAGACGATGGTCCTATTGGTCAATCTAATTGGGTTTCAAAGAGGCCTAGTCTATTACACATACTACCATGCATACATGGCCTTTAGTCTTCTTGGGCTCCCACCTTGCTTGTAACGGGCCTCCATCCTAAACTAATAAAACAGTAAAGCCCTATCTATTACAAAGGCTCAAAGTGGCCCAATAAAACTTAAGGCTCGCAGGCCCAATAAAACCAGCAAAATTAAATAAACCAATCACATCTACCCTAAGGGTCAAGGCTCGGCGCGATCGAAAACCACGTAAACAGTTCACGTAGAGCAAGAAACAAGCAAAAGTTATTTTCTTATTTCTAATCTCTTATCATATTTTAAAACCACCTTTTAAAATACCTATAGATTCTAGTTTTAAAAACCCCTTTCTAAAACAATCTCTTAACCGTCATTTTAAACCCCTTTTAAAATGACCCTTTGATTCTCACTTTAAGTCCCTACTAATTATGATAAAATTGACCTTCCGGATCTACTAAACCCTTTTTAGTGCACAAAACAGTTTCTGTTTTTCAACTTTGAAAAATTGCAGTTCGGCCCCTGAATTTTCAAAAATTACATTTTGACCCCTCAACTTTTGGAAATTACAAATTTGCCCCAAAATTTCCAGAACATGCAAATTAGACCAGAAAGCAGAAAATTAACAAAATTTCCAGAAACTTTTGTTTATTGCAAAACAGACCCCAATTTTACGTAAATAGCAAAAACAGCCCCTAACCTTTCGTAAATTGCAAAACAGTCCAGATTTAAAAAAAATTCCAGAAATTACAATTTTGGTCCAGAATTGCAGAAAATGAAAAATTTACTTTCTGTCCAGATTTTGAAAAAATCCCAATTTGCAAATCAGCCCTCCAATTTTCGGAAATTACATTTTTGGCCCAAAAACCGAAAAGTGCATAGATCCGAACATTCAATTTATCATAACAAGCAAGAATCAAAGATCGGAACACAACAAACACATATAAACATATAATTTGATGTGTTCAGGCCTTTTCATATGCGCATAATAAGTTAGGCTCTGATACCACTGTTGGGATTTCATGGGTATGATTGTCAACTACAACGGTGCGGAATTTAAAATTTTTCATACACCAATTCCCAGGGTTTACTTATTAGCACATACGAAAAGGTTGAATTCATTTTAGCAAATAATTACTAAAATAAATATTATGGTAAATAGCAATTTACCTCACCACAGGCAAGGTGGTGGTTTTTCCTCCGG
The DNA here is from genome assembly GCA_003313485.2 of Penstemon barbatus. Taxonomy (NCBI): domain Eukaryota; kingdom Viridiplantae; phylum Streptophyta; class Magnoliopsida; order Lamiales; family Plantaginaceae; genus Penstemon; species Penstemon barbatus. The sequence continues at coordinate 50,617,022 of CM064880.1, forward strand.
TCTGCATTCAGATCTGATGGATCTGGTTCGTGAGAAGCACCCCATGTGTTGTGCCTCTAGAGAATAGTCCACACCAGCTAGATCTGTGACTGCTTCGATCCTCAGGCTCAGAACTAGGATGGAAACATGTCAAAATCAAGAGTTGGATCAAGATCCAACTCTAGATGTACATGAAGAAGGAAGAGAGAGAGGGGCGGTGGCCGATCCCACTAGCACTCATTGGCGGCGGCGGCTAGGGTTAGGCGGCGGCGCACTAGGGCTAGGGTTGAAGGGGGCGGCGGCTAGGGCTAGGGTTGAGGGGGCGGCACCTTTTTAGGAGGTGGTTAGGGTTTGGTGTTTCTTGGCTTTTGGACTCTCTTACTTGAGTTCCAATTCTACATCTTTTCCAGTAGGTTTGAGTCTCTAAGACTCCCTATTTATAGAGAACACCAAAAACCTAACTCCTTGTGCAAGACTTCAGTTAATGGGCCACTAATTAAACTGGCCCATGTCTTGCATCTATTTAATTAATACTTTAATTAAATAGCCCACTCATTTAATTAACACTTTAATTAAATGGCCCATTCATTTAATTAATACTTTAATTAAATAGCCCATTAAATCTAATTAAAGATTTAATACTTTAATTAACCCTTTAATTAATACTTTAATTAATTAGAATAATCTAATTAATTTTTTTCTCTCTCTTAGAATTAACCCTTTAATTTTATTGATTTAATTCTTTAAATCAATTCTTTCTTCAGTTGACTGTCACAGTTCCAACTGTATTGTGTGTGACCCTCTAGGTTCACCATCAATTGGCCGCAGGCTCACAATTACGTGATTTAATTAGTGAGCAATTAATATTTCATTAATTGCTCCGATCAATTAACCACTTTAATTGACCACTCCAGAATTAATCTTCCTATTAATTAAGGAGTACCCACACCTCATGGTCGATGTCTAGCCACAAGCCCATGAGGCCCAACTTCAGGTGAATTGATCTCAGTGAACCTCACCTCTTATAAGTACCATGTACATACGGTCCCTCTATCGACTAATTTCCCGATCGAGACCTCGGGTGTGTGAATTGGTCAGCACCTCTAATTATCTCGATAACTATACTTTCTAATTCAGGATAATAATTCCAGTGTGACTGCTAAATCTGGAAACCCCTTTCCAAATCCGTCACCGACCGTGGCCACGGGTTTCTCGGAACATATTATCTAAGAATGTATAGGAAATTCTCTCAACGAACTACGTCGAGTCGGTAGATCCCATTTTGATGCTAACCATCCGCGCATACGACTATACATACCCAACGTAGGCGCACAATGGACAAGCTATGTGCCCGGCTCCTAAATCAAAGTATGCACACCCGTATACCGAATTCGCCCTAGCATCTCAAGTCTAAGGACTAAATCGTACACTGTTATAAGTCTTGAGAGACATCCCATCACCGATATGCTTTTACGCACTTCCACAATGGGTCTCTCTGTTCGGGTCGTTCGATGCGTTCGATCCCCTATCGAACCACCTAGTCATATGCACTGACATCAAAATGTCTTGTTCATGAAACGACAACAAATTCACTTCATGTGAATCATGCATAATCCTACAAGTCTTTGCGATTCCCTCGATACCCCGTCTCGATAGGAATCTATGACTTGGAACATTTTCGAGATCACGACCTTTGAGACTGTTTCATGATTAATCGCACCCAATACTGAAGTGAATAATCCCTTAGTCATAAGTGATCTCAGGGTTTCATCCAATCGCTTAAGTTATTCGCGAGAGATGAAGTTGGCCATTGTTTGATTTACATAGCATAAACAAACGATCGTATTAATTCATTTATACTAGAGAAAGATTATCACATGATAGTCCTTATACAAGCTAAAATCTATTGGCTTGCAGGGCACTATCCCATCAATATATATATATATATATATATATATATGCATTTCTTCATTTTCCATCAAATTAAATAAATTTTTAATATAAACGAACTGGAATTGGTTATTCCAAGAATGTTGTGAGGATATATTCTTACAACGTTATAACTAAGAAAGCGAAATTGCAACACCAGGGAATAACTTAATTCTAAATCTAACTAACTATATATGGAGAAATATTACATCAACTGTCATAACTACAAAGTCCTGCAGGCAAGTAACATTTCTTCATATTTAGTAAGATTTAGAATTACGTTGGGACCTGATGCTGCAATTTTGTCTTCTTAGTTGTAACATTGTAAGAATATATCCTCACAACATTCTTGGAATAATCAACTCATGTTCGATTATATTCAAAATTTTATTTAATTTGATGGAAAATGAAGAATATATATATATATATATATATATATATATATATATATATATATATATATATATATATATATATATGTATATGTATATATACTCCATGTCGTAGCCGATAATTTTGAGGACGTACCAAATAAACATCCATCAGGGCTCCAGACTACACAAATAACTGATAAAGTCATCAGGGCTCCAGACTACACAAGTAACCGATAAAGTCACATTTTCAGTCAAAGCTTCCTGCATGGTAGAAAAGCTGCAGCTAAAATGTTGTGTCATGGTGGTATATATATTTGATATGAGATTGAAAATCGAACCAAATTAATTGGATTTGGGCAATAAATTTTCACTATGATTATAATAATATATGGAGTTTTGAAAGAAATATTGAGGGATCTAAATGTACCAACTATGAACAAAACAAAAATTATCATGAATGCCTTTGCGAATGAAATTGTGTGTGTGTTTATATAAAGTTATGAAAGTAAGATGAAAAAAGGAAAAAACGGTAATTATTCGTTAAGGTGGACAGAATCGGAGTCTTAATCTCCGCCACTTATTTGTCAATTACATAAAATGATATCATAATAACATAGCTATATGTTTTTGTCGAGAGATAAAACATGCGTTCAATTAAATAATATCAGATAAAATAATATATTAATTAGTCCTCAATTTAGATTTATAGTTTACACTTTAGGATTACACTAGATTTGATTCAATTCATAAGCATAGAGAAAAAGTCTCAATTTTTTTTTCTGATAATTTTCAATATTTGTTTTTATAGATCAGTTAAATTGTACCAGTCGTTAGAATTAAGGTGTTCTGGCAAATCAAACAATGTTTTTTGGGGTGAGCGTTTGGGTTAGGTATTTTGGGATCCGTCCCGACCCGATCGGTCATTTCTCATTTGTAACGAAAAAATGAATTTTTTTTAGCCACCACGTGCATATCTATTAATTCCACTGAAGAAATGTAGCCACCGAGATGTAGAAGAAAATTTGGGATTTTAAACCAATCTTTGAGGCTACTAAATTAGGAGGGAAAAACACTTTCATACCAAACTTTTATCAACTCTACACTTTTCATACAAAGCTTTTTCAAAAAACAAATTTCACATCATAATTTCAGAACTTTGGATACTTTTGCATCTCCGTTAAAAATTTGAGGGATTAAAAATTTGAGGGAATAACGCTGTAACGGCCCACAATCGACACCTACCTGCTTATCTTGTTGTTAGATCCTTCAAGCGAATATATGTATGGATCGAAATTTTAATCCATGACATATCAAGAAAGGTTGATCTCTGCTGCCTGCATGCACTGAAGGGTTGTATATGTAGTTTGTTTTCTTATTTTTCTATTTGTAAGTGACCGTGTGTTTCTCCCGTAAAGGAATGGGATAATGTCATGACATTATCGTTTGATAATTTAATGGTCTCAGTAAATTAATGGCTGGACACGTTTTTATGCTATATAATAGCCTTGCCTACATGGAACTCAACCACATATGGTCAGTCATATATGTTGCTACGTGGGTGAATAAATAGGAATTGGAAGAAATTGAATTATTGCATAAGTCCTGTTGTTACTAATATCTCAATTGAGTCCTATATTTTCTCAACTCTAATAAAACTTACCACTTAGTCCTAGACTTTTAGTAATTAAATATTAACCCCAAAACTTCAACTGTATAATTTATAGTTAACTTCTTAACTTTTATAATTGATCAATTAAGTCTTCTACATTTCAAAAATACCTTCACTTTAATCCTCGACTACAGCTTGATATTTTATTTCATTTCTAATGTTGTCAACTAAATAAATTAAATTTCTTGTTCAAGTTAAATTTGAATTTAAAATTCATTCTACACTTATTTAAAATATTACGGGGTATTACAAACGCGCGTGTGCAAAACGTGCACACGCGCCAATTAACTTCAGAAACGAGGAAAAACACTTTTCATACCAAGCTTTTTCAAAAAATACATTTCATACCACAATTTCAGATCTTTGGACACTTTTGCATTTTTCATTAAAAATTGGATGGAAACTTCATAAACACGGGGAGAAAATCAAGTGCTTAAAGGATGAAATTGATGGAGGATTTTTTGTTGTTGTATTAGAATTCACCATATGGTTTGGGTTAAGTCCACTCACATGACTTTCTTTGATTTTTGTTGTATACTTGAATGGAGGAATTTTTGTTGTTGTATTAGAATTCACCACATGGTTTGGACTAAGTTCACTTTCATAGCTTGGGTTCAACTCAACCTCAAAAGCTAGCATGTAAGGTGAGGGTTGCCCAAGACATTATAAAGTGGACTTAACTATGATTTTCAACCAATGTGGGATACTTAGTCTCCAAATATTGTATGGTTCGGTAGAGGAAAATAGAAAGGAAATTAATTGAGATTTGGTAAAAAGAAAGATTGTTGGTACCAAGTGATCAAATGAGTTCTAGAGGGGTGGGGGGTTGAATAGACCTCTGTAAACTTTCAAAAATTTATCTAACTTTTCTTATCAGCAGAATAAGTTGATCAAGGGTTCGTGAGACTACTTCAGTGATTGCTCAGTTGACCACTCGTCTGATTTTACTTATCTGATTCTAATATAATTAGAGTTTGAAATACTTGCAGCGGATATTACATGTATTTTTTAACAAGTTGTTTTCTTGATCAAAAGATTTTATCCCCAGTTTTAACCTCCTCTAAAAATGCTTTTTTTAGTTTGTATGTTTGAAGTCTTTTGAAATAAGTAAAAATGCAACAAACAAAAAGACATAATTTTTATAGTGGTTATATAGACACGGATGTCTTTTAGTCCACTCTTCCAAGTCACTTAGATCTTGGGTTATACTATAATAACACAGTTTACAGTATACAACACTCTCTGAAGCTATATCACTCACTTAGACAGATCTACACTTCTCACAACACTCTCTTCTAACATAATCACTCAGATTTGTATGTATATTTGATCTTCAACTTCGGCTTTCATTAACAAATGACTAAGCTGATATATAAGTTTCTGTTCTTAAGTTTGAGACTTAGAGAAATTTTGCTCATTGAATTTGCTCTCAAAACGTGTTGCTTGTCTATAACTCTTGAATCTTGAATTATTTATACTTGGAGATTTGAATTTGTTTGTTGAAGAAGAGACAAATCTCAACGCTCCCCGAGTACTGGTCCTTTTTTTTCTGGAACGGCTACCTGCATTTGTGGCACCGTACACTCAGTTGCACTATACTGATTTGGGGTTCTTCATCAATTATTTGTCTTTAATACCATTCTCTTGCAACATTTATTACTCCAAATGCATTTAAAACTGTTGGAATGACTTTCTGATCACTTCCACTCTGCTGATATCAAATCGAACTCATCTGATTTGAGTCTGCTGAAAATCCACCTGTCTGATTCCGAATGCAACATATTTAACCCTTCTAATTTTGCTTATCTTCTTTGGTTAAATTTTTTCTGAGGTTGGCACTTCCATTACTTAGCAGATGACATTTGAAAATTATCAAAACCTCCCTTCAATTCTTTATCTTCATCTTTATCCAACAAAGATAGAGAAAATTAATGGAGTGTAAGATGGAGAAAAAATGGAGGGAAATGTTGTGTGAGAAGCAGGGAAAAATCAGGTTTCCTTGCTCAAATGCAATTACTACTCATCACGTGATTTTCTTCATCTGTTTATGATGTTACATGCGCATTAGTCCGTCTAATTTTTAACAGAAAATGCAAAAGTATCCAAAGTTTTAAAATTGTGGTATGAAATGTGTTTTTGATAAAGCTTCGTATGAAAAGTGTCGAGTTAATAAATATTTGGTGTGAAAAGTGTTTTTCCCTCGTTTCAGAAGTTAGGCACGTGTTGCACACGCGCGTTATTCAGTCCAATTTTTAACAGAAAATGTAAAAGTGTTCAACGTTCTAAAATTGTGGTATGAAATGTGTTTCCCGAAAATGCTTGGTATGAAAAGTGTCGAGTTGATAAAAAAGTTTGGTACGGAAAATGTTTTTCCCTCTATAACTTAGTGGGAAATAGCTTTTTCCAGTTCCATTCATACCAAACTCTCTTCTTTTGATATACCATCATCGTCTTCTTCAATTCTCCGTTTTCACATAGATCCTCCATATATAACAATTTATACTGTAACTCGTTTTTACCAAATAATTATGGTATCTAAACATATATTTTAGTATATGTGGTGTTTACAACAAGCATAACAGATAGAAAATTGTGAACGTGAAATGGAAAACTTAGGATTTAAATACGTGATAACAATGAGGATTTAAATCATGAGTCTAGAAAATAGAATGTGCATATTTTCTAAAAAAGTTGACATATATGTCTACAGAATAATTATATATGTTCCATAACAAAAAGGTTAAACTAGTCCCTTAACTTGTGGCCCCTGGCAAGTTGTCCCATAGGCTTTTGATCTGGCAGTTGTACCTCATAAAAGTGAAGCAAATTTGGGATATTTCGGTCCAACTGAGAAGCGAGCTTCAGTTTCAAGCTTATAAAGGTGAATTGAAAATTTTGACCTTGAATTTTCAAATAAAAAGGAAAAAAATTATGGATCGTATGTATGATTTTAGTATAAAATTTATATGATTTCCTTTTTCCCAAAATCCTAATTGCGATTTAGGAACATCAGATTTTTAACGAGAAAATTTTTGCATTTTCTAATCACGATTGTGGGACAGTATTTTCTAGTTGCTATTCCTAATCTCGTTTATGTAACAAAATTAAAAATAGAAAATAAACTATATTTTTCTCCAAATCATAGTTGCGATTTCAGAACAAAAAAAAATTAAAAACTAAAAGTTATGTTCTTCCTAATCACAACTTTGGAGAAAAGGAATTATAAAAAAAAAATACCATCAACATATTAATACCTTATACTTTGGAGAAAAGGAATATAAATCCGTCGAAATTAATTTCGACAGATTTAATTTCGGTCGAAATAATATGTCGAAAATTATATATAGAAAAAGGGAAAAAATAAATTTCAATGGAAACCAATTTCCGTCGAAATATTTATAATTTCGACGGATTAGTTTCCGTCGAAATTGAATAAGCGAAAAAATTAATAATAAAAGATAAATAAATAAATTTCAATGGAAAACAATACCTGTAGAAATTATAATTTTTTTTAATTTCGACGGATTCTTTTCCGTTGAAATGGAGTAATTTCGTAAAAAAAAAAAGAAAAAATACATAAATTTTGACGGAAAACAATATCTATCAATTTTTTATAATTTCGACATATTCCTTTTCGTCGAAATGGAGTAACTTCGTAAAAAAAAATACATAAATTTCGATATATATATATATATATATATATAAACGAAAATCAAAAATCCGCCGAAATCCTGTTTAATTGCCCTAAATCACAAATTTCTCCATTCGACCTAGCTGCAGCCCGCTACACATCCTCTTCCAAATCTCTCATTCTCCTCCTTTAATTCTTCCAAATCGCCGCCGGTCTTCCACTGCTAATCACCGTCGACTCTTTCTCCTTTCGACCCAGCCGGCCCGAGCGCCACTCTAGCTCAAACTCCGCCGTGGCCCCAGCTCCAGATCCGTGCAACGCCTCCGTCGCGGCTCCAGCCCTACACCACCACCACCACAAGTCTTCTTGAAACATTCTAAGGTATAATTGCTCTTTAATCCTTCAATTTCGGATTTTGAATTGTTAATGTGATATTGTGGAAATTAGGGTTTGAATTGTTATTGTGAAAAATCCGTCGAAATTTCCCTTTTTCTTCCAATGATTGATAGCGGCGGTTAACTATCGGGTAAAATCGAATTAGGGTTCACATTTATAAAATTCATCGACAAAAATACTCCGATTATCTTTGACAATTTTAATCTTAACTCCAAAAAATATTTATTCTTCTAATTTTACTTTTTCTTTATTTTTTCTTGTCAGGCTAAAATATGTTTATAGTATAAAGAAGGTAACCATATGGATGAGAGTGACAAATTATTAAGGGATGTACTCATCCATATTTGACTTTAAGAGAACTCAAAGCCATCTTTAATCATAGAGAACGTAATCAATATCTTAAATGAGGATTGACTTCCATGTTAATGGCATTTTAATTATAAGAAATTTGATGATGATCCTATTTAGTGAAACATATAAATAGTTGCGAAGATTTTGTGAATTTACTAATATAAAAATATGTTAAAACAACACCTTGAGTAGGGTTGAGCATGATTCGAGGAATCGATCGGAACAGACCAGAGCGGACCGAAATTGGTATGGATTGATTAATAAATCTTTCTGCTCAAGAACCGACCCTTGGTAGTAGTCGGTTTTCGTTATTACCGGTCGGTTTTCCGAACAAAACCGATAGTACCGAATTTTTTTTATCCTAATAATTCCTAAACCTAATTTACAATACAATCTTCTACTTTCATTCAATCAAAAAAAAAAAAACCGCTCACTTCACTTCTTCTCTCTCACAGCCCTCCCCTTGACATGCTTTTTTCCGAACCGCCGCAACCATTCCTCCTCCTCCGCGATCACTCAATTTTCAGCTTCATCTCACAAATTCTTCAAGTAATCTCACTTCGAGGTAAGATTTCTTTATATCCTACTATTGGAATTAATTTTTCCTTTTGAATTTTATGTGAAAAGAAAAAGTTCAACCTTTCTTAAATTCTTTTAATTTTTTATAAACATTGGGTATATTTATTCGGGAAAGAAAGAACAAAGTTAATTGTATTTCTTGGAGCTAATTTATGGAAATCCAATATGAAAATGGTATTAGGTGGTCTGTCCTATGAAAATTACCAAAACAAAAGAATACTGAAATTTGGTCCGATTTTTACCGAATGTTCAGCTCTAATCATGAACCTAGAAAATAGATAGTGCATATTTTCTAATTTTTTCAATATATATATATATATATATATATATATATATATATATATATATATATATAGAATAAATATATATGTTTCACGACAAAAAGGTCAAACTAGTCCGTTAAGTTATGACCGATGGCAAGTGTAAAATCCCCTAAGCCTTTGGGCTGACAATTTTACCTTATAAAAGTGAAGCAAATTTGGGACATTTCTGTTCAATTGAGAATTAAGCTTCATTTTTGTTGGTCCCAAGTGATCAGATGAGGTCTAGAGGGGGGGGGGGGGTGAATAGACCTCTAATCTTTTTCTATCTTTAACTTTAAAACTTTTTAGTTATAACTCAAACAGACTAAGCTGTTATCAACAGTAAATTACTTGGCTGATCGCGAACAAATCTTTGAACAGCTTCGTAGACCACTAAACTGATAATCACTTAGTTGATTTTGTCAAAATCAGTTTTAATACTTAGAGTACTTGCACCGGATTTGTAAAGTGTTTTTCACAAGTAATCTTAGCAGTTGAAAAGTTTGTTCCCCAGTTTTACAAAACTCTTTTTCTTAGAAAACTTTTCAAACAGTTAACTTAAAGTGTTTTTATGCGACTGAAAATATGCAAGTAAAAACACACAGAATTTTTATAGTGGTTATATGGATAAAAATCCTTTAGTCCACTCTTCCAAGTCACTTAGATCTTGGGTTATACTTGATGGAATAGTGCCCTGCAAGCTAATACATTTAGCTTGTATTAGAACTATCATTATCTTTCTTTAGTATAAATGACTTAGTACGCATGTTTATTTATATGTGTATAAGGATAAACAATGGCCAACTTCATCTCTCGCGAATACATTTAAGCGATTGGTTGAAACCCTTAGATTACATTAGACTATGGGACGATTCGCTTCAGTACTGAGTGCAATCATGAAACAGTCTCAAATGTCGTAATCATAAAACTGTTCCAAGTCATAGATTCCGAACGAGACAGGGTATCGTAGGAATCGCCAAGACTTGTACAAATATGCATGATTAACATGGAGTGAATTTGTAGCGTTTCATGAGCAAGGCATTTGAGGCCAGTGCATATGAGTAGGTGGTTCAATGGAGGATTGAACGCATCTGTTGGATGAAGATGAAGATGAAGATGAAGTGCAAAGAAGACAAGTAATTAAGGGAAGGTTTTGATGATTTCCAAAACATCATAATCAGCTAAGTATGGAAGCTTAGTTCCCTTAGAAGAATTTTGAACAAGTAAAAGAAGACGTCAGAAGAGTTCAAAGTTCAAAGCTCAGAAGACTAGTGATCTCTTGCTGAAACAGCGAACAGAAGGGTAGGTCATCAGCCGAGTCAAATCAGATAAGTTCAGTATTTGATCAGCAGAGTACCTATCAGAAGGGTTGCTTCAATCAGCAAAGTAGAAGAGATCAAGAGATTAGTCCAACGGTAATAAATGCACCTAGTGTTATAAATGCTGAAAGAGAAGGGTAGTAATGGCAAATGATTGAAGATATCCTCGGATCAGCAGAGTGCATTAAATGCAGCATTAAATGCGATGGACAGAAAGGTACTGTACACTGTACGATTGCTGCAGGGAGCCGTTTCAAAAAGAGCTGAAGGATGGATTTGAAGATGTGATTTCCTTCAACGGTCATAAATTCAAATCCAAGTATAAATAGAGCAAAGTTCGAAGAGAGACACACACAACAACAATCAGAGATCGAAATTTTGAAGCAGAATTTCTCTAAGTCTCAAAAGCTCGAACAGCTCACTCGTCTGGTGGAAGTCATCTGTTGACAGAAACCAAGTTGAAGAAAACAGAAAAACATTATCTGAGTGATTTTGTAATAGCTGAGTGTTGTGCGAAGTTAGAATCCGTCTTTGTGAGTGATTCTACTTTAGAGGATAGGTTTTCTTTGTGAATTCCTATTGTGAGCTTACAGCCTTTTCATTAGTTGTTTAGGTGTAAGTGGAGAAATATTGTAATCTAAGTGATTATAGTATAACCCAGAATCTGTGTGATCTGGAAGAGTGGACTAAAGGATTTTTATCCATATAACCACTATAAAAATTCTTTGTGTTATCTTGCATTCAAGTTTTCTTGCATATTTAAAGTTTGCATATTCAAACACTTTGAATTATCTAAAAGATTTTAAAAAGGAGTTTGTAAAAACTGGGGATAAAATCTTTTAAGAACTTAGTCTACTTGTGAAAAACACTTTCAAACAATCCGCTGCAAGTATACTCTTTGAAAAACTGTTTTGTTGAAAAACAGCTAAGTTACTGAAAGAAGAGTGGTCAGTCGTCTGTTCAAGATTTGTTCACGATCAGACTAGTCTGCTTACTGTTCTTCATCAGCTTAGTCTGCTGACAGAAGACTGAAAAGTTTTTAAGTTCAAAAATTTTAAGAGGTCTATTCACACCCCCCCCCCCTCTAGACCTCATCTGACCACTTGGGACCAACAAGTGGTATCAGAGCAGGTGGTTCATTTGAATCAGCTGCCTGATCAACGAGCTTGATCCAAGTGTTTTTCAAAAGGTTTTCATAACTTTTTCAAAAGAGCATTTTTTTTGAAAAATCAAAACTTTTTGAAAATGGAATGCATAAATCATGTTCCCCACATTGCTGGTATGTCCTTTGAAGACTGGAAAATCAGGATGGAGATTTTCCTCGCTGCCTACAATGACAACATGTTCACTTGCATTACAAAAGGTCCATTCAAGTTCACCAAGACGATAAAAATCAATGAAGTTGATACCGTGGTGAAAAAAGACTTAAGCGAAATGACAGCTGAAGAAATCAAGCTATTCAACCTGGACAAGATTGGAAGATTTATCATGACTAAAGCCCTGGACAATGATCGGTTTGACAAGATCAAACATTGCAAATCTGCAAAAGAGATGTGGGATAAAGTCAGAGACATGAGCGAAGGAAATGATGCTATCAAGGAGCATCAGCTCAGTGTTGCTCTAGAAAAGCTGGATAACTTCAAGATGAAGTCCTCTGAAACCATTGATCAGATGGACACAAGGTTTACAAGAATATTAAATGAAGTACTGAAGCTTGGAAAAACCTTCACAGACAAGGAGATAACCATCAGATTACTGAAGGCTTTACCTCCTAAGTTCAACATGAAGGTGACAGCAATGGAAGAATCAAGGGATCTTGGGAAGATCTCTCTTACAGAGCTGTTTTCTGTACTCAAGGCTTATGAGTATAAACTGCCTAGGATGGGTATTGAAGAAACCTCAACTTCAGGACCCACAGCTGCACTGGTTGCTGCTGAAAACACCAGAAGACCAGCACAGAAAAGCAAAGAAGTGGACTCATCTGATGAAGCCACTCTACTCAACAAAAAAGAGTACACTGCTGGAGACGTTGCACTGTTGATGAATAATTTCAAGAAGTTCTACAAAAGAAAAATGAAGAACAAATACAAGAATGCTTCTACTTCTAAACCTAATTTTTCTTCTCAAGATAAAGAGGATTATAAATCAAAACTAATGTGTTACAACTGCAGGAAATTGGGACACTTCATCAAAGACTGTCCGTATCCAAAAGCAGAAAAGTACACTGAAGAGGAGAAGAAAGTAAGAAAAGAAAGAAAGCATCAGAGAGGGAAAGCAATGATAGCTGAAGCAGAAAAGCTTGCTGCTGTCTACTCATCTGATTCAGATTCAGACTCGTCTGATGAAGAATCTTCTGATGAAGAGAAACCTGCTCTCCTGTGCCTGATGGCTAAGGAATCTGATGACTCTGAGGATGAGGTAACTCCTCAAAATAATGAATTATTTGATTCTCTAGAGCAAATGATGTTAAATAATACTACTATTGCTGGAGAATTTGTTAAGCTTAAGGAAGAGATGAGCTTGCTAAAAGAGCAAAATAACTCACTGAAACTTAAAGCTGAAAAGCCTAAAGAATCAGCAGAGTATAAACAGCTTGAGCAAGAGCATGAATCTCTGAAAGCTGAATGTGAAGTTTATAAAGGAAAAATCTTGGAACTTGAAAAGATTATCGAGTCTCATGAGAAATCATCTGTTGCATTCACGCATACATCTAGTAAACAGAAGATGCCTTTAGAACAGGATAAGCAAGAGCTGAACCATACTGAAAAATTCATATCAGCTGACAATAGTAAGGTCATTCTGTATGTTCAAACTGCTAGACCTACTTCACCTGAGAAAGAATTAAAGGAGAAGAAATCTCCTAAGGCTAAAAAGAGCAAAGAGCCTAGTATAGGAAATAAGACTAGTAAGACCAAACAGCAGAGTCCTAAGAAATCTGCTGATAAAGCTAAAGTCAATCAGACTAGTGGTAAAACTAAGTCAAAATCAAATGAGCAAGCTACTAGTAAGCCAAAGAAGTATAAAAATAAGAAAAATCAAAATGCTTGGTATGGAAATGAGTCATATTATGTGCAACCTGCTGCATATCATCCTATGTATCATGCACCTCAATTTCCAGGTTACTATGCACCTTACCCTGCTCATCCAATTCATGCATATCCTACTTATCATGCACCTTACCCTGCTTATGAACATTATTCTTATCATACTGATCATCAACATAACTTATCTGATAACTATGATAAAAATGAAACTGTTCATGCTCCTGTCAAACCTCAGAAACCTAAGAAGCCTAAGACTTCAACATCTTGGGTTGTCAAAGGTGGAACTAATCCTTCAGGACCCTCTCAATAAGGGTACCTAAAACAATTTTATTTTTGTTTTGTAGGTTAGGATTAGGAGTAGGAGTAAAGTAGAGAAGATTTGGTACTTGGACAGTGGATGTTCAAGACACATGTGTGGAAACATACATGAGCTGACTGATGCAATTGCTGTGGATGGTCCAAAGGTTACTTTTGGAGACAGCAAAGAAGGCAAGATTAAAGCTAAAGGAAGATTAATCAGAGGAAACATAGAGATATCTGACGTCTCTTATGTCAAAGGCCTCAAATATAATCTGCTGAGCATAAGTCAATTTTGTGACAAGGGATATTCAGTCATCTTCTCAACAGATAAGTGCTTTGTTGAACAGATTGGTACAAAGAAGGTAATTTTATCTGGAAGACGACAAGGGAATGTCTACATTGTCGACTGGGATTCTGCTGACAAGAATTCAAGTGTTTGTTTGGTTGCATCTGCACCAAGTGAAGTTAGTTGGCTGTGGCACAAAAAGATGAATCATTTAAACTTCAAGACCATCAACAGATTAATCAAGAATGATTTGGTAGAAGGGATTCCAAAAACAGTCATGAGCAAAGACAAGCTCTGTGACGTCTGTCAGAAGGGTAAACAAATCAAGTCATCTTTCAAAAGCAAGAAGCACCAATCTTCTGAAAGAATTTTGGAGCTATTACATATGGACTTATTTGGACCCATTGATCCAGTCAGCAATGGTGGAAAGAAATACTGCCTAGCTGTTGTGGATGATTATTCAAGATATACTTGGGTGATTTTCATGAAGAAGAAAAGTGAAACCAAGGAACATCTTACTAATCTGATGGAACTGATCCAGAATGAGAAGAGTATCAAAATATTGAAGATCAGATCAGACAGAGGGACAGAGTTTACAAACTCTACTGTTGAAGAGTACTGTAATATCAAAGGAATACATCATGAGTACTCTGCTGCCAGAACCCCTCAACAAAATGGTGTTGCTGAAAGGAGAAACAGAACACTAAAGGAAGCTGTCAGAACCATGATAGCTGAAGCTAAACTGCCTCAAAGATTTTGGGCAGAAGCAACAAATACAGCATGCTTTACCCAGAACAGATGTATGATCAACAAAAATCAGAACAAGACTCCATATGAAGTTTGGAACAACAGGAAACCAAACATTCATTACTTTAAAATTTTTGGTTGTAAATGTTTTGTATTGAATAATGGGAAAAATCACCTTACTGCATTTGCAGAAAAGGCTGATGAAGCTGTTTTTGTAGGATACTCATCTGTTAGTAAAGCCTATAGAGTTTTTAATAAAAGAACATTACTAATAGAAGAATCTATCCATGTAGTATTTGATGAGCCAAGTCAATCTTCTGAAAAGAATCAAAGTATTAATCAAGATCTGCCTACTGATTTACAGAAATTAGACATTGGAAGAAAAGAAGAATATGTTCCCATCATACTACCTAATCTAAATTCAGCTGATAACTCAAGTGCTGTTCAAAATCACAGTGCTGATTGTCTAACAGACGAGTTGCAAACAGCTGACAGACCAGAGACTGTTCAACAGACTGCAAATGTTCAACAGACTACTACTGCAACTCCAACAGTAGTGTTGCAAGATCAAAATAGAGGACAACATTCAGACCTGCAACCTGATCTCAGATGGCTCAGAAACCATCCACCAGAGTTGGTGATTGGTGATCCATTAGATAGAGTGAAAACAAGAAGAGCTGATGCACAAGATGCTATGTTTGTCACTTTTCTATCTCAAATAGAGCCTAAGCAAATTGAAGAAGCTCTAAATGATTCCTTCTGGATAGAAGCTATGCAAGAAGAGTTGAATCAATTTGAAAGGAATGAAGTCTGGTACTTAGTTCCTAGACCAAGTCATCAAAGGGTAATTGGCACTAAGTGGGTTTTCAGAAATAAGATGAATGAAGATGGTATTGTTACCAGAAACAAAGCAAGACTAGTGGCCAAGGGTTATTGTCAAGAAGAAGGAATTGACTTTGATGAAACTTTTGCACCAGTAGCAAGACTTGAAGCAATCAGACTGTTTCTAGCCTATGCTGCTTACAAGAACTTCACTGTCTATCAGATGTGATCTTACGTGATTTCGTTGGAGATCAAAATAATTTAAGTTGAGCATGCAAGATATGCTATGATAGGAGATTGAAGATCAATAAAGTATATTTTGAATATGAGTGTACATATTACAAGTAATGAGGGTCCTATTTGAGCATTATAGGATGCCGTACAAGCTAGAGGCTAAGTACATACAAACTAAGGTGATTTAATCTAGCCCAAGAGAAAATCCGAGCAGGAGGCTTCGATCAAGGAGCAGCCCCCCAAAATCCTCTCCCTGTGTCATAAATGCTTGGGGTATTTATAGCTGAGGATGGGGATTAGCCCATGGGCTTGGGCCTGAGGTTGGCCCAACGATAGATTCGACCATGAGCCCCTCTGCTGGCGATCGGACTGAGCTAAATGGAGTTCAAAGCTTCGAGGTTGGAAATATGCACCCAGGGTCGAAATTAGGCCTTCAAGGTCGAAGTTAGGCATCCCAGGGTTGGAAATATGCACCCAGGGTCGAAATTAGGCCTTCAAGGTCGAAGTTAGGCATCCCAGGGTTGGAAATATGCACCCAGGGTCGAAATTAAGCCTTCAAGGTCGGACTCAGGGCCTCCAATGAGCTCAAGGTCGAAATTTTGGTTCTTTGATCCAGCATGAGCTCCCAGAATAAAGATTCCAAAGTACCCCTCATCAATACTCCCCCACTTCTTCGAGCGTAAAGTGAAGTTGAAGCACGGAGAAGTAGAAAATCCTTGAGGATCGCTTTTTTAGTGTTTCGGATATGCCTCGTTAAAAACCTAGCTCGGAAAAACCCAGTGGGATAAAAACCGAACCAGGGAAAAAGAGTGCATATCTTAGAAACTCCAAAATGTATTAGGGATCGAAGTTATGCATTCGGGGTCGGATTTTCTAGTGTTTGATCACACATGATTTCAATTAGCATAAGGTCAAAATTTAGGACCTTCAATGAGCATAAGGTCGAAATTTGGGACCTTCAATGAGCATAAGGTCGAAATTTGGGTCTTCAAAGAGCATAAGGTCGAAATTTAGGACCTTCAATGAGCATAAGGTCGAAATTAGGGTCTTCAATGAGCATAAGGTCGAAATTTAGGACCTTCATTGAGCATAAGGTCGAAATATAGGTCTTCAAAGAGCATAAGGTCGAAATTTAGGACCTTCAATGAGCATAAGGTCGAAATTAGGGTCTTCAATGAGCATAAGGTCGAAATTTAGGACCTTCATTGAGCATAAGGTCGAAATATAGGTCTTCAAAGAGCATAAGGTCGAAATTTAGGACCTTCAATGAGCATAAGGTCGAAATTTGGGACCTTCAATGAGCATAAGGTCGAAATTTGGGTCTTCAAAGAGCATAAGGTCGAAATTTAGGACCTTCAATGAGCATAAGGTCGAAATTTGGGACCTTCAATGAGCATAAGGTCGAAATTTGGGTCTTCAAAGAGCATAAGGTCGAAATATAGGTCTTCAAAGAGCATAAGGTCGAAATTTGGGACCTTCAATGAGCATAAGGTCGAAATTTGGGTCTTCAAAGAGCATAAGGTCGAAATATAGGTCTTCAAAGAGCATAAGGTCGAAATTTATCAAAACCCTGAAAGCTAATAACCAAATAGCATACAGATCCATAATGAAATTCGACTTTGGGGATCATAGGACTTGATCCTGAAAATAATAAATTCAACTTTGGAGATCATAGAATTTGATCGTGGAATATGATCGTAGAATTTTATCTTCAAGGGTCTTAGCAACAGCTTTCACACATAATAGATTTGATCTAAGGGGCATAGCAACGGCTTTCACCCTTAGTCATCTTTTATCGGTCATAGCAACAGCTTTCACCTGAGGGTCATAGCAACGGCTTTCACCCTTTAGCTTATTTCGATCTAAGGGGCATAGCAACGGCTTTCACCCTTAGTCGTTTTGACTGATGATAATCGACATTTTTAGCCGATCCTAGTCATTTTATCGGTCATAGCAACAGCTTTCACCGGAATATTTATTTCGATCTAAGGGGCATAGCAACGGCTTTCACCTGAGTCGTTTTTTAGGGTCGTCACCCATTTTCTGAATCCAAGGGGCATAGCAACGGCTTTCACCCTTGGTCAATTTATTTTCGAGGGTCGTAGCAACAGCTTTCACCCTATTTGAATAATAGATTAGAGGTCAATCATGATTCGATGATACTTGCAAGAGCATGCAATAGAAATAATAAGATCTCTGGAGATCACAGATTGAAGATAATAAAATTTTGATCCTGAAGATCGTAGATTGAAGATAATAAAATTCGATGATCATAGAATTCGACCATGGAGACCATAAATTCGACCAAGAGAGTATAAAACTCAACCATGAGATCATAAATTCGACCATGAGATCATAAAACCCGATCCTGGGAACTTGACCTTGGAGATCTGAGAGTTTGATCTTGTAGATCATAAAATTCGACCATGAGAGCATGAAATTCGACCATGAGAGCATAAATTCGACCAAGAGAGTATAAAACTCAACCAAGAGAGTATAAAACTCAACCATGAGATCATAAATTCGACCATGAGATCATAAAACCCGATCCTGGAAACTTGACCTTGGAGATCTGAGAGTTTGATCTTGTAGATCATAAAATTCGACCATGAGAGCATGAAATTCGACCATGAGAGCATAAATTCGACCAAGAGAGTATAAAACTCAAACAAGAGAGTATAAAACTCAACCATGAGATCATAAATTCGACCATGAGATCATAAAACCCGATCCTGGAAACTTGACCTTGGAGATCTGAGAGTTTGATCTTGTAGATCATAAAATTCGACCATGAGAGCATGAAATTCGACCATGAGAGCATAAAACCCGATCCTGGGAACTTGAGAATTTGATCCTGGAGATCAATTGTAATTAGTATGGCCGGTCTGGTCTTATAGTGTTTCTTATACCTGCAAACATTGATAAATATTAATGACTTGTTAATATAAAAATATAAGATAATTAATTTTTTGCCATATGGGTGTTTTTGAAGATTGAGAGTTTGATCCTGGAGATAATAAATTTTGATCCTGAAGATCATAGAACTTGATCTTGTAGACCCAAGAATTCGATCTTGGAGAACATAGAATTTGATCCTGGAGACATGATAATTCGACCCTGGAGATTTGAAAATTCGACCCTGGAGGTCTAACAATTCGAGCTGGAGAATATGATCTTGGAGATCTGATAACTTGACCATGGAGATCTGAGAATTCGACCTTGGAGGTCTAAAAATTCGAGCTCCTCCTGCATAAGAAGATTCCCCCTTGATCGTACGTGAATTGCCTCGTAGTAGGCATATTTCGATCTAACACCCAAATAAGGCCCCACGGTGGGCGCCAATTGATCTTACGTGATTTCGTTGGAGATCAAAATAATTTAAGTTGAGCATGCAAGATATGCTATGATAGGAGATTGAAGATCAATAAAGTATATTTTGAATATGAGTGTACATATTACAAGTAATGAGGGTCCTATTTGAGCATTATAGGATGCCGTACAAGCTAGAGGCTAAGTACATACAAACTAAGGTGATTTAATCTAGCCCAAGAGAAAATCCGAGCAGGAGGCTTCGATCAAGGAGCAGCCCCCCAAAATCCTCTCCCTGTGTCATAAATGCTTGGGGTATTTATAGCTGAGGATGGGGATTAGCCCATGGGCTTGGGCCTGAGGTTGGCCCAACGATAGATTCGACCATGAGCCCCTCTGCTGGCGATCGGACTGAGCTAAATGGAGTTCAAAGCTTCGGGGTTGGAAATATGCACCCAGGGTCGAAATTAGGCCTTCAAGGTCGAAGTTAGGCATCCCTTGGTTGGAAATATGCACCCAGGGTCGAAATTAGGCCTTCAAGGTCGAAGTTAGGCATCCCAGGGTTGGAAATATGCACTCAGGGTCGAAATTAGGCCTTCAAGGTCGAAGTTAGGCATCCCAGGGTTGGAAATATGCACCCAGGGTCGAAATTAAGCCTTCAAGGTCGGACTCAGGGCCTCCAATGAGCTCAAGGTCGAAATTTTGGTTCTTTGATCCAACATGAGCTCCCAGAATAAAGATTCCAAAGTACCCCTCATCAATACTCCCCAGGGTGGGCGCCAATTGATCTTACGTGATTTCGTTGGAGATCAAAATAATTTAAGTTGAGCATGCAAGATATGCTATGATAGGAGATTGAAGATCAATAAAGTATATTTTGAATATGAGTGTACATATTACAAGTAATGAGGGTCCTATTTGAGCATTATAGGATGCCGTACAAGCTAGAGGCTAAGTACATAAAAACTAAGGTGATTTAATCTAGCCCAAGAGAAAATCCGAGCAGGAGGCTTCGATCAAGGAGCAGCCCCCCAAAATCCTCTCCCTGTGTCATAAATGCTTGGGGTATTTATAGCTGAGGATGGGGATTAGCCCATGGGCTTGGGCCTGAGGTTGGCCCAACGATAGATTCGACCATGAGCCCCTCTGCTGGCGATCGGACTGAGCTAAATGGAGTTCAAAGCTTCGGGGTTGGAAATATGCACCCAGGGTCGAAATTAGGCCTTCAAGGTCGAAGTTAGGCATCCAATGAGCTCAAGGTCGAAATTTTGGTTCTTTGATCCAGCATGAGCTCCCAGAATAAAGATTCCAAAGTACCCCTCATCAATACTCCCCCACTTCTTTGAGCGTAAAGTGAAGTTGAAGCACGGAGAAGTAGAAAATCCTTGAGGATCGCTTTTTTAGTGTTTCGGATATGCCTCGTTAAAAACCTAGCTCGGAAAAACCCAGTGGGATAAAAACCGAACCAGGGAAAAAGAGTGCATATCTTAGAAACTCCAAAATGTATTAGGGATCGAAGTTATGCATTCGGGGTCGGATTTTCTAGTGTTTGATCACACATGATTTCAATTAGCATAAGGTCAAAATTTAGGACCTTCAATGAGCATAAGGTCGAAATTTGGGACCTTCAATGAGCATAAGGTCGAAATTTGGGACCTTCAATGAGCATAAGGTCGAAATTTGGGTCTTCAAAGAGCATAAGGTCGAAATTTAGGACCTTCAATGAGCATAAGGTCGAAATTAGGGTCTTCAATGAGCATAAGGTCGAAATTTAGGACCTTCATTGAGCATAAGGTCGAAATATAGGTCTTCAAAGAGCATAAGGTCGAAATTTAGGACCTTCAATGAGCATAAGGTCGAAATTTGGGACCTTCAATGAGCATAAGGTCGAAATTTGGGTCTTCAAAGAGCATAAGGTCGAAATTTAGGACCTTAAATGAGCATAAGGTCGAAATTTGGGACCTTCAATGAGCATAAGGTCGAAATTTGGGTCTTCAAAGAGCATAAGGTCGAAATATAGGTCTTCAAAGAGCATAAGGTCGAAATTTGGGACCTTCAATGAGCATAAGGTCGAAATTTGGGTCTTCAAAGAGCATAAGGTCGAAATATAGGTCTTCAAAGAGCATAAGGTCGAAATTCATCAAAACCCTGAAAGCTAATAACCAAATAGCATACAGATCCATATTGTCCGGTTCGAAAGATTTCAAAGACAAAGCCAAGGTAGTAGAATTCGAGCTTGGAGAACATAGAATTTGATCCTTGGAGATCACAAAATTCAACTTTGGGGATCATAGGACTTGATCCTGAAAATAATAAATTCAACTTTGGAGATCATAGAATTTGATCGTGGAATATGATCGTAGAATTTTATCTTCAAGGGTCTTAGCAACAGCTTTCACCCATAATAGATTTGATCTAAGGGGCATAGCAACGGCTTTCACCCTTAGTCATTTTTTATCGGTCATAGCAACATCTTTCACCTGAGGGTCATAGCAACGGCTTTCACCCTTTAGCTTTAATCGGTCATAGCAACAGCTTTCACCTGAGGGTCATAGCAACGGCTTTCACCCTTTAGCTTATTTCGATCTAAGGGGCATAGCAACGACTTTCACCCTTAGTCGTTTTGACTGATGATAATCGACATTTTTAGCCGATCCTAGTCATTTTATCGGTCATAGCAACAGCTTTCACCGGAATATTTATTTCGATCTAAGGGGCATAGCAACGGCTTTCACCTGAGTCGTTTTTTAGGGTCGTCACCCATTTTCTGAATCCAAGGGGCATAGCAACGGCTTTCACCCTTGGTCAATTTATTTTCGAGGGTCGTAGCAACAGCTTTCACCCTATTTGAATAATAGATTAGAGGTCAATCATGATTCGATGATACTTGCAAGAGC
Source organism: Penstemon barbatus (assembly GCA_003313485.2). NCBI lineage: Eukaryota > Viridiplantae > Streptophyta > Magnoliopsida > Lamiales > Plantaginaceae > Penstemon > Penstemon barbatus. The sequence continues at coordinate 50,639,190 of CM064880.1, forward strand.
ATGCAATAGAAATAATAAGATCTCTGGAGATCACAGATTGAAGATAATAAAATTTTGATCCTGAAGATCGTAGATTGAAGATAATAAAATTCGATGATCATAGAATTCGACCATGGAGACCATAAATTCGACCAAGAGAGTATAAAACTCAACCATGAGATCATAAATTCGACCATGAGATCATAAAACCCGATCCTGGGAACTTGACCTTGGAGATCTGAGAGTTTGATCTTGTAGATCATAAAATTCGACCATGAGAGCATGAAATTCGACCATGAGAGCATAAATTCGACCAAGAGAGTATAAAACTCAACCAAGAGAGTATAAAACTCAACCATGAGATCATAAATTCGACCATGAGATCATAAAACCCGATCCTGGAAACTTGACCTTGGAGATCTGAGAGTTTGATCTTGTAGATCATAAAATTCGACCATGAGAGCATGAAATTCGACCATGAGAGCATAAATTCGACCAAGAGAGTATAAAACTCAACCAAGAGAGTATAAAACTCAATCATGAGATCATAAATTCGACCATGAGATCATAAAACCCGATCCTGGAAACTTGACCTTGGAGATCTGAGAGTTTGATCTTGTAGATCATAAAATTCGACCATGAGAGCATGAAATTCGACCATGAGAGCATAAAACCCGATCCTGGGAACTTGAGAATTTGATCCTGGAGATCAATTGTAATTAGTATGGCCGGTCTGGTCTTATAGTGTTTCTTATACCTGCAAACATTGATAAATATTAATGACTTGTTAATATAAAAATATAAGATAATTAATTTTTTGCCATATGGGTGTTTTTGAAGATTGAGAGTTTGATCCTGGAGATAATAAATTTTGATCCTGAAGATCATAGAACTTGATCTTGTAGACCCAAGAATTCGATCTTGGAGAACATAGAATTTGATCCTGGAGACATGATAATTCGACCCTGGAGATTTGAAAATTCGACCCTGGAGGTCTAACAATTCGAGCTGGAGAATATGATCTTGGAGATCTGATAACTTGACCATGGAGATCTGAGAATTCGACCTTGGAGGTCTAAAAATTCGAGCTCCTCCTGCATAAGAAGATTCCCCCTTGATCGTACGTGAATTGCCTCGTAGTAGGCATATTTCGATCTAACACCCAAATAAGGCCCCACGGTGGGCGCCAATTGATCTTACGTGATTTCGTTGGAGATCAAAATAATTTAAGTTGAGCATGCAAGATATGCTATTATAGGAGATTGAAGATCAATAAAGTAAATTTTGAATATGAGTGTACATATTACAAGTAATGAGGGTCCTATTTGAGCATTATAGGATGCCGTACAAGCTAGAGGCTAAGTACATACAAACTAAGGTGATTTAATCTAGCCCAAGAGAAAATCCGAGCAGGAGGCTTCGATCAAGGAGCAGCCCCCCAAAATCCTCTCCCTGTGTCATAAATGCTTGGGGTATTTATAGCTGAGGATGGGGATTAGCCCATGGGCTTGGGCCTGAGGTTGGCCCAACGATAGATTCGACCATGAGCCCCTCTGCTGGCGATCGGACTGAGCTAAATGGAGTTCAAAGCTTCGGGGTTGGAAATATGCACCCAGGGTCGAAATTAGGCCTTCAAGGTCGAAGTTAGGCATCCAATGAGCTCAAGGTCGAAATTTTGGTTCTTTGATCCAGCATGAGCTCCCAGAATAAAGATTCCAAAGTACCCCTCATCAATAATGCTTGGGGTATTTATAGCTGAGGATGGGGATTAGCCCATGGGCTTGGGCCTGAGGTTGGCCCAACGATAGATTCGACCATGAGCCCCTCTGCTGGCGATCGGACTGAGCTAAATGGAGTTCAAAGCTTCGGGGTTGGAAATATGCACCCAGGGTCGAAATTAGGCCTTCAAGGTCGAAGTTAGGCATCCCATGGAGATCAAAATAATTTAAGTTGAGCATGCAAGATATGCTATGATAGGAGATTGAAGATCAATAAAGTATATTTTGAATATGAGTGTACATATTACAAGTAATGAGGGTCCTATTTGAGCATTATAGGATGCCGTACAAACTAGAGGCTAAGTACATACAAACTAAGGTGATTTAATCTAGCCCAAGAGAAAATCCGAGCAGGAGGCTTCGATCAAGGAGCAGCCCCCCAAAATCCTCTCCGTGATTTCGTTGGAGATCAAAATAATTTAAGTTGAGCATGCAAGATATGCTATGATAGGAGATTGAAGATCAATAAAGTATATTTTGAATATGAGTGTACATATTACAAGTAATGAGGGTCCTATTTGAGCATTATAGGATGCCGTACAAGCTAGAGGCTAAGTACATACAAACTAAGGTGATTTAATCTTGCCCAAGAGAAAATCCGAGCAGGAGGCTTCGATCAAGGAGCAGCCCCCCAAAATCCTCTCCCTGTGTCATAAATGCTTGGGGTATTTATAGCTGAGGATGGGGATTAGCCCATGGGCTTGGGCCTGAGGTTGGCCCAACGATAGATTCGACCATGAGCCCCTCTGCTGGCGATCGGACTGAGCTAAATGGAGTTCAAAGCTTCGGGGTTGGAAACATGCACCCAGGGTCGAAATTAGGCCTTCAAGGTCGAAGTTAGGCATCCCAGGGTTGGAAATATGCACCCAGGGTTGAAATTAGGCCTTCAAGGTCGAAGTTAGGCATCCCAGGGTTGGAAATATGCACCCAAGGTCGAAATTAGGCCTTCAAGGTCGAAGTTAGGCATCCCAGGGTTGGAAATATGCACCCAGGGTCGAAATTAAGCCTTCAAGGTCGGACTCAGGGCCTCCAATGAGCTCAAGGTCGAAATTTTGGTTCTTTGATCCAGCATGAGCTCCCAGAATAAAGATTCCAAAGTACCCCTCATCAAGATGGATGTGAAGTCTGCTTTTCTCAATGGAGAATTGCAAGAAGAAGTGTATGTTGAACAACCTCCTGGATTTGAAGTTTGTCAAGAAGAGGACAAAGTATATCGTCTGAAGAAAGCCCTCTATGGACTGAAACAGGCTCCAAGAGCATGGTATGATACCCTATCTGATTTTCTTTTAATTAAAGGATTTCACAAAGGTAAGGTAGATAAAACCTTGTTCACAATTGAATGGGAGAATCATATATTAATTGTGCAAATATATGTGGACGATATTATTTTTGGTTCAACTAACCAACTGATGTGTGATAAGTTCTCCAAGCTGATGCAGAATAAGTTTGAAATGAGCATGATGGGTGAACTTAATTATTTTCTTGGTTTACAAGACAAACAGCTGCCTGATGGAATCTTTATAAATCAAGCAAAATACACAAGAGATCTGTTCAATAAGTTTGGTATGGAAACTAGCTCTACTGCTACTATTCCTATGTCTACAAGTCTTCGCTTGGATAAAGATGAAGATGGCAAATCAGTGGACATAACCAAATATAGAGGCATTATTGGTTCACTGTTATATCTAACAGCAAGCAGACCTGACATAATGTACTCAGTTGGAGTCTGTGCAAGATTTCAATCAAACCCCAAGGAATCTCATCTCTTAGCTGCCAAGAGGATATTGAAATATGTTAAAGGCACTCAAGAATTGGGATTGTGGTATCCTAGAGAATCTGGATTTGAGCTTATTGGTTATTCAGATTCAGACCTTGTTGGCTGCAAGATTGACAGAAAAAGCACAACAGGTGCTTGTCAGTTCTTAGGTAGTCGTCTGATCTCATGGATGAGTAAGAAACAAACTTCAGTTTCTATATCTACTGCTGAAGCTGAATATATAGCTGCTGGAGCTTGCTGTGCACAGATACTTTGGTTGAAGCATCAACTAGAAGATTATAACATCAAGATCAGTGGAATTCCAATCTACTGTGATAACACAAGTGCAATTTCACTTACTCAGAATACTACAAGTCATTCAAGGACTAAACATATAGAGATCAAGCATCACTTCATTAGAGATCATGTAGAAAAAGGCAATGTTATGATAGAGTATGTTCATACTGACAATCAGATTGCTGACATCTTCACTAAACCTCTAAGTGAAGCAAGGTTCTCAACTCTAAGAGCTGAGTTAGGACTACTTAATTTGGATGCATAAGCTGAGGGGGAACTCATCAGAAGACTGAAGTTCAACAGCTTAGTTATCCGTTATTTTATTCAAGAATTAACTTTCAACAGACTAGTTAGCTTATGGATTCTTAAAGACAGGGGGAACGTGTAAGACTAGCGGTACTTCTGTTCTAAAGATGAAATCTGTTAATGTCAGTTAGTGGAAGTTATATTATCTGAAGATCTGTTCTTAATTCTTGAAGACTGAAGATTATTTTATCTTGCTGGATTGACAAACAGCAGAGGAAGATTACTAGCTATTGGCTTACTCTAGTAATATCAGATAACAGATCACTCGTCTGTCAGATAAGTTAAACTCTACTAATCTGATATCTTATATAAGCATGGTCATAAATCGTATCTTAAGAAACGCGCTTTTATAAGTAACAGATTAGTGTCGATAGAGTTTCCCGCCCATCTGACATTAAAATAATAAAATTGAAATCCGCTTCTCCTATCCACACGATTAAATACTGTCAGATTAGATCAACGGTTCAGATAAATCACGGAAACCTAATCAAAAGGAAACCTATAAAATCCGATCTGAAACAGTGCAGTCGTCTTACGCACTCAAATATTCTCAAACTCTCTAACTCTCAAACTCTCTTGTTTCGAAAAAGCTTACTGTTTTTGTAGATTCTACTCACTAATCCCAGAAATGGAGAAGATTATTGATGGAAGATACTTCAGCTACAACAAATTTCACTTTTCTGGTACCGATCTGATGCGTTCTCTCTTGGAGAAAATCAAGGAAGCATCTTTGGTTCCAGTTCTGGAAGCACACGAGGACAGGGTTTACTTGGAAGACGTTTATCACTTCTACACGACCAGGAAGTTCAATGATGATAGAACAGTTATGACAGCTGTTATTGGTGGTAAGAAGATTGCTGTCTCTGCTGCTGTTTTAAGTGAGATTTACAAACTTAAGAATAAGGGAGGAGATGTGTCAGACTTAGGGTCTGAGAAAGAGGAAGAGTTCTGGGCTATTTGTGCTAAACAGGGAGAAGAGATGACTGGAACTCTGATGAAGACTCAGTTGAAAGATGAGTATCAGAGGTTCGCAGACATCATTGCAAAGATATTAGACTGTAGTACTGGTTCACTGGATGGATTACCCAGGAGGAGATACTACACAATGATATGCATTTACTATGGATTGAAGGTTAACTGGGCTGCTCACATGTATGAGCTGCTAAGTGATAAAAGGCATTCTCATGCTATCTTACTTAGTAATTTGTTTGCATCCCTGCAATGCCCCATGGGTGGTGGGAAGCCCACTCACTGTAGCAAGGAGTTCAAACTGTATGAACCAGTTAGAAAAATAGTGGCAGAACCAAAGAGAAAGGCCACTGCAAAATCCAAAAAGGGTCCTTCTAAGAAGAGCAAGAAGGATGGTCAGACTAGTCAGTCCGCTGTTGAGACTGAATCAGCACAATCTGAAGATGCAGTCCCAGAAAAGGTAATTGAAGATTTCACCAAGGAGATTGAGCAGATGAAGACTGACTCCTCTCCTGAAAGGACTGAATCAGAGGAATAAATACCTCTTCAACGATTGAAAAGGTTAAGAACTAGAAGTGAGGCAAGGGGACCTCCTACTGCCAACCCCCCTGCCAAAAAGATTGCCAAATCTAAGGTTAAGAGAAAGGTTAATTTCTCTGAAGAACCAGTGGAAACAGTAAGAGAAACAACAACATCAGCTGAGAGACCATTAGTTATTAAAGAACCTGTTGTTACATCTACTGAAGAAGTTGTTTCCACAATTGGAGTTCCTACTACAGACTCTTCTGCTGTAGTATCTGCTGAAGCTGGAGAAGATCAGCAGACTGCCACAATAGGTGAAGGAGAGACACTCCTTCTGCATCCAAACCCTGTTGCTGCAACTCCAATACAAGCAGTTGAAAGTCCTGAATCAAGAAGAAAAAGGACTGGGAAAATTGCAACTTACCTGACTGCTGCAGAAAAGAAAAGACAAGATGATGCTGAAAAGCAAAGGATTGCTGCAGAGAAGGCAGAAGAAGATAGGCTGAAAAGCCTAGAGTTAAAAAGGCTGGAAGAAGAAGCCAGCAAGATGACTCAAGAGCAGAGAGATGCTGTTGAGGCAGCAGAATTGGCTGCTGTTATTGAAGCAAGCATCAAGGATGCTCATGGAAGTCAGCATACTGGTGGGCTAGTTATTGGTGAACAGAGGGATCCAAACAAACCAATACCAGCTATGCCTGCACCTAAAATAAAGCCAAAGAGAAGAGAGGAAATCAGATTAGCCTTAGAGATTGTCAGGGAAGACCCTGCTATCTTTGAAGAATTTCTCAAGAGGCTAGATGCTGAAAATGAAAGGATCAACCGTCTGACACTCTTCCATTCTGAAAAGATCAAATACAACAGATGGAGGGAATTCAGATTAACAAAGAGTCCTGCTGAAATGGCCAAGTGGAAAGAATTCATTGCTGCAGAAGCCTGGGTACTGAAGTGGCTGGAAACTGGATCTTTAATTCAAGCACTTGATTCAGAATTCTTTCTGGACAGGTTGAGGCAAATGATAAGTCACACAGTTAAGGCCGAAGCAAAGAAGATCTTTGAATCTGTTCCTGAGGATTATGATGAATCAGAAGACCTCAAGGAAAGATCCATAAAGTTGGCTATTGCTCAAGCAATGGAGCTTTGGGCAAAGAAATCAAGGAAGTTAAGGGGACAACCAAGCTCTTTGGTCCCTCTTCCAAACATCAAACACATTGTCTATGGACCAAATCTCAAACCTTTTGAAGAGCTGCCTGAGGAACCATCATCTACTTTTATTCCTCTTGATAACTTTACTTGGATTTCTAACAGGTCAGCAGTAGACAATGAAGGATTGATGAGGACAGTTGAGACTGTCAAGAAGATTATATCACCTGCTGATAAAGAAGAAGCAGAGTCCTCTGATCAACCAAAGCAAATTGAGGGTACATCAGACCCATCTGATCAAGACAAAGCGCAGGATGATAAGTCTGATGCTGCTGATGACTCAAAGAAGGAAAAAGAAATTCCAGCAGATCAGATCAAGGACAAAGAAGTTGCTGCTGAAGGAAATGATCAAGCTAAGGAGAAGGAAAGCACTCCAAGCCTTGCTGGTGATCCAGCAGATCAGTCCCTTGCAATGATAACTCAACCATCAGAGCAACCTCTCAAAGAAACCGTGTCTGCTATTCCAACAGAAGTTCCTTCAACTTCTCAAAGTAATCAGACTAATCTGTTGGACTCCATCCAACAAATGATCATCAAATCCATGAAGGAAATGAAGGAGGAGATAAAAGCAGATGTGTTGGCTGCTGTGAGTCAACCCAATCAGACAGTTGCTGCTGTTCCATCAAATCTGATAGATGATACTGTTCAAAATGTTAAGTCCATTTGTCAAGACATGGATGTTATCAGAAGAAGAACTCAAAGCACAGCTGAAGGTTGGAGAAATATCACGGAAACAGTTGAAATGGCCATCCAAGCTAAGGATGAAACAATAGATAACATGATGAAAGACTTCAAGGCATCTGCTGACTGGACTCTGGCAACTCAAATTCAGCTAGGTGACCAAGGTGAAGCTGTTCTAAAGAGAATGGATAATTTTGAAGCCAATCAACTGAATCAACAAGCTCAACTAGATGCATTCAGAGCAACTCAACTAAATCAACATGCTCAAATGAATGCTATGGAAGAGAACATCAAACTTCTATGTGATTCACTTCTGATCACCCCAATCTTACCAGATTATCAATTCAACCCTGCTGATGATGACAAAAAGGGGGAAGATAAGGTACTGAGGGAAGAAAGGGAGGATAAGGCATCTTCTGCTGAAAGAACAGAAGTGTTGGAAGAGTCTGCTGGCGATAATGATAGGAATGAAGCAGCAAATGAAGGCACAAGCAGATCAACAGATGAAAAGATCACAGAAGAAGAAGATGAAGCTGCTGAAGAAACTGAAACTGAAGCAAATGCTAAGTCTGATAAGGAGATAGCTGCTGCTAAGGACTCAGCTGAAGAACAGCTTGATCCTGATGTTAAAAGAAAGAAATTAGAGCTGTTGAAGCAAAATTTGGAAGCTGAAACTTCCAAATCTGCTGAAGAAGGAAAAGAGAGCAAGGATGATAAAGAAGACAAACAAATAGATTAGTATTGTATATCTCCTTGTAATTTTCTTTTGCACGACTCATTTGAACAAACTTGTAATATGTAATCAGTTCAATATCTATAAAATTGCAAGTTTTAATCCAACAGACTATTTCTATCTCAGAAATTTTAGAGGATCAAAACTTTAGTTTAGGTACAGGTACTTAGCTGAAGTTTTGTCATCATCAAAAAGGGGGAAATTGTTGGATGAAGATGAAGATGAAGATGAAGTGCAAAGAAGACAAGTAATTAAGGGAAGGTTTTGATGATTTCCAAAACATCATAATCAGCTAAGTATGGAAGCTTAGTTCCCTTAGAAGAATTTTGAACAAGTAAAAGAAGACGTCAGAAGAGTTCAAAGTTCAAAGCTCAGAAGACTAGTGATTTCTTGCTGAAACAGCGAACAGAAGGGTAGGTCATCAGCCGAGTCAAATCAGATAAGTTCAGTATTTGATCAGCAGAGTACCTATCAGAAGGGTTGCTTCAATCAGCAAAGTAGAAGAGATCAAGAGATTAGTCCAACGGTAATAAATGCACCTAGTGTAATAAATGCTGAAAGAGAAGGGTAGTAATGGCAAATGATTGAAGATATCCTCGGATCAGCAGAGTGCATTAAATGCAGCATTAAATGCGATGGACAGAAAGGTACTGTACACTGTACGATTGCTGCAGGGAGCCGTTTCAGAAAGAGCTGAAGGATGGATTTGAAGATGTGATTTCCTTCAACGGTCATAAATTCAAATCCAAGTATAAATAGAGCAAAGTTCGAAGAGAGACACACACAACAACAATCAGAGATCGAAATTTTGAAGCAGAATTTCTCTAAGTCTCAAAAGCTCGAACAGCTCACTCGTCTGGTGGAAGTCATCTGTTGACAGAAACCAAGTTGAAGAAAACAGAAAAACATTATCTGAGTGATTTTGTAATAGCTGAGTGTTGTGCGAAGTTAGAATCCGTCTTTGTGAGTGATTCTACTATAGAGGATAGGTTTTCTTTGTGAATTCCTATTGTGAGCTTACAGCCTTTTCATTAGTTGTTTAGGTGTAAGTGGAGAAATATTGTAATCTAAGTGATTATAGTATAACCCAGAATCTGTGTGATCTGGAAGAGTGGACTAAAGGATTTTTATCCATATAACCACTATAAAAATTCTTTGTGTTATCTTGCATTCAAGTTTTCTTGCATATTTAAAGTTTGCATATTCAAACACTTTGAATTATCTAAAAGATTTTAAAAAGGAGTTTGTAAAAACTGGGGATAAAATCTTTTAAGAACTTAGTCTACTTGTGAAAAACACTTTCAAACAATCCGCTGCAAGTATACTCTTTGAAAAACTGTTTTGTTGAAAAACAGCTAAGTTACTGAAAGAAGAGTGGTCAGTCGTCTGTTCAAGATTTGTTCACGATCAGACTAGTCTGCTTACTGTTCTTCATCAGCTTAGTCTGCTGACAGAAGACTGAAAAGTTTTTAAGTTCAAAAATATTAAGAGGTCTATTTACCCCCCCCCCCCTCTAGACCTCATCTGACCACTTGGGACCAACAGCATCGAACGACCCGAACAGAGAAACCCATTGTGGAAGCGCATGTCGCATATCGGTGATGGGATGTTTCTCAAGGATTATAATAGTGTACGATTTAGTCCTTTGACTTGAGGTGCTAGGGCGAATTCGGTGCATGAAAGTGGGTACTTAGATCTAGGTATAGGCCACTTAGCTTGGTCATAACATGCCTAAGTTGGGTACGTATGGACATGTACGCGAGTGGTTAGTACAAATATGGACTCTATTGACTCATTGTAATGGATGAGAGAATTTCCTATACGATTCTTAGATAATATATCCAAGGAATCTACGGCCGTAGTCGGTGACGGATTTGGAAAGGGGTTTCCAAATTTAGGAGTCACACTGGAATATTATCCTGAATTAGAAAGTATAGTTATCGAGACAAATTTAGAGGTGCCGATCAATTCACACACCCTAAGTCTTGATCGGGAATATTAGTCGATAGAAGGACCGTATGTACATGGTAATTATATGAGACGAGGTTCACAAATATCAATTCACCTGAAGTTGGGCTTCATGGGCTTGTGGCTAGACATCGACCATGAAGTGTAGGTACTCCTGAGTTAATAGAGGATTTGATTCTAGGAGTGGTCAATTAAAGGTTGTTTGATTGACCGGAGTAATTTATTGTTCATAAATTAAATCACGAAGAATTCGTGGGCCTGCTGCCAATTGATGGTGAACCCAGAGGGTCACACACAATACAATTGGACGATGACTATTGAAAAAGGAAATGAAAGGAATTAATTGATTTAAAGGTAATTAAATCAACTAAATGAATTAAAGTATTTAATTCAAGTGGGAGATTAATTAATTAGTTGACTTAATTAATTAAATACTTAATTGAGTTGCTAATTAATTATATAAAAGAAATATTGATTTATTTGGATTGGGCATTTAATTAAAGTGGTTAATTAAATGAAAGGCTTGCAAGACATGGACCATTAATTAAAAGCCCATAAGGAGTCTTGCAAAACCTAGGTCAAAAAGGAGTCTATAAATAGGGTTCTACTAGAGCTCAAAAAGCTAACACCCTAAGCAAAAACCCTAGCCACCTTTGACCTAGTAGCCGCCGCCCCTCTCCTTGCGCCGCCAAGCCTAGTGCCGCCGCCAACCTGCTGCCGTGAGCTGCCCTAGCGCCGCCGCCGCCACTCCCTTGTTCCACCGTGCTAGATTTTGCTTTGTCAAGTTGATCTGCACAGTCCTGCAACAACAAATCTCCTAGATCCAGTTCTGAGCCTAAGACTAGGAGGTGTTACCAGAATCCAGTTGGTGTGGACTATCTTTGGGGTTGAGACATTTGGATCACTTATGTGAACCAGATCCAGATCCAGATTCAGAATCAGAACTGAAGGTTGCCACCACCTTGTCTGTGGTGAGGTAAATCGCAAAAACCCCCTTGTTTAATTCAATGTGTGTTTTTGTTTCATGCTTGCGTATAAATAATATGGAGATTCTTATATGGGACCTTGGGTGCTTCAAAAAATTTTAAAATTCCGCACTGTATGTTGTTCTGACAATCGAGGCAACCCAACCACTATCCCAACATTGGTATCAGAGCCAACTCCATCATTATTATACGAAAAACCTTAACATAATGTGTTTTTACCATATATGTTTAATTATGTATATGTAAACACGTGATAATTATGTTATGTGAATTGATTCTTAATTGTTATGACTAGAACTATGATTGGGTAAAACTGCTTTTTCAGATCTGTGCCGATTTTATAGTTTTTGAAAACTTCAGGACTTTTATTCAAAGTAATCGCAAATTAGGGTTTTAGGGGCTGAAAATTAAATTTTTTCAAATCTGGAAATTTCAAAATTACTGGACTGTTTTGCAAATCTGGTCGCACATATTTTTGGGGTCGTTTTGTAATTTCCGAAAGTTTGGGGACTGTTTTGCAATTACCGAAAATTCGGGGAAAAATCAAAAATTTTATTTTCTGGTAGCTGCCCGAATCTGCTCAGGGGTGTTTTTGTAACTTTTTAAAAGTTTTGGGGTCAAAGTGCAATTTTTGAAAGTTGAGGGGCGAAAATGCAATTTTCAAAAAGTTGAAAAACAGAATCTGAATTTGAGCAGAAAATTTATTTTTGTTTACCCGAATATTTATTTTGTCATAATTAGTAGTGACTAAAAAGTAAGAATCATAGGAAGTTAGTTTTAAAAGGTAGTTTTAAAATTAAGAAAGAAATAGGTAAAGGATGTTTGCGTGTTTCTTGCTCTACGTGAATTGTTTACGTGGTTTTCGATCGAGCCGAGCATTAACCTTAGGTTAGATGTGATTGGTTTAATTTATTGTTTGGTTTTTATTGGGCCTGCGAGCCTATTATGTTTTTGGGCCATTTTGAGCCATTGCAATAGAATAGGGTTTTACTACTTTCCTAGTTTAGGATGGAGGCCCGTTTACAAGCAAGGTGGGAACCCAAGAAGATATGAAGGCCATGTATGTGTGGTACATTGTGTAATAGCATAGGCCTGTTTGCAAACCCTTTAGATTGACCAATAGGGCCAACATCATTGGCTCGATGATGGCCCACATAGGAGGCCCCCGATCGAAAACATATTGTGGTAGTATGCATGCTAGGCTTGTATGGCATTTATTTATTTGTCGATTTATATTTAGCTTGTATGAGATGCGCGCTAGAATCTAGATCGTAATAAAAGATAAAGCATAATTGAATCGGTGAGATCTCGAGGAGAGTTAGTATAACTTTCAAACCAGAAATTCCCCTCTCGAATTAAATATTAAGTCATATTGGATTAAAATAAAATGAAGTATTTATATAAATCCAAGCCTTCCATCAATAGGGACTAGCGTATGTTGTCTACTTATCGATAGAGGTGATCCAGAGTCTGGCACCAGAGTCGAAGAAAGGGACAATACGCGAAATTCCTTGACTCCTGTTTTTAACTAAACACGACAAGGGTGAGGACTGGTCGGGATGTGAAGATCGACCGATAACTAGTTACAGAGAATTCACGACCGGGCCCGTTGCTCATCATGATTGATGGGTTAGACTTAACGATTAGTAACACTTATGATGTAGCAGTGCTAGATAAGTGCGAAAACCGAGGTGAAATAGCTTGAAGGTTGTGGAGTGACACAATTGGCAATAAGTATGCCTACCTGGGGAATTGGTTGTATGGCCACGAGTCGTGGGTGCAATTAATTGCCGCTGGGACGTCAAGACCTACTAGGAATTAGAATTCCCGAGCAATCAAAGGGGTGATTATTTCGATAAAATAGTGGGAGAACTTCTACGATAGAAAGTCCAACCTTCGTAGAGTATAAGTATTATTCATTAACTAGTCCACTAAATGTTTGTCTTCTCTTTAGGATACTGAGATATCTGTAATTATCCATTTTACTATTTATCCTCGACCAATAAAATAACTGGATCAAAATATCGACTAGGCAAGAAACTTGAGAATTGTCTTAAATTCCAGAAGTGGGAATGATGTTCTTAAACGACGAGCCTATGCCTTATGCGCTTCTGAGATAAGTCAAAAAGAGAAACGAATCACCCGTAGAATATGGGAATATTAATGATCATTTTCTCCTATAAAGATTAACCTAAAAAATGAAACGAATCACCTATAGAGTATGGGAATCTTAATGATCGTTTCCTCAAATAAGCATCAAGATTGAACGAGCTATGGAAGCAACATGAGGAACATGTCTGAAGCTTCTACCTCAAAAGGCCTGTTTTGAGGACCAGTCTTCTGAAACGAACCTCCACCTCAAAAGGCTTGTTTTGAGGAATAGTTTTGAATCGATATGATTCGAGACTTCTAAGGAATTGTTTCAGAACTCGAGAATAAATGAAGAAACTAGTGTCTAGGATCACTGTCTTTGTTATATCAATCTAGTTGAAAACTGGATCGATTAAACGTAAGCCTGCAAGTGATCTTAACATTAAATTCCTCCTAAATTCTCCTCCTGCTCATTCAAATGACTCTTGAAATACACTGATCTTATTTGATAAGTCGATCACATTTCATGAATCAACCAAAGTACTGGTTAAAAGCAAATAGGATAAACCTGTCATGATCGTTTACACTTCAGGGACAGCGAAGTCAAAGAAGAGTAAAATGAAGAAGAATTTATTCTCTTCTAAATACAACCATAAAGGTAGTCAAAAGAACGCAAGTAGCCTAAAAGTCGAATTATCCCACTGGATCTAAGAAAGGCACTGATATGTTTAATTGATTAGATGATCTAATTAATTAAGCAACGTTTCAATTAAAGGGTTAATTGAAAGGGAAAGGGAATCAATTAAAGAAGTTAATTGAAAGGAAGTAAATTAATTGAATTAAACCATTGACTCAATCTTATTGAATTAATGTGTGAAATTCAATTAATACAAAGATAATAGTCCATAACTTTGGTACGCTAGACTTGGACACATCTCCAAGAGTATGATTCAAAAGTTGGTTTCGCCTAAGCTTCTTGAAAAATAGAACTTGGATAAACTTCCAACCTGCGAATCATGTCTCAAAGGAGAGATGACCAGATCTCCTGTCACAGGGAATCCAGAGCGAACCAAACCAAATCTGGATTTAATCCATGAATATGGATCACTAAAAGTTACTGTGAGAGGAGATTACTCATACTTCGTACTTTTTACTAAGGACCTTGGTCGTTAGTGGAAAATGAATCTAGTGAGATGCAAATCCGAAAAACCAGGAAAGGTATTTCAATGCGAAGTAGAGAATCTATAAAGACATAGTATTATTCGATCTAATCGAGATAGCAAATACTTGTCAAGGATTCCTCAATTATCTTAATGAGAATGAGATTCTCATACAACAAACTCCTCCTAAGACGCCTCAACTTATTGAAATGTCTAAAGAGATGGATTCTAACATTGTTTAACATTGTTCGATCCATATTGAGTTTTATTAAGCTTCCTTATGCATTCTAGGAGTTAGTCCTCCTGACTGCATCGAAGATACTCAGCAAAGTACCTTCAAAGTTCGTGCCTATAAAGCTTTACCAAGAAAGGTATGGCAAAATACCTCTGAGTATGGAGATCTCCTGCCGATGGTAGAAACGAAAAGGGAGAAAATTAGCTAGTAGATCCAATTTGTATATAATTGTGGGCTATCCAACGAAATCCATTGGATACCTGTTCCACGACACTGAGAAACAATCATTTCTCCTAGATACCCGTTCCTCTGTTGATGAAGTTCTCGTCAAATGAAATGGAAACGTCATGGAACTTGATGAAGTCCAAGATTTGGACCCGTCCCCGCAAACAGTGGGAGTTAATCCAGAATTTACTGAACCTACCAGTACACTTACTCTTCAAAGGTCAGATCGAATTCGTAAGGAGCCAGAACGAATTGGTTTCATTCACGAAAACGAGAAAGTGGAAAGTAATCCAAGGACCTATCAAGAAGCGATGTCAAATATAGATTCGGATGCGTGGCTCGAAGCCGTGCAACCCGAAATGGATCCCATCCATTCCAACAAGGTATAAACCTTGATTGATCCACCCGAGGGATTTATCCCTATAAGTTGGTTATAAGTTGTAAATGGATCTTCAAACTTGGAATGAATGGAGAGGTGTTGCCTCTAAGAATTGACTGGTGGTAAAAAGGCTATTCACAATGGTCTGGAACAGACTTTGATGAAACCTTTTCTCCATTAGCGATGTCTGAATCCATTCAGATTCACATTTGTTCTGATGAGATAGTCAAGACATTTGACTTCATCAAAATGAGTATGAACCATGAGTGTACAAAAGGATTAGTGGGAGCGCGATGAAGCTCATATTTTATATGTCAATAATGTTCTGGCTATCTGGTATGATATCGAAATGTTAGCACAGACGAAAGCATGGTTGTCCATGCAATTCTCCATGAAAGATTTAGGAGAAGCATCTTGCGTATTGGGATACGTATCTATAGAAGTAGATCAGAAAAGATGCTGACACTCTCTAAATCTAATTACATAGAATAAATACTGAAAATATTTAGTATGGAGAATCCAAGAAAGGATTGCTTCAAGTGAGACATTGTATCCCTTGTTCCAAAATCGATGTGCCCTACATCAAATGAGAATAACGGAGAATGTCTCAAATACCTTATGTTTCAAACAAAAGGTTGCATGTGGCATGCTTTACTATGTACTAGACCAGACGTAGAACTTGCTCAAGTATCGCGAGCAGTTGCTAGTCAAACTCCAGTGAAGAAGTACTGGACCACCGTAAAAGATATCCTTAAGCTCTTGACAAAGACTAAGGATTTGTTCTTGGTCTATGGTGGTAGTGGAAAATTAAAAATTCGAAGGATTTACTGTTTCGAATTTTCAGTCTGATTTGGATGAATTAAGAACATCCATTTTTGGATACATATCCTGCATCAATGGGGTAACGGTAAATTTGAAAGGGTTCCAAGCAAATCACCGTAACCATCCAAACCACTGAAGCAAGATATATTGCAGCATTAAATGTAGCATTAAATGCGGCTTAAGAAAGTGTTTGGATATAAAACTTCATCCTTCGGTTGGATGTAGTGCCTAGCATTGCGAAGCTCATGATTATCTTTCATGATAACATTGGAGCTATTGCTAAAGCAAAGCATTCGAGATCTCACCAGAAATCTAAACACAATTGAAAGAAAGGTACCATTTGATTAGAAAAATCATTGGTAGAGTTAACGCGCGTAATGGATCGCATCAACTCAGAAGACAACTTAGCGGATCCACTAAAAGGAGGCTATATCATGAAATGAGTTCGAAGAACATCTTTAAAAAGATGGGTCCTAGAAACGTTTGTGATTGGCTTTAGGGCAAGTGGGAGATTGATGGAATAGTGCCCTGCAAGCCAATACATTTAGCTTGTACTGGAACTATCATTATCTTTCTTTAGTATAAATGACTTAGTACGCATGTTTATTTATATGTGTATAAGGATAAACAATGGCCAACTTCATCTCTCGCGAATACATTTAAGCGATTGGTTGAAACCCTTATATTACATTAGACTATGGGACGATTCACTTCAGTACTGAGTGCAATCATGAAACAGTCTCAAAGGTCGTAATCTTAAAACTGTTCCAAGTCATAGATTCCGAACGAGACAGGGTATCGTAGGAATCGCCAAGACTTGTACAAATATGCATGATTCACATGGAGTGAATTTGTAGCGTTTCATGAGCAAGGCATTTAAGGCCAGTGCATATGAGTAGGTGGTTCAATGGAGGATTGAACGCATCGAACGACCCGAACAGAGAAACCCATTGTGGAAGCGCATGTCGCATATCGGTGATGGGATGTTTCTCAAGGATTATAATAGTGTACGATTTAGTCCTTTGACTTGAGGTGCTAGGGCGAATTCGGTGCATGAAAGTGCGTACTTAGATCTAGGTATAGGCCACTTAGCTTGGTCATAACATGCCTAGGTTAGGTACGTATGGACATGTACGCGAGTGGTTAGTACCAATATGGAATATGTTGACTCATTGTAATGGATGAGAGAATTTCCTATACGATTCTTAGATAATATATCCAAGGAATCTACGGCCGTAGTCGGTGACGGATTTGGAAAGGGGTTTCCAAATTTAGGAGTCACACTGGAATATTATCCTGAATTAGAAAGTATAGTTATCGAGACAAATTTAGAGGTGCCGATCAATTCACACACCCTAAGTCTTGATCGGGAATATTAGTCGATAGAAGGACCGTATGTACATGGTAATTATATGAGACGAGGTTCACAAATATCAATTCACCTGAAGTTGGGCTTCATGGGCTTGTGGCTAGACATCGACCATGAAGTGTAGTTACTCCTGAGTTAATAGAGGATTTGATTCTAGGATTGGTCAATTAAAGGTTGTTTGATTGACCGAAGTAATTTATTGTTCATAAATTAAATCACGAAGAATTCGTGGGCCTGCTGCCAATTGATGGTGAACCCAGAGGGTCACACACAATACAATTGGACGGTGACTGTTGGAAAAGGAAATGAAAGGAATTAATTGATTTAAAGGTAATTAAATCAATTAAATGAATTAAAGTATTTAATTCAAGTGGGAGATTAATTAATTAGTTGACTTAATTAATTAAATACTTAATTGAGTTGCTAATTAATTATATAAAAGAAATATTGATTTATTTGGATTGGGCATTTAATTAAAGTGGTTAATTAAATGAAAGGCTTGCAAGACATGGGCCATTAATTAAAATCCCATAAGGAGTCTTGCAAAACCAGGTCAAAAGGGAGTCTATAAATAGGGTTCTACTAGAGCTCAAAAAGCTAACACCCTAAGCAAAAACCCTAGCCACCTTTGACCTAGTAACCGCCGCCCCTCTCCTTGCGCCGCCAAGCCAAGTGCCGCCGCCAACCTGCTGCCGTGAGCTGCCCTAGCGCCGCCGCCGCCTCTCCCTTGTTCCACCGTGCTAGATCTTGCTTTGTCAAGTTGATCTGCACAGTCCCGCAACAACAAATCTCCTAGATCCAGTTCTGAGCCTAAGACTAGGAGGTGTTACCAGAATCCAGTTGGTGTGGACTATCTTTGGAGGTGAGACATTTGGATCACTTCTGTGAACCAGATCCAGATCCAGATTCAGAATCAGAACTGAAGGTTGCCACCACCTTGTCTGTAGTGAGGTAAATCGCAAAAACCCCCTTGTTTAATTCGATGTGTGTTTTTGTTTCATGCTTGCGTATAAATAATATGGGGATTCTTATATGGGACCTTGGGTGCTTCGAAAATTTTTAAATTCTGCACTTTCGTTGTTCTTACAATCGAGGCAACCCAACCACTATCCCAAAACAATCTATTAAAATAAGGGGGGTTTCGATTTTTACCTCACCACAGGCTAGGTGGTGGCAACCTTCAACTCTGATTCTGAATCTGGATCTGGTTCACAAGAGTGATTCAAATGTCTCACCTCCAAAGATAGTCCACACCAACTGGATTCTGGTAACACCTCTTAGTCTTAGGCTCAGAACTGGATCTAAGAGATTTGTCGATGAAAGATTGTGCAGATCTACTTGGCAGAGCAAGATCCAGCACGAAGGAACGAGGGAGGATGTGTTGCAGCGTTGCAGCAGCTCACGGCCAGCTAGGGGCGGCGGCTATGCTCTTGGCGGCGCAGGTAAGAGAGAGAGACGCTAGGGTTTTTGCTAGGATGTTAGCTTTCTGAGCTCTGGTAGAACTCTATTTATAAGCCTCTTACTTGACCTAGGTTTGCAAGACTCCTTATGGGCTTTTAATTAAAGAGTCCATGTCTTGCAAGCTTCTTTTAATTAACTACTTTAATTAAATGCCCACTCCATATTAATTAATGAATTAATATTTCTTTAGATAATTAATTAGCAACTTAATTAAGTATTTAATTAATTATATCAACTAATTAATTAATCCCCACTTGAATTAATACTTTAATTCATTTAATTGATTTAATTACCTTTAAATCAATTAATTCCTTTTATGTCCTTTCATAACAGTCACCGTCCAATTGTATTGTGTGTGACCCTCTGGGTTCACCATCAATTGGCAGCAGGCCCACAAATTCTTCGTGATTTAATTTATGAACAAGAAATTGCTCCGGTCAATTAAACAACCTTTAATTGACCACTCCTAGAATCAATCCTCTATTAACTCAGGAGTACCCACACTTCATTGTCGATGTCTAGCCACAAGCCCATGAAGCCCAACTTTGAGTGAATTGATACTTTTGAACCTCGTCTCACCATGTACATACGGTCCGTCTATCGACTAATATTCTCGATCAAGACTTAGGGTGTGTGAATTGATCGGCACCTCTAAATTTTTCTCGATAACTATACTTTCTAATTCAGGATAATATTCCAGTGTGACTGCTAAATTTGGAAACCCCTTTCCAAATCCGTCACCGACCGTGGCCACGGGTTTCTCGGATATATTATCTACGAATTGTATAGGAAATTCTCTCATCCATTACGATGAGTCAATAGATTCCATATTGGTACTAACCACTCGCGTACATGTCTATACGCACCCAACCTAGGCATGTTATGATCAAGCTAAGTGACCTATACCTAGGTCTAATTACGCACATTCATGTACCGAATTCGCCTAGCACCTCAAGTCAAAGGACTAAATCGTACAATATTATAATCCTTGAGAAACATCCCATCACCGATATGCGACATGCGCTTCCACAATGGGTTTCTCTGTTCGGCTCGTTCGATGCGTTCAATTCTCCATTGAACCACCTACTCATATGCACTGGCCTCAAATGCTTTGCTCATGAAACGCTACAAATTCACTCCATGTGAATCATGCATACTTGTACAAGTCTTGGCAATTCCTACGATACCCCGTCTCGTTTTGGAATCTATGACTTGGAACAGTTTTAAGATTACGACCTTAGAGACTGTTTCATGATTGCACTCAGTACCGAAGTGAATCGTCCCATAGTCAAATGTAATCTAAGGATTTCATCCAATCGATTAAATGTATTCGCGAGAGATGAAGTTGGCCATTGTTTATCCTTATACACATATAAATAAACGTGCGTATTAAATCATTTATACTAAAGAAAGATAATGATAGTTTCACTACAAGCTAAATATATTGGCTTGCAGGGCACTATCCCATCAATCTCCCACTTGCCCTAAAGCCAATCCTAAACGTTTCTAGGACCCATCTTTTTAAAGATGCTCTTCGAACTCATTTTCTGATATAGCCTCTTTTGATGGATCCGCTAAGTTGTCTTCTGAGTCGACGCAATCCAATATGTGCGTTAACTCTACCAATGATTTCTCTAATCAAATGGTACTTTTCTATCAATTGTATTTAGATTTCTGGTGAGATCTCGAATGCTTTGCTTTAGCAATAGCTCCAATGTTATCATAGAAGATAACCATGAGCTTCGCAATGCTAGGCACTACATCCAACCATAGGATGAAGTTTTATATCCAAACACTTTTCTTAAGTCGCATTTAATTCTACATTTAATGCTGCAATCTTGCTTCAGTGGTTTAAATGGTTACGGTGATTTGCTTGGAACCCTTTCAAATTTACCGTTACCCCATTGAGGCAGGATATGTATCCAAAAATGGATATGTCTAATTTATCCACATCAGACTGAAAATTCGAATCAGTAAATCCTTCGAACTTTAATTTTCCACTACCACCGTAGACCAAGAACAAGGGAGATCGATTTTGGAACAAGGGATTCAGTGTCTCACTGGAAGCAATCCTTTCTTGGATTCTTCATACTGAATATTTTCAGTATTGATTCTATGTACTTAGATTTAGAGAGTGTCAGCATCCTTTTCGGATCTATTCTATAGATACGTATCTCAATACGCAAGATGCTTCTCCTAAATCTTTCATGGAGAATTGTATGGATAACCATGCTTTCGTCTGTGCTAACAATCCGATATCATCCCAGATGACTAGAACATTATCAACATATAAAATATGAGCTTCAGAACAAATGTGAATCTGAATGGAGAAAAGGTTTCACCAAAGTCTGTTCTAGAACACTGTGAATAGCCTTTTTACCACTAGTCAATTCTTAGAGGCAACACCTCTCCATTCATTCCAAGTTTGAAGATCCACTTACAATTTATAGCCAACTTATAGGGATAAATCCCTCGGGTGGATCAATCAAGGTTTTTACCTTGGTGGAATGGATGGGATCCATTTCGGGTTTGCATGGCTTCGAGCCACATACCCGAGTCTATGTCTGACATCGCTTCTTGATAGGTCTTTGGATCACTTTCCACATTCTCGTTTTCGTGAATGAAACCAAATCGCTCTGGCTCCTTACGAATTCGATCAGACCTTCGAAGAGTAGGTGTACTAGTAGGTTTAGTAAATTCTGGATTAACTCCCACTGTTTGCGGGGACGGGTCCAAATCTTGGACTTCATCAAGTTCCATGACGTTTCCATTTCCTTTGATGAGAAATTCATCAACAGAGGAAAGGATATGTAAGAGAAACGATTGTTTCTCATTGTCGTGGAATAGGTATCCAATGGAATTCGTTGGATACCCCACAATTATATACAAATTGGATCTACTAGCCAATTTATCTCCTTTCTTGTTTCTACCATCGACAGGAGATCTCCATACTTAGAAGTAAGAGCACAGAGGTATTTTGCCACACCTTTCTTGGTAAAGTTTTGTAGGCACGAACTTTGAAGGTACTTTGCTCAGTATCTTCGATGCAGTCAGTAGGACTAACCCCTAGAATGCATAAGGAAGCTTTGATAGGATAGTGCCCTGCAAGCCAATACATTTAGCTTGTACTGGAACTATCATTATCTTTCTTTAGTATAAATGAGTTAGTACGCACGTTTATTTATACGAGTATAAGGATAAACAATGGCCAACTTCATCTCTCGCGAATACATTTAAGCGATTGGTTGAAATCCTTAGATTACATTTGACTATGGGACGATTCACTTCAGTACTGAGTGCAATCATGAAACAGTCTCAAAGGTCGTAATCTTAAAACTGTTCCAAGTCATAGATTCCGAACGAGACGGGGTATCGTAGGAACCGCCAAGACTTGTACGAGTATGCATGATTCACATGGAGTGAATTTGTAGCGTTTCATGAGCAAGGCATTTGAGGCCAGTGCATATGAGTAGGTGGTTCAATGGAGGATTGAACGCATCGAACGACCCGAACAGAAAAACCCATTGTGGAAGCGCATGTTGCATATCGGTGATGGGATGTTTCTCAAGGATTATAATAGTGTACGATTTAGTCCTTTGACTTGAGGTGCTAGGGCGAATTCGGTGCATGAAAGTCGGTACTTAGATCTAGGTATAGGCCACGTAGCTTGGTCATAACATGCCTAGGTTGGGTGCGTATGGACATGTACGCGAGTGGTTAGTACCAATATGGAATCTATTGACTCACTGTAATGGGTGAGAGAATTTCCTATACGATTCTTAGATAATATATCCGAGAAACCCGTGGCCACGGTCGGTGACGGATTTGGAAAGGGGTTTCCAAATTTAGCAGTCACACTGGAATATTATCCTGAATTAGAAAGTATAGTTATCGAGACAAATTTAGAGGTGCCGATCAATTCACACACCCTAAGTCTTGATCGGGAATATTAGTCGATAGAAGGACCGTATGTACATGGTAATTATATGAGACGAGGTTCACAAGTATCAATTCACCTGAAGTTGGGCTTCATGGGCTTGTGGCTAGACATCGACCATGAAGTGTGGGTACTCCTGAGTTAATAGAGGATTTGATTCTAGGAGTGGTCAATTAAAGGTTGTTTGATTGACCGGAGCAATTTATTGTTCATAAATTAAATCACGAGGAATTCGTGGGCCTGCTGCCAATTGATGGTGAACCCAGAGGGTCACACACAATACAATCGGACGGTGACTGTTATGGAAGGACATAAAAGGAATTAATTGATTTAAAGGTAATTAAATCAATTAAATGAATTAAAGTTTTTAATTCAAGTGGGAGATTAATTAATTAGTTGACTTAATTAATTAAATACTTAATTGAGTTGCTAATTAATTATATAAAAGAAATAATGATTTATTTGGATTGGGCATTTAATTAAAGTAGTTAATTAAATGAAGGCTTGCAAGACATGGGCCTTTAATTAAAAAGCCCATAAGGAGTCTTGCAAACCTAGGTCAAGTAGAGGCTTATAAATAGAGTTCTACCAGAGCTCAGAAAGGAGAGACCTAAGCACAAAAACCCTAGCCTTTCTTGCACTTAGTAGCCGCCGCCCCAACCCTAGCGCCGCCGCCAAATAGCCGCCGCCTCCTTGTAGCCGTGAGCTGCTATACCGCCGCCGCACTTCCTCCCTCGTTCCACCGTGTTAGATCTTGACCTGTCAAGTAGATCTACATAATCCTGCAATAACAAATCTTCTAGATCCAGTTCTGAGCCTACGACTAGAAGGTGTTACCAGAATCCAGTTGGTGTGGACTATCTTTGGATGTGAGACATTTGGATCACTTCTGTGAACCAGATCCAGATCCAGATCCAGTTTCAGATTCAGAATCGAAGGTTGCCACCACCTTGCCTGTGGTGAGGTATATCGCATAAACACCCTTGTTCAATTTCTATGTGTGTTTTTGTTCTTGCTTACGTATAATTAATATGGAGAATTTACATGGGACCTTGGGTGCTTCGAAAAAATTTAAATTCCGCACTGTCGTTGTTCTGACAATCGAGGCATCCCAACCACTATCCCAACAGTGGTATCAGAGCCAACTCCATCATTATTATACGAAAAGCCTGAACATAATGTGTTTTCACCGTATATGTTTAATTATGTGTATGTAAACACGTGATAATTATGTTCTGTAAATTGATTCTTACTTGTTATTACTGGATCTATGATTGGGTAAAACTGCTTTTTTAGATCTGTGCCGATTTTATAGTTTTTGAAAACTTCAGGACTTTTTGTGCAAAAATCGCATACAGGGTTTTTAGAGGGCTGAAAATTCAAAACTTTTGGATCTGGAAATCTCAAAATTTCTGGACTACTTTGCAAATCTGATCGCACGGTTTTTGGGGTCGTTTTGTAATTTCCAAAAGTTTAGGGACTATTTTGCAATTATCGAAACTTCAGGGGTCTGTTTGAAAAATCGAAAATTTTCAGAATTCAAAATTTATTTTCAGGTCTGCTGCCCGAATCTGCTCAGGGGTGTTTTTGTAACTTTTTAAAAGTTTTGGGGTCAAAGTGCAATTTTCGAAAGTTGAGGGGCCGAAAATGCAATTTTCAAAAGTTGAAAAACAGAATCTGAATTTGAGCAGAAAATTTATTTTTGTTTACCCGAATATTCATTTTGTCATAATTAGTAGTGACTAAAAAGTAAGAATCATAGGAAGTTAGTTTTAAAAGGTAGTTTTAAAATTAAGAAAGAAATAGGTAAAGGATGTTTGCGTGTTTCTTGCTCTACGTTAATTGTTTATGTGGTTTTCGATCGAGCCGAGCCTTAACCTTAGGTTAGATTTGATTGGTTTAATTTATTGTTTGGTTTTTATTGGGCCTGCGAGCCTATTGTGTTTTTGGGCCACTTTGAGCCTTTGTAATAGAATAGGGCTTTACTGCTTTCCTAGTTTAGGATGGAGGCCCGTTTACAAGCAAGGTGGGAGCCCAAGAAGATATGAAGGCCATGTATGCATGGTACATTGTGTAATAGCATAGGCCTGTTTGAGAACCCTTTAGATTGACCAATAGGGCCAACATCATTGGCTCGATGATGGCCCACATAGGAGGCTCCCGATCGAAAATATATTGTGGTAGTATGCATGCTAGGCTTGTATGGCTTTTATTTATTTTGTCGATTTATATTTAGCTTGTATGAGATGCGCGCTAGAATCTAGATCGTAATAAAAGATAAAGCATAACTGAATCGGTGAGATCTCGAGGAGAGTTAGTTTAACTTTCAAACCAGAAAACCCCCTCTTGAATCAAATATTAAGTCATATTGGATTAAAATAAAATGAAGTATTTATATAAATCCAAGCCTTCCATCAATAGGGACTAGCGTATGTTGTCTACTTATCGATAGAGGTGATCCAGAGTCTGGCACCCGAGTCGAAGAAAGGGACAATACGCGAAATTCCTTGACTCCTGTTTTTAACTAAACACGACAAGGGTGAGGATTGGTCGGGATGTGAGGATCGACCGATAACTAGTTACGGAGAACTCACGACCGGGCCCGTTGCTCATCATGATTGATGGGTTAGACTTAACGATTAGTAACACTTATGATGTAGCAGTGCTAGATAAGTGCGAAAACCGAGGCAAAATAGCTTGAAGGTTGTGGAGTGACACAATTGGCAATAAGTATGCCTACCTGGGGAATTGGTTGTATGGCCACGAGTCGTGGGTGCAATTAATTGCCGCTGGGACGTCAAGACCTACTAGGAAATAGAATTTCCCGAACAATTGAAGGGGTAATTGTTTCGATAAAATAGTGGGAGAACTTCTACGATAGAGAGTCCAACCTTCGTAGATTATAAGTATTATTCATTAACTAGTCCACTAAATGTTTGTCTTCTCTTTAGGATACTGAGCTATCTGTAATTATCCATTTTACTATTTATCCTCGACTAATAAAATAACTGGATCAAAATATTGACTAGGCAAGAAACTTGAGAATTGTCTTAAATTCCAAAAGGGGAATGATGTTCTTAAAGGACGAGCCTATGCCTTATGCGCTTCCGAGATAAGTCAATATATAAGAAACGAGTCACCCGTAGAGTATGGGAATATTAATGATCGTTTCCACATATAAAGATGAATCTCAAAAGTGAAACGAATCACCTATAGAGTATGGGAATCTTAATGATCGTTTCCTCAAATAAGCATCAAGATTGAACGAGCTATGGAAGCAACATGAGGAGCATGTCTGAAGCTTCCACCTCAAAAGGCCCGTTTTGAGGACCAGTCTTCTGAAACAAACCTCCACCTCAAAAGGCTTGTTTTGAGGAGTAGTTTTGAATCGATTTGATTCGAGACTTCTAAGGAATTGTTTCAAAACTCGAGAATAAATGAAGGAACTAGTGTCAAGGATCACTGTCTTTTTTTTTATCAATATAGTTGAAAACTGGATCGATTAAACGTAAGCCTGCAAGTGATCTTAACATTAACTTCCTCCTAAATTCTCCTCCCGCTCATTCAAATGACTCTTGAAATAAACTGATCTTATTTGATAAGTTGATCACATTTCACGAATCAACCAAAGTATTGGTTAAAGGCAAATAGGATAAACCTGTCATGATCGTTTACACTTCATGGACTGCGAAGTCAAAGAAGAATAAAATGAAGAAGAATTAATTCTCTTCTAAATTCGACCATAAAGGTAGTCAAAAGAACGCAAGTAGCCTAAAAGTCGAATTATCCCACTAGATCTAAGAAAGGCACTAATATGTTTAATTGATTAGATGATCTAATTAATTAAGCAACGTTTCAATTAAAAGGTTAATTGAAAAGGAAAAAGGAAGCAATTAAAGAAGTTAATTGAAAGGAAGTAAATTAATTGAATTAAACCATTAACTCAATCTTATTGAATTAATGTGTGAAAATTCAATTAATACAAAGATAATAATCCATAACTTTGGTATGCTAGACTTGGACACATCTCCAAGAGTAGGATTCAAAAGTTGGTTTCACCTAAGCTTCTTGAAAAATAGAACTTGGATGAACTTCCAACCTGCGAATCATGTCTCAAAGGAAATATGACCAGATCTCCTGTCACAGGGAATCCGGAGCGAACCAAACAAAATCTGGATTTAATCCATGAATATGGATCACTAAAAGTTACTGTGAGAGGAGATTACCCATACTTCGTACTTTTTGCTAATGACCTTGGTCGTTAGTGGAAATGAATCTAGTGAAATACAAATCCGAAAAACCTTTGAATATTTTCAAGGTATTTCAATACGAAGCAGAGAATCAACAAAGACAAAGTATTATTCGATCTAATCGAGATAGCAAATACTTGTCAAGGATTCCTCAATTATCTCAATGAGAATGTGGTTCTCATACAACAAACTCCTCATAAGACACCTCAACTTATTGAAATGTCTAAAGAGATGGAATCTAACATTGTTTAACATTGTTAGATCCATATTGAGTTTTGTTAAGCTTCCTTATGCATTCTAGGAGTTAGTCCTCCTGACTGCATCGAAGATACTAAGCAAAGTACCTTCAAAGTTCGTGCCTACAAAGCTTTACCAAGAAAGGTATGGCAAAATACCTTTATACTCTTACATCTGAGTATGGAGATCTCCTGCCGATGGTAGAAACGAGAAAGGAGATAAATTGGCTAGTAGATCCAATTTGTATATAATTGTGGGGTATCCAACGAAATCCACTGGATACCTGTTCCACGACAATGAGAAACAATCGTTTCTCCTAGATATCCGTTCCTCTGTTGATGAATTTCTTGTCAAAGGAAATGGAAACGTCATGGAACTTGATGAAGTCCAAGATTTGGACCCGTCCTCGCAAACAGTGGGAGTTAATCCAGAATTTACTAAACCTACTAGTACACCTACTCTTCGAAGGTCTGATCGAATTCGTAAGGAGCCAAAGCGATTTGGTTTCATTCACGAAAACGAGAATGTGGAAAGTAATCCAAAGACCTATCAAGAAGCGATGTCAGACATAGACTCGGGTGCGTGGCTCGAAGCCATGCAAACCGAAATGGATCCCATCCATTCCAACAAGGTATAACCTTGATTGATCCACCCAAGGGATTTTTTCCTATAAGTTGGTTATAAGTTATAAATGGATCTTCAAAACTTGGAATGAATGGAGAGGTGTTGCCTCTAAGAATTGACTAGTGGTAAAAAGGCTATTCACAATGTTCTGTAACAGACTTTGATGAAACCTTTTCTCCATTAGCAATGTCTGAATCCATTTAGATTCACATTTGTTCTGATGAGATAGTCAAGACATTTGACTTCATCAAAACGAGTATGAACCATGAGTGTACAAAAGGATTAGTGGGAGCGCGATGAAGCTCATATTTTATATGTCGATAATGTTCTGATTATCTGGGATGATATCGGAATGTTAGCACAGACGAAAGCATGGTTGTCCATGCAATTCTCCATGAAAGATTTAGTAGAAGCATCTTGCCTATTGGGATACGTATCTATAGAATAGATCGGAAAGAGATGCCGACACTCTCTAAATCTAAGTACATAGAATCAATACTGGAAATATTCAGTATGAAGAATCCAAGAAAGGATTGCTTCCAGTGAGACACTGTATCCCTTGTTCCAAAATCGATGTGCCCTACATCAAATGAGAATAAAGGAGAATGTCTCAAATACCTTATGTTTCAAACAAAAGGTTGCATGTGGCATGCTTTACTATGTACTAGACCAGACGTAGAACTTGCTCAAGTATCGCGAGCAGTTGCTAGTCAAACTCCAGTGAAGAAGTACTGGACCACCGTAATAGATATCCTTAAGCTCTTGACAAAGACTAAGGATTTGATCTTGGTTTATGGTGGTAGTGGAGAATTCAAATTCGAAGGATTCACTGATTTGAATTTTCAGTCTGATGTGGATAGATTAAATTCATCCATCTTTGGATACATATCCTGCATCAATGGGGTAATGGGGAAATTGAAAGGGTTCCAAGCAAATCACCATAACCATCTAAACCACTGAAGCAAGACATATTGCAGCATTAAATGTAGCATTAAATGCGGCTTAAGAAAGTGTTTGGATATAAAACTTCATCCTATGGTTGGATGTAGTGCCTAGCATTGCGAAGCTCATGATTATCTTCTATGATAACATTGGAGCTATTGCTAAAGCATAGCATTCGAGATCTTACCAGAAATCTAAACACAATTGAAAGAAAGGTACCATTTGATTAGAAAAATCATTGGTAGAGTTAACGCGCGTAATGGATCGCGTCGACTTAGAAGACAACTTAGCGGATCCACTAAAAGGAGGCTATATCATGAAATGAGTTCGAAGAACATCTTTAAAAGGGTGGGTCCTAGAAACGTTTGTGATTGGCTTTAGGGCAAGTGGGAGATTGATAGGATAGTGCCCTGCAAGCCAATACATTTAGTTTGTACTGGAACTATCATTATCTTTCTTTAGTATAAATGAGTTAGTAAGCACGTTTATTTATACGAGTATAAGGATAAACAATGGCCAACTTCATCTCTCACGAATACATTTAAGCGATTGGTTGAAATCCTTAGATTACATTTGACTATGGGACGATTCACTTCGGTACTGAGTGCAATCATGAAACAGTCTCAAAGGTCGTAATCTTAAAACTGTTCCAAGTCATAGATTCCGAACGAGACGGGGTATCGTAGGAATCGCCAAGACTTGTACGAGTATGCATGATTCGCATGGAGTGAATTTGTAGCGTTTCATGAGCAAGGCATTTGAGGCCAGTGCATATGAGTAGGTGGTTCAATGGAGGATTGAACGCATCGAACGACCCGAACAGAGAAACCCATTGTGGAAGCGCATGTCGCATATCGGTGATGGGATGTTTCTCAAGGATTATAATAGTGTACGATTTAGTCCTTTGACTTGAGGTGCTAGGGCGAATTCGGTGCATGAAAGTGCGTACTTAGATCTAGGTATAGGCCACGTAGCTTGGTCATAACATGCCTAGGTTGGGTGCGTATGGACATGTACGCGAGTGGTTAGTACCAATATGGAATGTATTGACTCACTGTAATGGGCGAGAGAATTTCCTATACTATTCTTAGATAATATATCCGAGAAACCCGTGGCCACGGTCGGTGACGGATTTGGAAAGGGGTTTCCAAATTTAGCAGTCACACTGGAATATTATCCTGAATTAGAAAGTATAGTTATCGAGACAAATTTAGAGGTGCCGATCAATTCACACACCCTAAGTCTTGATCGGGAATATTAGTCGATAGAAGGACCGTATGTACATGGTAATTATATGAGACGAGGTTCACAAGTAACTATTCACCTGAAGTTGGGCTTCATGGGCTTGTGGCTAGACATCGACCATGAAGTGTGGGTACTCCTGAGTTAATAGAGGATTTGATTCTAGGAGTGGTCAATTAAAGGTTGTTTAATTGACCGGAGCAATTTATTGTTCATAAATTAAATCACGAGGAATTCGTGGGCCTGCTGCCAATTGATGGTGAACCCAGAGGGTCACACACAATACAATTGGACGGTGACTGTTATGGAAGGACATAAAAGGAGTTAATTGATTTAAAGGTAATTAAATCAATTAAATGAATTAAAGTATTTAATTCAAGTGGGAGATTAATTAATTAGTTGACTTAATTAATTAAATACTTAATTGAGTTGCTAATTAATTATATAAAAGAAACAATGATTTATTTGGATTGGGCATTTAATTAAAGTAGTTAATTAAATGAAGGCATGCAAGACATGGGCCTTTAATTAAAAAGCCCATAAGGAGTCTTGCAAACCTAGGTCAAGTAGAGGCTTATAAATAGAGTTCTACCAGAGCTCAGAAAGGAGAGACCTAAGCACAAAAACCCTAGCCTCTCTTGCACTAAGTAGCCGCCGCCCCAACCCTAGCGCCGCCGCCAAATAGCCGCCGCCTCCTTGTAGCCGTGAGCTGCTATACCGCCGCCGCACTTCCTCCCTCGTTCCACCGTGTTAGATCTTGACCTGTCAAGTAGATCTACATAATCCTGCAATAACAAATCTTCTAGATCCAGTTCTGAGCCTACGACTAGAAGGTGTTACCAGAATCCAGTTGGTGTGGACTATCTTTGGAGGTGAGACATTTGGATCACTTCTGTGAACCAGATCCAGATCCAGACCAGATCCAGTTTCAGATTCAGAATCGAAGGTTGCCACCACCTTGCCTGTGGTGAGGTATATCGCATAAACACCCTTGTTCAATTTCTATGTGTGTTTTTGTTCTTGCTTACGTATAATTAATATGGAGAATTTAATGGGACCTTGGGTGCTTCGAAAAATTTTAAATTCCGCACTGTCGTTGTTCTGACAATCGAGGCATCCCAACCACTATCCCAACAACACATTGAGTTAATTTTGCTATTACTTTATAAGAAGGCGCGAACAACAAATAAAAGTCTGCATAAACTTTTCCGAATCATGGCACTAGATGGACATGTAAGCAAGCCAAATTAAATATAAATATGATGTCGCCGAATTCCGGAAGTCCTTGTTTGCATATTTAGTTGTGGAATTTTTTAGTGAAGGATTTTTGCATAAACTTTTCCGAATCATGGCACTAGATGGACATGTAAGCAAGCCAAATATAATATGATGTCGCCGAATTCCGGAGTTTTTGTTGAGTGTTGACATATTTAGTTGTGAATTTTTAGTGAAGGATTTTTTGCATAAACTTCTCCAAATCACGGCACTAGATGGACATGTAAGCAAGCCAAATATAATATGATATCGCCGAATTCCGGAAGTCTTTATTGACATATTTAGTTGTGGAATTTTTTAGTGAAGGATTTTTGCAAGATATGTTAGGGTTTTATGTGTGAATGAAATAAATAAAAGTAAGAGATGTGTCTATTCGGTTTGAAGAGGTATCTTTTAGATCGAACCGTTGTATCCCTTTTCAAGAGGTACTTTTGTGTCTGTAAATATGAAACAGAATCTCAACAATTTCATTCATGTAGGGGATTGTTGGGGTCTTATGTGCGAATGAAATATATAAAAGTAAGAGATGTGTCTATTCGGTCTAAAGATGTACCCTTTGGACCGAACCATTGTGTCTCTTTTCAAGAGGCACTTTTGTGTCTATAAATATGAAACAAAATTTGGTCAATTCTGAATCATTTTTTAAATAGGAACAAAAAGGAAAAACATTACTCTCTCTTTCTCTTACTTCCGTAAAAAATTAGTCCAAAATTTATGTTTGTTCAAATTCGCTGTGGGTTCATTATTTGTGCAAATAATGAACAACAAACTGTTGTATCTTGGGAGAACTATCGAAAATCAAATTGTATGCACCGTGGCAGTCCCGGAAATATTGTCTTAATAAAATTTGTTTCGGCAAGCCTCAGTCTTATTTCCTATTTACGTGTTGATTAAAGTGTTCTACAAATTAATCCTAACCAAGTAAGTATGATTTCTATGCTTTAATAATGCATAAATTTTATTTGTTAGAATATTGTTTATTATATTCTATGTTTTCGTGAAACATATAAGCGGCCGTTTGGTAGTATCTAATAGGGGGTACTAGGTCATATTATATGAATTAATATGTGCTAATACAATGTTTGGTGGCATTGCTCTAATACCGGGTCAAATGTGATAGAAATAGTGTCCTGCAAGCCAGCTGTATGGCTAGTATTTATTGTAATAAATGCGGAACTATTCAATTTCGATTAATAAATGCACTTTATTAAATGGTCATCTTTATCTTATGTAATAATTATCTACGCATAAGGATAGAAGTCCTTAGATCACAGGGCTATGGGACAACCCGTGGACTGATCTCCAAGGCCGTGATCTAGAACATATTCAAGAGTCGTAGAATCCAATCGAGATAGGACATCGTTGGATTCGGTTAGACTCTCACTGTTGTGTGTACTCCGATGAACTGGAGGACGCTGGGGTCCACGAGCGTGACTGGGATAGTCGACACACATAAGTGGGTGGCTTGCTGGGATGGCAAGCGCACTGAATACCCCAATTAGGAAATAACTCACCATGGAAGCGGTAGTCGCATATCGGGGTTGAAGTTATTCCAAATTTATAATAGTATACGAGGAACGATCCCTAACTACTTGAGGTGATAGGGTTTATCTGGTGCGAGAACGTCTATACTTTGATATGAGTTCCGACTGACTGGGGATCGCCAGAAAGTCTCTGTGGACTCATGTTGGGTATAGAGGAACTCGTATGCAGATTCATATCATCAACAAAGGATCCATTGACCCGACTTGATAGGTTGGGAAATTCTCCTATGAATTTCTGTGAGAAATTAATTCTGGTAAAATCCTTGGCCAAGGTATCTGACGACTTTATGTAAGTAGCTCATAAAGATTAAGTCAAAGAGAATTTATTTCGAGACCAGAGTACATAAGGTCAAGACAAAAGAAAAGGGAATCCGATGAAAGACCATACCCTTAAGTCTCGACTGGGAGATTGATCGATGGAGAGATTATGTCGTATATGGAAATTATAAATGATAAAAGGTTCACTGAATTAATTCACCAGTGATTGGGCTCCATGGGCTTGTGGCTGGACATCGACCGTGGAGTGTGGGAGAATTCCCAAATTGGCAGGGGTGCTAATTTTGGAATGGTCAATCGACAGAGTGTTCGATTGATTTAGAGTAAGTCTTACTCGAATAATTAAATAATATTTAATTATAACCCACGGCCAATTATGTGGTGAACCTACGGGGGCATACACAATACACAAGTAGCGAAAGCGAGGAAATAAGAACGACCGAGTCGACTGGGTCGACTGGGTGAAAAATCGACTGGGTCGATTATATTGGGTGGGTCGACTGGGTCGACCCAATTGGAATTGGATCAGGATCATAAATTAAATTGGAATTTAATTTGTGATTAATTAATTAAGTTGGATTTAATTAATTAGAAAAGGATTTTTAAATTAATGGCTTAGAGTCTGATTTAATTAAATGGGAGATTAAGTTAATTAATTGGGCTATTTAATTGGGAGATTAAATTAGCCTGGTCAAATTAATTAACTGGGCCATGAATTAATTAGGAGACTTGGTCTTCTAATTAAAGAGGGCCATGGCCCATGTAGGAGAGAGAAGACCTAGTCCTAATAGGACTAGGTTAGGGAGATAACTATAAGTAGCTATCTTATAGTTATTTTTCACACAACTCCATAAGCAAAAATTGAGCAAGAGCAAAAATTCTCTCCCTCTCCCTGTGTCGACCGAACCCTCTTCCTGTGGAAGAATTTTTCGTTTTCGATCTTGTTCCAAATCGTTCCTAATTCCTAGTTTATAATATATCTTGTGTTCTAGCTGATCAGATATATTATTTTCGTGATATTGTGGTGTATCAACTCGTAGAGGCGCAACACGTGGGGCGCTCCTGAGAAGCCTGGATCGATTTTGCTGGAGAGAATTCAGAGCTCGTTTTGCTAGCCGAGGATTTGCAAGGAGATAGGTATAAACGAGAAAACTTATACTATCGTTTTATTTATATTCATATATATACAACTAGAGAATATCCTGGCAAGATTCCTTAAGAGGCCCTAAAAGTTTTTATATTCCGCTGTGCCTAGGGCTGTTTATCTTACCGAATCCCAACAGTGGTATCAGAGCCAACTCTAGGCTTTGTATATATATGAATTTGCAAATTCTGTGTTTATTAAATCATATGTTTGATTTATGTGGCTAGTTCTTTAACTTTGCATGTTTTAGGACGTATGTTTATTAACTTGGAGTTAATGTTTAATTTTGGATTCGAAAATTTTATCATGTTAGTTTTATTTTTGGATTGGGATTTAATTGACTGGGTTTGTTTAATTAAATCATAAGTAATCGAAAAAAAAAAAATTTTTTATTGGATCCAACCCGCGGTGGCACGCGGCGCGGCAGCGACCACCGCGAGCCGCGACCTGCGGCAGCGTGCGAACAGCACGCTGTCCGCGCACGCTGCGCACAGCAGCAGCCCACGGGCTGCTGTCTGCGTGCTGCTGTGCGCGGCAGCCTGCTGCCGCACGCAGCCCACGCGCCGCGGCTGCTGTCGCGTGCAGCTCACGCGCACCTGGTGGTCGCGCGTGGGTTGTCCACGTGGCAGCCCGTGATTGGTCTCGACTAGTCGTTTTTGGGTTGGACTCTAATTCTGCCTATTTTGAAAGTCCTGAAATCTTGGAGAATTTTGGAAGATTAGGAAACTTAGAGTTTTTGGATAAGGTAGTTATCTTGTTAGATGTGAACACTACCTTAATTAAACTAATCTAGTCAAAATAGGATTATCTTGAAAATCTTGGAGATTTGGGAATTTTGGGAAACTTAGAGTTTTGGATAAGGTAAGAATCTTAGAGATTTAGATTACCTTAATTAACCAATTTAATCAAGATAAGAATTGTAGATTACTTAGAGCTCAAGTAAGAGCTAATTAATCTTAGAGATTAATTGTTAATTCAAAATTAATTAACTTGGATGAATTTTTGCGAATTAAAATTAATGGAGCCGGTAAATTTACATTTATGCCCTTATGTGAATTTATGCATGTTCTTGAGTGAATGTGTGGATTGATCGATTTTGCCCTTAAGCCCTGTGTAGTTTTTGGTTTATTTATTTTTGGGTTGTAATTAAATGGGCCTGATTGGTGCCCTTGCTTGCGCAAACAAATGTAATAGAATAGGACCATTTAAATTATGTAAGCTAGGCTTAGATTAGGCTTGGAGCCGAGAAGACCTCATGAAGACTTGGAGATCCACATGGAGGCCCATTTACCTTGGAGGACATGGAGGCCCAATTCATTACATGGAGGCCCAATCAAGCTGGATATTACAAGAAGGCCCATGATGTATGGGTTTGAAAATTGTAATAGTTAGGACATTTAATTTCCACCCTAGACTGACCAATTGATTCATCACTTGGCTCGTGATGAATCGCATAGGATGGGCATCGATCAATCATATCCTGCTAGGTGATGTATGTTTACTTATATTCTTTGATGTATGTCATGCATGCTTAGAATAGATCACGTAAACAAGATAAAGCATAATCTGATGAGACCTCGCACAAGAAAACTTAAAACCTCCAATTGAACATTAAAATTCAATTAGAATATTAAATCGAATAACGGGCGCATAAGAATAGTCTATGGTCCGAGCCTATCCAATTACTAGGTCTTAGGCATATTGTACGAATATATCTCGATGTCTCACGAGTCGTGGGTCGAGCTATAGGAAGATGATATGTCTATTGCCTCGATGCACGAGTTTAGTGCCAAGGGAGGGGATAGCAAGGTTTTAGGCGCTGTCTCACGAGTCGTGGGGCGTCTAGGATTGAACTATTTCTCTCCACGAGTATTGGACATGATTTAACGCTAGTAAGTATGGATGTCTCACGAGTCGTGGGTCCATATCGAAAACCGAGGCTAAATGAACTTAAGGGTTAGCTGCGATGGTTAACCGTCGACGTATCGACCACCAAGTGAATCAAATAGTATGGCCAACGAGTCGTGGGTACTAGGAGATTGCATTTGGGCCTTAAGCCCGCTAGGATATTTTAAATTCCCGAAACTTATGTGGGGGCATAAGATTTTGATTAAAATAGTGGGAGTAATTTACAAATAAAAACCATGTTTGTAAATTGTGCATTTTAAATTAATCTTTCGCGTATTTATTTCTTCTCTCGTCATTTTATAGATATGATGTCAAAAGAGCTTAGAGCACTTAGAGATTTGTCCATCTCATCACTTGAACGTAATATTTTAACTGGACCCAACTTGCATTTCTGGACGCATCATTTGAATGGATTATTTGAAGCTGAAAACATATCCTATGTTTTGTCTGTGCCACCACCCATTACTATTTCACATGACGTTCCTGATGAGCTCCGTAAAAGCATCACCAAATGGAAACTGGATGATGGCTTAGCTCGTGAATACATGTTGGAATATATGTCACTTGATCTGCGTTTGCAACATGAGCATATGGCATCCGCGAAAGAGATTCTCTCGAATCTCAAATTCCTTTATGGGATTAGAGATGGTCGTCGCAGATTCGCGATCACGAGGGAACTCTTGCAAGCAAGAAAGAGAAGGGAAACTCCTGTCGGAATCCACGTACACAAGATGATTCGACTTCTTCTGAACTCGATGATATGGGTGTCGTGATGGACAATGATTTCCGAGTAGATCTTATTCTACAATCTCTTCCTAGATCATATGACCGATTTATCGCGGACTTGAATCTCCAGAGGCGAGAGATCACTGTGCATGTCCTGCGACAATGCTCGAGGAACACGAAGCTTCTTTTGGAAAGAAAGCGAGGGTTGGCGAAAGGACTGGGCGGCGTTCAAAACCAAAGCAAATGGAAACCAGAGCTCCTTACTGCACAAGGTCAAGGAAAGGATTAAATTCGAACCTATGGAGAGTTCGAACAGGTATATTCCTTGTTGAAGTTAATTTTACAATTAACTGTGCATTTTTGGTGTTAGACACTGACTGGAGTTCTCATCCTTGTAGGTGATGGGAGCATTAAGGAAACTGGAGCCTGAGGATTGGATCCTTGAATAAGGCAATGGAGCTGGAGCTGCTACCAAGGCCGTAGGCAAAAGTAGATTTAGGTGGTTTGATAAAGTCATTAGGAAACTTTCATTTATGTACCTAGTTATTAATGAAAAACTTTTATTCATGTTAATGAATAATGTTGATTTTAATAAAAGCTCCTGTTTTAGTTTTTCATTTGGTACATTGAATTATTGACTTTACATCATAAAACCCCTAAGTTAGTCATGCACGTACAACAAAACAAAAGGAAACAAGATAATGAAATATCTGCCCAATTATGGCACGCTCGACTTGGACATATATCTAAGTCTAGGATTCAAAAGTTAGCATCATCTGGCGCGATTGAAATCAATCGCATTGATGAAATGCCAACATGTGAACCATGTTTAAAGGGTAAAATGGCTAAGTTGCCGTTTAAGGGAAACCCTGAGCGAGCCAAGC